>BQMF02000332.1:0-509743 GCA_027922465.2 Turritopsis dohrnii
TGCTTATGGTCTCTCTGCAAGTGCTTTATGTTATCTCAAAAGTTATCTCAGCGGTAGGTCCCATAGAGTAGGGGTTAATGGTTGCTATAGCTCCTGGTCAGAGATTTTGAGTGGCGTACCACAGGGGTCTATACTAGGGCCTCTACTATTTAATATATACATAAATAATTTCATGTTTCTTTTTGAAGAGAGTAACGTGAGTATTTGCAATTATACTGATGGCAATAGTATTTTTACATCAGCCAGAAATATATCTGATGTTAAGCAATCTTTGGAAAGTATTTTTCCTAAAGTTAATGAATGGTTTGTTCAAAATCAACTACAGGTTAACCCAAAGAAATGTAAATTTCTTCTTCTTGGAAAGCCAAAATACGAAGATATTGTCTCCTTAGATTTATGTAGAACAATTTAACCTGAATCTCAAAGCGTTAAACCGTTGGGTGTTACATTTGACAACCGTCTCTCTTTCACTGAGCATGTAAATAATTTGTGTCGAAAAGCTAATGCTAAGATCTCTGCTTTGCGACGTATTGCTTATGATATGGATGAACATAAATGTAAAATTTTAGCAAACAGTTTTATTTGTAGTCATTTTAATTATTGTTCGTTAGTTTGGGGTAATCGGGCAACAAAAATCTTTCTTGGTGATAAATGTGAAGCAGCTAAGAGTAACATTCATGATCGATATAACCGTCTTCTTCTAGAAGAGGTGTTTAAAACGAAAATGTATTTGAACCCCTCTTATATGAGCGACGTTTTTACTTTTAAAACGACCCGCTATGAAATGCGTTCATCAAGTATATTGGAACGTAGCAGAATCCTCACTTCAAACTTCGGACTAATGTCATTCTCGTACATTGCCACTCAGTTGTGGCATAAGATTCCTGAGTCAGCAAAGAAAGCCACCTCACTCAATGAATTTAAAACCGTAATCAATTCAATTTCAACTTTGCCTTGTTTCTGCCGTCTTTGTGCGAGATATATTGCTTGAGATTTTAATTAGCTAATTACAGCTATTTTATTCTTATTGTATCTATCGACTATAAATAAAGTGAAATAAATAAATAAAAAAACGTGTACTGAATAAACCGTGAAGGGTCGCACCAATATCTTTAAGGAGAAACTGGACAATCTCGCTTTTATTTTCGTCATTGCGTAAAAACTTTGCCCACTGTTTAGGTCGTTTTTGGTCCCGTCTTTCAACTTTAATTCTGATACTTCCAGCTGCATTTTGTCGACGTTGCAGCCGTGTGACGGTGTGTGCAGTTATCCACTTCTCTCCTCCGTTTGTATCAAAATCTTTTGAGCAAGCCTTTTTCAATGCGTTTTGTTTTCTTTGTAGCTCGTCATGTTTAGTCACTTCCCAATCAATCGTCGTCTACCTACACGAGTCTCTTTGTTTTATCCCGAACAGCTAAATACAGTTGAACTCGTGTAATTCGAACTCCTATAATTCGAAAACTCATTTAAATCGAACAAATGTTTCGGTCCGTTCCGAAATTACTGTTAAAACCTTATAAAGAAACTCCTTTAATTCAAACTCCTATAATTCGAATACTCATGTAATTCGAACAAATTCTTTGGTCCCCTGGTCATATTTGTATCATGTAATTCGAATTTCCGACATTCGAATACGTCTACACATTTCGAACGCATGGATGTTTTTCAAAGCTTTTCGAATTCTGTAATTAGAGAATGCGTTTGAAATGGCAACTAAAAGGAAGCACAAAGAAGTTACTTTGAAAATAAAGTATGATGCCTTGAAGGAACTTGACAAAGGAAAATCGAATAAAGATGTGGCATATCAGTTTCAAATTCCAGGCAGTACATTAGCTACCTGGAAAAAAAATAAGCAAAAGATTTTTGATTCTTTTGAAAACACATCCTTAAAACGCCAACGTATCAAAACAGGTACTTATGAAAAGTTAAACGAGGCCTTGTTGACATGGTTCAAGTCAATGCGTGGCAACAACATTCCAATCAATGGACCTATTCTTCTGGAGAAAGCTCATGAGTTCGCTAAAGCATTTGACTACACGAATTTTACAGCATCAAACGGGTGGCTGAGAGGCTGGAAGGAGAGGTAAATGATAGTTTCTTTGATCTCATTTTACAGTTCAAGCATAAAAATGTAGGAAATCCTGAAGTATTCGCTGTTCTGTTTTAGATATGGCATTACATTCAAAGAGTGTCTGGAGAGTCAGAAAAAGTAACCAAGGAGATGACTGCACCTTGGCAAGAAACAACTCTACCAACAATCCTAGCTAGGTATGAGTTAAAGGACATTTTCAATGCGGATGAATTTGGCCTATTTTACCAAGCATTACCATCGAAATCCTTACATTTTCGTGGAAAACGATGTGTAGGTGGTAAGCACAGCAAAGTCAGGTTGGGATGGCTGCCTCTAACGCTCTTGGTGAAAAATTACCAATGTTTGTGATTGGAAGTATGCCAACCCAAGATGTTTTAAACATGTCAGAAACCTTCCTTGTCGTTATCGATCTCAAAAAAAATCCTGGATGGATAGAAAACTGTTTGAGGAATGGTTGCGTGAGCTTGATCGCAAGTTCGTAATGGAGGGAAGAAAGATTGTCATGGTAGTTGACAACTGCCCAGCACACCCAGATGTTTCAGGACTAAAATGCATTAATCTACAGTTTTTACCACCAAATACTACGTCTTGTACACAGCCAATGGATCAAGGTGTTATCAGGTATGACTTATTATCTATATCATTCGCAATCGTCAAATGAAAATACAGTTGGCTCTCTCTAATTCTAATCTCTACTATTCGAATATTTCTATTATTTCTGAAAATTCGAATATCTCTATAATTCGAAAAAAACTCTCCCTTGAGATTCGAATTAGAGAGAGTCAACTGTAGAATTTTCTGTTTTTTTCTTGCTTTTTTCAATAGAAGGTCTTCATTTTTTTCGTGGAAGTTCTCTTTCATTGTCTTCGAGACGAAGATAGTACACGTTATATCAAGATGGAAGTAAAAATAGAAATATGTGGACAAAGACTCTCTTTAAGTAATGAAATGCCTATGGTGATTCTGAGAGAGTTTAAGTGTGAATCGATGATAAAAGGCTACCATGCCTATATGAAGATTGGACACCGGTTCTTCGGAGAAAATTTAAAAACACGACCAGAACCAGAAAAATGAAATCGATAAGTATGCTGTTGCTGTCGTAAAAGACGGAAAGGTTGTTGGCCACTTAAAGAAGGTAAAAACCGGACGATACGCGAAAACTGTATTTTACTTCATGCGAGCTGATCTATCACGGTCACTGGAAAGAGGGTGAATTTAGGAGATGGACAAGGCCTGCAAATTCCCTGCACAATTTTGTTCAAGGGAGAAGAAAAGTACATTGAAATTTTAAAGAAGCAATTGAATTCAAACCCCCTCTAAATCTTTTTAAAATAAGATTTGAATTTCATATTGACGAGAGATTATTTCAACCATAACCATAACATGATTAATTTGTATGTTATTTGTTTTTTCTTTAACTTTCTCAGGTCCTTAAAGGCTAAATACAGATCCCTTATCATTCGCAAAATAATAAGGGAATTAGACCAAAGTACCGAACTGCCCCGAACCTCAATCCTCGAAGCCATGATAATGCTCAAGGCAGCTTGGGATGAAGTCACTGTAAAAACAATTGTCAATTGCTTCAGGAAGTCTGGAATATCAGAAGAATCTAGGAAAAGGGGCAATGGATGATGACGACGATCCATTTAGGACACCATTTAGGGAGGTAGCCGATGACGTTGAAAGTGCTAACGAATCAGAGGACAATGTTGTAGAAGAACTTGTGATGGACTTGAATCGTCTACGCGAAACAAGGCCTGACCTGGCCCCTGAAGACCTCAATGCTGACACACTCGTCGATTTCGACATAGAGGTATTGACCTATCAATCCCAACCATTGTCTGTTGACGAAATCGTTGACGAATACATGAGACCAGTGGACAATGTTGAAACTGAAGACATTAGCAGCGACGAGGATGATATAGCCGACGATCCAATATCTCCACCAACACAAAATGAAGTTGACAAAAGTTGTCCTTGTTCATATCTGATTTGGAACTGGATCCTTTACTCTCAAAAGTCTCGTCAAAAGTTAACCTAGCGAGACTTGAGAGAATGAAACCAAACTTCGATAACGGACTTTTTTAATAGCCCTATGTAAACATATCTGTCATGTCATATGTCACGTTCCTAATAAACATACTTGAAAGCTATGCAACTTTGTTTTGTACATTTATTTGGCTGCCACAAAGCCTTTACACCATTTAGTATCGTCTAGACATCGGTTTTTTTTCCAAAAATTCTGCCGATTAAGCTTGAACTCCTATAATTCGAAAACTCATGTAATTCGAACAATTTTTTAGACCCCTTGTAGATTACATGAGTTCAACTGAAAATGGATTCAGGAGAAGCAACTGAAACTATTATTATCAGCGTCACGTGGAAGTAAATCAGTTTCATCAGAAGTATCAAAAACCTTTTAATTTCGGAAATTGTTCTTTAGGCATAATCCTATACGATATAACATGTTCCATCCTGTTAAGATTTCCGGACTTGCAATTATTTTGAAAAAGCACACACAAGATATTTAATACTACAGGATCTTTTCTGGAAAATACACACAAGACAAAATCATGGTACAAATTTTGTTTTAACAAACAATTCCAGCAGCAGGTTGGAGTGAAAAGCACTTTCACTTTTCAAGCGGTTGAAAGACTGGATGATAGAGTCTCATCTCTCGGACTGCTAGTGGACACATCATCTGGAAGTAGATCCAAAGTGTTAAACCTCTCTTCTGTCGAAACAAAGTTTGTGTAGGACAATCTCGGCGATAATCTTCCTCCTCGCTGCAGATAACGTTCAAGTTGATTGGATGAAGCCAGGATGAAACCAAGGTATGGCGGAGATGGTTTCAGGGGGCGTGATAAAAACTCAGGGTGAAATTGAACCGCCAAGTAAAACGGATGACCTGTAAATAGACAGACAGAAATGGAAAAAGCACAGAGACATCATTAAAAGTACTTGTATGGATTGCAAAACAAACGAGAGGTGGTACCATCTAACTCCATGATTTCCATCCTTTCTCCATCGATATCCTGCCCAACAAACTGCATGCCCTTTTCCTCGAAGTGAGGCACCAATGTTGGATTGACCTGAAAATAATCGACTTGGTAATCTTGAAAGCATTTTAATTCTAATGAAGGAACGCAGCTTTTAAATTTCAAAATCAATATTATTACCTAAATAGTTCCACACAAAAGTGAGACCTTTATAGCCTGATTCACACTTACCAAAAGACACTTATGAGGCAGACGCAAGATCTGTGTGAACATCCGTGAAGCAAGTGAAGCAAGGATGGAAATTGAAGCATGCTTCGATGCAAGAATATCAGAATTTTTGATATCTTGCTTCAGCCTTACTTCATGTTTTTCCTAAAGTGAACGTTTGATGCAGCACGTGCAAAAGTAATTTTCATGAATCAAGACAGAAAATTTAAATTAAATTTAAATTTAAATTAAAAATGGCTGACGATGAAATACTTTGTGAAGCAGTTCGAAAATAAATACCCTCACGTTTCATCAGCTTAAAAAAAGATGTACTGCGCATGCTTACTTCACTTGCGTATTCGTCTATGAAGCAGGCTTCATAAGTGTGAATCATGCTCAGATTGATAGACCAAATCAGATATACGTTTTTGTCATCAATAAAGCTAATCAGATCTAACCCTAATATTTGTAAGGTTTTTTTAAGGTTTTGCATTTTTGGTTTCATGAAATCTTATTTTAAAACAGCTTCAATTTGTCCGACGGCGTGTTTTTCTCGATCAGTGCATTTTTAAGGATTAATTACATAGCACAATTCTTTTGTCTTAAAAAAATTTATAATGTTTCCATTTTCATTTATTATTTAGAAACATAGAAAGATGAAATATTTTAGTCGTATTCTGATTTAACTTTCGGAAGCATTCGTGACAGATCAAGTACACTTGCTGCTGCTGCTACCATCATGCGCCATCAGTTATCTCTTGTTTTTCGGTTGGAATACATTAGGGACGAAAAGTTTCGGCGGCCAAACTTTCGCACGATTTTTATGGAATTAGGACGGAAAACCTTTCGGACAACGTTGCCTGATAAATTCTATGTTGGTAGGCCGAGAAAAAAACATGAATGAAGTGGGTGGGGAAAGTTATGACATTATTTCGGTCTATTTTGTGTGTTTTGGGGACTTTTGTGTGTTTTGGGGACTTTTCAATTCAGTTTTATGACATCAAACAAAATAGAAATAGCAACAAGGTCACGTGACTTGGGTAGTTTTCTCGAAAATTTCTAACTATCTCCCTGAAAGGCAATAATGGTTGTGAAAAGAGCACCATTCAATCGACAATTCCGATGATGACGTCACTTGCATAGAGTTTTCTGTTTTGCATTATATTTTATTCGGAAATTTTTTGGATAAACTTTCACGAATGAAGAAATTTTTTAAATAACTTAGGATAACTGTTAGGAATATTGTTGACGAAAATTTGTTTCAAACATATTTGAATTTGCATTTGGTTAACAATTCTAATGTAATAGTAAATACAGTAGAATCCCGATAACTCGAACCCTCGATAACTCGAACTTTCAATAACTCGAACCAATTTCGAATTCCCCTTCACCAATACTTTCTCATAAAATACCCCCGATAACTCGAACATTCGATAAGTCGAACTATTTTCTCGGTCCCGTGGGGTTCGAGTTATCGGGATTCTACTGTATTTACAAAGACTGTTCATCATCAAAATCATTAAAAACATCACCAAAAACAAATTGAAAAACAAATTGAAAAACAAGCAAAATTCGTGAAATTCGCGAAAGTTACTCCGAATAAAGTAGTACTTTCTGATACGATGACCTTTTGTTATAAACAAATCTTAAGAAAGTGTGAACAATGATTTTAACATAACAGAATTCATTGTACGTCAGTCACGCGACATTTTATTTTCATAAGCTTCTGCTCTGTCGCAAGTAACTCACAAAAAACTGTTCTGTGTTTGCTCGTTAAAGTTATAAAGAAACATTCTACGATGCAGTTCACTTGAGATGCTTCAGCATTTAACTTTGTAATGCTTTTTGAGAGGCTCCCTTTCTCTTAACTTTGATCAAGATGCGAAACACTTCTTCGATTTTCAAAGAATACTGAGAAGTTTTGGGCATCCTTTGTCGTCATATTTAAAGCATGTCACTTATCATGCTCCAAATCAACCAAAAACATAATTTCACAAAAGTCATTAAATTCTGAAATTATCATAAAATTCGGAAAAACTTTAGAGCAAGTCAGAACTTCGGATTCGGATCTTTGTGAATGTAACACATCAGAAAGAAAAATCTCAAATTAACGTCTAGGGGAAAATTGAACCAACATAATTTACAACATGACATTACGTAAGCATGGTACCTCATAACGGTGTCGATGTCTTTCTTCAATGTAATCGGCGTTGTCATACAACACTCCTGAAGCAATTCAAGGAATAGATAAATAAAAAAGGATCAGGTAAAACAACACAAAAATATGAAGGAAAACTGGCACATACATCCAACCTATATGAAAAAGAAAAATATCCTAATTTTGAAAAATGTTCGATTTACCGGCGAGACGAGATTTCTTCTTGAAAATCGTTTTTCTTTTGCCTAATCTCATTGTTCCACCTAATTGACCAGGATTATGTTCGGGCATCTCAATTACCTGAGGACACAAAGCTGAGAAGTAAGTATGGAGAGCATGCGCAGAGGATTAACCTCGGAAGCGTGTGAGATAACTTACAACTGGGTGTGGAGTATCAGGATTAATCTCCGTTGAATTTGCATCTAAAAATCAAATTTTATTCATAACAGATTTAAAGCTGCCATGAATAGGTTAACTTTACGGAATGCTTTTGTTTTGATATTAAAGCGTTGCTGCTGAAAATTGACATAAATTAAACAAAATTGACATAAATTAAACAAAACAAGTATGACTACCGTCCCAGCCTAAAACATCTCTAGCAAATTCAATGACTGCAATTTGAAGTCCTAAACAAATCCCTAAAAAACAAGTGTCATGACGAAAGCCAAAGTTATAAGATAAAAAATTATTATTATTGTGGATAAAAAAACATCAAAAAATTTTCATACCTAAATATGGCCTATTGTTTTTCCTAGCCCATCTAGCAGCTTGGATCTTTCCTTCTGAGCCACGAGATCCGAATCCACCTGGCACAAGAATACCACTGAAAGAACAATTTCACACAACGTTTTTAATACTGGTTTAAAATTATAAACACAATAGTCACACATAAAAATTTCAAGCTTAAGAATAAATGCAGATTGGATAGGTTTTTTTAGTTAGTTTTCAGTTTTGATAACTTACTTGCATCTGCAAAGCGATTGCCATGCTTCATGGTACACAACAGGATTTATATCTCGAACTGTTTCTTCCAGGTTCTCAGCTTCGACCCACTAGAATTTACAGTAGACAAAACTAATACAAAATTAAACTTGTTGAGATATATGAAGTTAAAACAGCTTTGAATGGTCACAAGCCAACAGAAAATGTACAAAAGAGATATTTCTGCTCTATGCTTCTTCAAACCAAGCGGAATCAAAGGCTAGGTATCTATATTACTTACACATTTTTTACAAGCGACAAGTTTATAAGCAACACTAGTAAACTTTCACAAAAAGTTAAGCAACAGTACTACAAGAATTTTAGATAAATTAACAACATGAAATTTTGAGATGAAGCACTATTGTTAAACAGGTTTAGGTTGCAGTATTAGGTTGCAGTATTTGAAAGTCAGACTTTATACTTCCAGATAGTTTAATCGAATAACTAAAATATACACAAAAGTTTTCAAAATGGGACATAACATATATTTTATTTTACAGTTGTCAGAATTTCAAAAATACATTATCATGCAATTCATTACCAAAGCAGAATGTATATGAATAAAATCCTCAATAACAGCTAAAATGGCTGCAAATCAATGCAAATGATACAAAATGATTATACTTTTATGACAAGTTTTCTTTTACATGCAATAGCAGAATGCTTCAGAGCTTTGATGACAGACATGTAAGCATCCTCTAGCTTCGTATATTTTCCAACAATGGCAATACAAACTTCTTCAAATGGTTGGTCATGTCTAAAATTTTTAATCCAAAAATGTAGCAGTAGCATTTTAAGACAAACAAGGCTGTTCAAACATCAAAATTACAAATTAAGTTATAAATCTAAGAAAAAAACCCAAAATAATTTGGAATATAACAATGTCTCAGAGTTGCATTCATGCAGTACAGACTTTCAAAAATATCATCCTACACATAAAATTTCGTCTCAGGGTGAAATTTCGTCCCTGGGATAGTTCAACCATATGTCTTTAGAGAACCCTATAAGCGTAGGGGCGAAATTTCACCCGTCTTAAGCATAGGGGCGAGTTAGGGTTAGTTAGGGCATAGGGGCGAAATTCCACATGTAACCAACCCCTAACTATAACTTTATTTGGTAGCAGCATTTCACTTGAATTAAAAAAACGTCACAGAAGGATCTCTTACCTATCAGCAAGTTGCTTCCAGTGATACAGAAACGATTTTGGGTTTATTGCAGGGACACTCAATTTGAGCTTGTCAATAATGTATTTCACAAGACCTTGCTTATAAAGTAAACGGGGAACACGATATACTGAAGAAACATCTGGAACGCTAATAACCTAGTGAAAATTCAGATTTTACACAAGTCATATTGAGCAGGTGTACTTTTGAAGTAACATTTTTGAACTATTTCAAAAAAATTTTAAGAGTTCACCTGATTTGGTCCTACATGACAAAACATCGATATTTTTTGTTTCAGTCCTTCATCAATATCAACCTTGCACCTGGCCAAAATCTATGAAAAAACAATCAGCACTAAATAATATAAAGAAACACAAAGAAGACAAAATAGTGTCTTTGATTCAAGCTTAATGATTACACAAAATTTTCTTTTCAAAGATATGCAAATCGTTACTTCTGATTGTTCCTTTATATGATCAGCAATAACGATTAACTCACTAAATCAGGTGTCAATCCAAAACCTCTTAATTCACGGACACTCATTTGAGTGGGCTTTGACTTCAATTCACCACCACTAGTCTATGAAATCAAATCAAAGTATTTTAAACTAAAAGAATAGCTTTCGATGAAGGAGAGATTAAAGTAATATCTACCTGTGGAATCAAACTGACATGACAGCAACACATATTGTCAAGTCCAACTCGAAATTGGAACTGTCTCATAGCTTCTACATAAGGCATACCTTCAATGTCACCAACTACTCCACCTAACTAAAGAATCGTGAACATTTTAGTGGAAGAATGATTTGCAGGGCTAGGAAGTTATGGGTGAACTTGACTTTTTAAAATGAAATAATCAATTATAATATCTCCTTCATTGCTACCTTTTGTCTAATTACAAAAATCTAATTTTCTAAATTACTTTCATTTTTGAAAGATGATCATTAAAAAATTTCTTACATTAAAGCAAAAATTGCTGTCATTTGTGAAAATAAATATGAAAATAAATATGAATCAACATAAAATTAGTAACAATGTAAATAGATCATTATAATATAAATAGACTCTGACGAAATTTTTTTCCACTTTGCCAAAACATCCTTACTTACCTCTATCACACATACGTCAGGGGTTTTTCCACTTTTATCAACAGGTTGTAATGCAACATTTTCAATCCATTCTTGTATGGCATTGGTAATATGTGGCACAACTGTAAAAAATGAAATTATTGGAGTTTATAGTACATATAGTCGAGGCACCCAAAAATTTCGCACCTTAAGTTGGAACACAAAATTTTTGCAGCAGAATTTTTAATGCAAAATAGCAATAAAGTTCAACAAAATTGTTTTCCAGATTTTCCTATCAAACCAAAAAAAAATTGTGTATGACACAATCTACAGTCTTTCAAAATCACTTTTGGGCTGATGTCCGGAATTTTACTCTATTCGAACTTTTTTTATTTCGTAGTGCTTGCACTTGAATGCTGTTCAACAATCACGTGTTGTTTTCAAGGTTAAAGCAATGACTTTTATGTTGATACATTTCTATATATTACATTGTATAGATTAGATTAAGAAAGGGCTTGGTGCTCAAGTTATTACTGAACAAAGTTATTTGGGTTAATCATCATTTTAAACCCATGAAAAATAATTTGAAATGACTTATGGGTAGAAGTCTTGAGACCGCAAAAGTTCTAGATTTCTATCTCCAACTCCCGCATGTTAAAATTTTACAAAACGCAAAAAAAAAACCAACTAAAGTTCCACCAAGTTGGACACTCATTATAAAAAAAAACAGAACCGAACATTACTAAGTACTTTATTTTAGTTTAGACGTATACATGTTATTTCAGTAAACATGCTAAGAAAAAAATTCTAGAAAGAAATAGCAAAACATCAATACATCCTTTTTATGTTTTAACATCTCGTTAATCATTCATCAGACAGTGGTTCAAAATTACTTAGAAACATTCTTAAAATCATTCTTTTTCATTTCATCTTCTTCAGTTTCACCAGCTGAATACATATCATGAGCAAGCAAGCATTTTTATTTATGCATGATCATCATTTTGCAGATAGCAGCCATGCACAAAAAAAGCAAGAAAACCTGATCAGAGGAGGATATTGGTCTTGCCTTATCTAAGAAGTGTGGCTCTAAAGTATGGAATGATCGAAACCACACTTAAAAGAAAGTAATGTTGTATCGCTTAAGTATAAAATTTTTTAAAACTGCAAAAATTTTAGGTGACTTGACTATACATTTTAAGATGCACTGAACCAGTAATAAAAACCTTGAACAGTTTTTCCCAGATAATCACCACGACGTTCCTTCTCAATGACAGTTTGATATATTTTTCCTGTTGTTATATTGTTATCACGATGGAGATCAATATCAAGAAACCGTTCATAATTTCCAAGATCTAGATCAACTTCCCCTCCATCATCTAGTACAAACACCTCTCCTATCAAAAAAGATAAAAACAATGTCAACAGTCAATTTCAACTAACAGTGAGTTTACCTTTTATTTCAAACAATTGGTCAATATACAACAGCTCAGTAGATCTTTCATCTGAGATCCAAAATTTTATACAGAATCTTAGGTAATGAAACGAGTATCAAACAATTGAAAACGAACTGAGACAACATTAGCTTATGAAAATTGTAAAGTGAAGGAAGACGTACCATGCTCATAAGGTGAAAAGGTTCCTGCATCAATATTAATATACGGATCAATCTTGATAGAAGTTACAGTAAACCCACAAGCTTTCAAAATGGCTCCAACACTACTTGATATTACTCCTTTTCCCACTCCACTGATAACACCTCCAGTAACCAGCACATACTTCATTGTGTATCGCTTTCTTAAATATAATAATAACATAAACTTATCTCATATACTAAGGGATTTTGATGAAAACCATAAAACATTTTATGCCTTCATAATAACACCAAACAAGATGCCCTTACAGGCATAAGGATTTCTGCAAAATCAGCTGTGATGCATGAAAAATGAAAGATTTTATGACATTTTTTGAAATTCGAAAGAAAAAGTTTTTAAACAACCATATACACATATCCACTACATTGTGAAAGCAAAATTAATACAATAACAAAATTACGTGAAACATTTTTTATTTTGAGTGAAAAAAAAATAACATTAAGTTCATGACCTACTAAGTCAAAAAAAAAAGTTGAAAGAGTTCAGAATATCACACTACATTTTTTGTTACATACTCCCCAGGGCTTCATAAAAGCATAATTGACACTACAAAACCTTACTGTGTATATACCACAACAATATATTATAAATTAGTAATATAAACTGGTGTATATAAACTAGTGTTCGTTTTTACATTTAGGCTGAAAGGAAAATTGTTTTTGGAATTTATTAAACATGGACAAATTTACAATGGACTATTCAGAGAAAAATATACCATTATCATCAAAGAAACTTTACTTAAAATGTTTAACAGATAAAGTGGAGAAATTTATAAAGAGAGTTAGATAGAAAGCGTTTTTTGCCGAAAAGAAATCGAAAGATAAAAACAATGCTGAACAAAGACAACCAAGTTATGGCTTTAAATCTCTGAAATGCCCACCATAGCATCTTGACCTCATCAATTTTGAAAACAAACTACTCGACTTGATACAAAATATTTCTTTTAAATCGGTTAACAATGAATTTCATCGGACAATGCGTGAAGATATACGAAGAATCAATTTGTACGAGAAAGTGTTTATACCAGCTGACAAATCTCATAATTTCTATTTTTTTTTTTTTTAATTAATGGCTCAATACAAGTTTTAAAACCACTAATGTGTATTGAGGTACAAGGAAGAAAGGTGACGATGAACATTGCATTTAAAGAGTTGAAGATTATAATGAGAAGGAAAAACAGACTGTGATAAAGAAGTCCAGAGAGTGGAGGAGCGAAGAATGAAACTTTGTTGGTAAAAGGTTTTTGATGATTTTGGGAAGCTGACATTGTGATCATGGCAATTAGATAAATATCTTGTGTTTCACTTGAAAGTTTTTAATGTAGGGATGAGAGAAGTAAAAGTATTTATAAAAGAGGCAAAGAGACGTCACAGATCTGCGATGGGAGAATGTGTCAAGTTTACTTGAAAGTTTATCACCAATAGCATTACAGATACGTTTCTGAATACGATTTAAAAGATTAAAAGAATCTGAGGGTGCACCACCCCAAACATGGCAGCAATACTCTATACAAGCCGAATCGTAGATTTAAAGAGGTAAAGAATGGAATCAGGGTTGAGGTATGAGTATGCAACAAATCGCGTAATCGAGTACGTATGTACGTACGTTGTATTAATACAGTCGTACACAGATATTTTCACCAACGTACATTATTGTACGCACGTGACTCTTATATAGCGTACGCAAGTTGTATAATGATGAAGTATTTGTAAATTGAGCGAAGTAGATTCGTTACTAAAAAAAAAAACAAGTTCCAGTTTCATTTCAAAAAAGCACACAATTAATGGCTACTATCTTTCTTATTTGACTTTTCTTTTTAGGTTATCAGTATATTTTACGCAATGTGGAGGAGTGTTAAAGTGCAACATGTGCGATCAATTTTTATGAGGTCATTGCATTGATTAAAGGTCGAAAGAAAACGCAAAAAAATTTCTCGTCAACTCTCTCTCTTTTCTTTAGTTTAGGTTTCTCTGACATAATATGGATGCAAAAATACGACAGTGATTATTCATTCTCTCAGCATTGATAATGCTTGTTCCATCTGCAAGTGCGCACAAGCGCAGACTTGTTTTTCCGTGCTCTGTCGGCGTACACCTCCGCACAAGTGTGATATTGGATGGGTAGATATTTCTCGGTAACACCAGTCCACCAACTACGAAGGCAACTGGGTGTGAGATTCTGCTCAACGTGGTATCATACTTGGCCAGGAGTCCGTGTATTAGCCAGGAAAGACAGGTTGACTTTGTCCGGGCCGCATCCAGACGTGATTTGGTACCGATGGAACAGTATGGGGGCCCAAAAATATATGCCCAAAAAAGTTTTTCATAATTAATTTTTGTATTAACAGAAGGTTTGCATCAATATATCTTGTATTTGCGATTGTATTCTCAACTATACCATCAGATGCTACTAGTGCGTTACGTTGCTAACAGCCACTGAGGATAATAGATAATAATGTGAAGAAAAACTTATTATTGTTCATAATATTAGAAAATGCGAATTTATTTCGACCACAATGCAGACAAAAAAGTTAAGACTGTGAGAGTCAAACTTTGCATTGACGCTCAGTCCTCGTGTTTGGGGTTCACGAGTTAAAACATCCCCCTTTTGTCTGCTCAAAAACTTTTACGTATCTTGTTACCCATTCGTCCATCAAGGTACCTAAAACTGACCTTGATCTTATACGTCAATATAATTAAATCTCTGTGTATTTTCCTGACATCTAGACCTGTTCAAATTCAAACATTTTTGCCCCTTAGCACCCACCATTCGGGTGTCACTATACCAACCTAATCTAAGAAAAGGGTATGCCCAAAAAATGTCTGGATGCGGCACTGTTTGTACAAACATTATAAAAAGTACATAGTCTTGACTTTTTTCGTCCATTTTTTCAGCCAAACGACCTTTACTAGGCATCTGCGTACTACAACAACTTTTTATGAAAAGTTCATGGACGGTATCTTAAAACATTGCGTACACTATCGTACTTGGTAAAAACATGATTTGTTGCACCCTGGGTATGCTCTTGCACGAAGAAGAGAGCCCACCTTCATCGAGGCTGACTTAGCAATTGCCTCAATGTAGGAACGCCAGGAGAAGTCCTGTGAAAAAGTGATGCCGAGAAAATGAAAGGAGTTGTTTTCTTCCAATTGGGTGCTATTCATGGAAACGGACGGTAAAAAGTGATCTTTAGTATGATTTGCATAGAGAAGTTTGGTTTTTGTGGTATTGAATGTGACCAGCCATTTCTCTCCCCACTCAACTATAGATTGCAAATCAAGCTCAATTTCGCCTGCCACTTCTACCTGGCTGAACTTGATATCACGATAAACTGTACATGGAGAGTGTAACCAAGACTTACAAAAAAGCAAATTACAACACAATAAACACCGAAGCCAAAGTTATTGCGAAAGACCTTGTTATTGATGAGAAGGTCGAATGTCTTCGCAAAAAACGTGTCATTCATTACCGATTTCACCAACAACCCGAAATGCAGGCTCATCAACCCAGCAAAACCAGAACTAGGAAAGGTCAGCCAGCAGCTCCTCGAAAATATAAACAAATCGATTCGAGAATCTACAAAACTCAACCAATGGCACAACTCCGACGATGTAATCACATGGCTTAAGAAAATCCCGAACAAACATTAAAGCACATTCATTCAATTCGACATTAGTCAGACTGCTTGTGTTACACCACCTTGGAAAGCTCTATGGTATTGAGGTTACTGGATTATAGTGCGATGATGGACTTTCCTGTTTCCACAACATTTCTGGTCCCAGATCAGAAAGATTAAGGAAAAACATCACCAAACTGTTCAAGGATAAATTCAATCTAAACATAACAATAGAAACAAACTTGAAAGTTGTCAACTTCCTAGATGTGACTTTCGACTTACAAAAGGAAACATTCAAACCGTAATCAAAACCTAACAGTGATCCAATGTACATCAGCACCAAATCGAACCATCAACCTAACATCATAAATATATTCCAACCATGATTGCTGACCGCATCTTGAAATTGTCATCAAGCGAGGAGATTTTCAACAGAGCTGCACCGTATTACAGCCAAGCCTTATGGTCTAGTGGATACGAAGAATCGTTAACATACATGAAGAAAACGATCAAACGAAAAAGAATCCAGAAGAGAGAAGTTATATGGTTCAACCCACCATTCAGCTTAAATGTAAAAATTAACGTTGCAAAAAGGTTTTTGTCAATCGTTGATAAAATGTTTTACAAAGAAACATAAATTCAGCAGAATCTTCGTTGAAAATTAGCTACAGCTGCCTTCCTAATATCTATATCCTAATATGTGGTGTGCATCCACTTTTTCAGGCTTTCACTCTCTAAAATTTCGCGTCGTTTTTGCGGTCACATATTCAAAAGGTATGTCAGACAGGGTTAATATTTTTCTACAACTAGTATAAGGAAAAGATACCTCTATATTGCATTTGGTTTTGATCGTTTTACAAATGTCTTTATTGGTTATAAATGTTTTGATTGATCAAGAAACGATAGACAACAACGAAGGTATTGCACGAAGATAAATGTCTTGCAAGTTGCAAGTTGTCTTGCCTCCCCAGATTTATCTAATGCAGTGTAGATTCTATCAGTTATCACTGTTAGGAAGACAGCAGTTGAGCGTTGGGAGCGAAAGCCATATTGAGAATCTGAGAAGAGATTATTAGATTCAAGGTGATTAACAAGAGCATTATTGATAAAGGCCTCAAAAATTTTACTCATAACTGGTAGGAGACTAATTGGTCTCCTATTTTGTGGATTAGATGGTTCACCATAATTTTTGAAGACTGGAATTACAGAGGAAACCTTCCAAGATGAAGGAAAGCAAGATTCAGCTATGCACTTGTTATATAGACGAGAAAGTACAGGAGATAATTCAGGTGCACACTTTTGAAACAGGATGACAGGAATTCCATCAGGGCCAGTAGCCGTAGAAGCATCAAGATTTGAAATGATGGAAGATATTTTAGCTGGTGTGATAAAGCAGCTATCCAGTACTTTGTTAGTCCTCAAGGGAAATTCAGGAACAGCATGACCAAGAGTCATCAAGAGTAGAGTTAGTACTGAAAATATTAGAGAAGAGTTCAACTTTATCCTTAGATGATGATAAAACCTCTGGACCATTGAAAATGGGAAGAATGGATGACCTTTTATTGTTGGTGACACTTTTAAAGGAGTGGTATCGTCATTTCAAATTTTATGGCAAATTTTAGTTTAAAAAATGTATAGTTAACCTACGTTAAAGCTTTTTTAAAAAACGTTTTACTTCCGAAGATATTGAGTTTTTAATTTTTTTATAAACCTCCGTCTTTTCTTCTGATGGAAAGCGTGTGACATCATTGAAGAAGTTTCATTTATTTTTACTTGTTATGTCAGTGCAAAGGAGCGTTATTAGTTTCTCTTGTTTTCAAAAATTATGAGTGAGAATTCAAGTGAAGAGGAATCAGATGTTCTCAGCGAAGATGAAGAATGTAGCAATGAGTTTTATTCAAGGATTTCACAGAGAATTTTAGCGGTTTGAGCAATATAGGTTTGACCCAGTTGCTGTAAAGAACATGAAGAAGTCCGGATGATGATTTTGATGACGAAAATGCTTTACCAGAGAGAGTTAGCAACAAACAGTGATGCAAATGTGTTGCAAAGAAGTTTATGCGATCGAAGACGATAAATTTCAAAATAATTTTTTGTACAAATCAAAACGAAAAAAAAGTACATGCAATATTGTGTTGATCATTGATCGTAGTAAAATTCATATATTGAAAGTTAACGTTTTTCCAATTTTCCGTTTTCCATGCAGGAGTTCAAGAATCAATAGCTCATTCTATGAAAACAATAATGAAATAATCGGTGAAACGGGATAATATTCAAATGCCCAGTTCGAAGAGAAACACGAAAACAAAAATCGAAAAAACACTTGCACACAGAAGGTAAAAGTTCACCTATGTATAACGAAAAGTGTAGATAAAACATTAAAGTAAAACTCCTTATAACATGTTTATAACAAATTTCTTCCAAAACATGATTCTTTAAAATATAAGTGACGTAAAGATGGAAGATTGGCCTCGCTTCAACTTTCAAATCCATATTTTTTTTAAATATGAATTTTAGGTAATCTAAACCAGGCCTCCCACAGAAATTTTGTCTATCATATATATGAATATATGGCCAAAAACGGCTAAAATATATGGAAATATATGAAAAAAATGGGTAAAATATATGATTTTTTGCTAAAATATATGTTTTTCAGACCTGAGGTAATTGTGCAAATACAAACAGTTAGTACTTTTGACTTTTGACAAAATTAGAAACACAAGTAGCAATAAATCTGATTTATTAAGATCAAAATCTCGCAATTCTCTGTGTATAAGTTCTAGTGATGAATTGACGTTTATACTTTTAAATCCTGAATAGTGAGAAATCTACAGATAATACTATCTTTTTGGTTTTTCAGAACGAATATCCTGAATTGAAAAGAGAAACTACAGTTCAAACGAACATAGTAAGAAAACAACCCAACACAATTTCAGAAAGTCCAGAACATAACAAATGATACTCAACATAATCCAAGTTATAATAGATGAACAAGAACTATTGCTTGCTCTTTTTCTCTTTACTTTTATTGTCTAACACTAGGAGTTCTGAGGAAAGCACTGCCTTTCGTTTCAATCCCATGTTAATTTTGCTTTGGCAGGCTATAAGCTTTTGCCTGTTTATGGTACTCTTTTTCATCACTTTACCAAGATCAGAATTTCCCTCCTCTACACATTTGTCAGCTACCTCTATCCCTTTCATGATTGACTTATTTCTTTCCAGTTGTCCAATCTCATCTTGCAATTTACTTTTTTCTATTACTTCGTTCTTCCTCTTCTCCTTCTCTTTTCTTTCCTTCTCCCCCAGCTCTCTCTTAGCAGACAAAAAAGCATCATACCTCATTTTTGCATGTTGACAAGATTTTATGAGTGATTTATCACACTTCACTTTTAATAAACCTCCATTTTTAACTATATGATCTTTCACTAGTCGCATTACAACATACTCTCTACAACTTGAACCTTCATAATTTGGGTGAATACCTTCATAACTTAAACTATACATAACTAGAAACAAATTTCTTTTGGGTGTTAGAGTTATAAGGAGTTCACTGTACTACAACTGAAATAATCAAGCTCAGAAACAATTCCTCGTAATTTGAAACTAGTTCTTGTTACATGAACAGACACTTCTGTTTTTATAAAACTCAAATACAAATCAGGTATACAACTGTTAAAGCTAATAGTAAAAAGCTCAATACTCGATACTCCTTTTAAGTTTTCTATAAAATGAAGAGAAGTTCATGAAAAATGCATGTCAATACTATGTAAAACTATATGTATACTACTAAGTAATAACTTAATCTACTAAGCAATCAAAGTTGATAATTGTATGAACAAATTGAAATTTTTAATGGACAGCCTATATGAACAATAATTAAAAAAAGATGATAAAAACCAATTCTGACTCTCAGCTACTGAAAAAGATTTGAAAATATATGAAATATATGAAAAAATCTCAAAATATATGATAATATATGACATTTTCACCATTTTTACAAAAATATATGAAATATATGACTTGTGGGAGCCCTGCTAAACAAACTAATGTTCTGTCCTTTGGTTGAGTCACTGTCACATCCCACAGCAGCACAAATAACCATGTTTTTCATTAGATTTAAAAAAAATACTTAGTTATTGCTTGAATTTCAAAGAATACTCGCTCGATTTGAATGCAAAACATCGCATCAACACTGAATATAACTTCTTCAATGACGTCACATAATTATTACTAATTTATTCAGCGTTTTAAGCCTATGTTTTAAAGTGGCATTTTATAGCGAAAAAAAGACTTTTTTTTTCCAAATTAAATTTATTTTGTAGTATCTACATTAAAACAAGGGATATACGAAGAAAAAATTATTTTTCAAATTTTCATGACACCACTCCTTTAATGATGTGCCAAAAATCTCGAGAGCCAATTTTTCGTGAAGAGATACGATTACGAGTTTCTTGTTGATATGTAGACTTTGCATTATTAATGACAGATTTGCAGTGATTTCATGCTTGGTTGAAAAGAACCAAGAGAAGACTTCTCACGCTGATATTGATGAAAGTAAAGATTTCTGTGAGCAATTGCTGCAGCACAAGCAGGTGAGAACCAGGGAGAGGAGTGAGGTTTAACACGAAATTTTCTACTGGGGATAAATGCTTCAATACCAGATGTAAGCCAAGATGTAACTTCCTCTGCACATTTTTCAGCTGGATTTGAAAACACATTGGACCAGGGGACTGTGCTTTCCCCCGGTTAACAAGCGTTAAGTAAAACTTAACCCCATTTTAAACCTATGAAGAAAAAAATCATTAATAAATTTTCGACACATCTTTCATCTTTCAGCCGTCTAATGCATGATGAGCAAGTGATTTGTTTTGTTTCAGAACATCAGAATCTTAAGTTACCAGTAAAATTATTGGTAATTTGTGCATATAGGTAAATCCTTTCCTTCTCATTATAATCTTCAACACTTTAAATGTAAACCCAGTTAAGAAATCTTATAGGATGTAAGAAAGACAAATTCAAGAAGGAGCTCGACAAGTATACCCAAGCCTGGGTATACCATGATGCAAAGAGAGGAATCAAACAGTATAATTGATATGAAGTATTGCATTGGATCTACCAGGTTGGATATGTAAAGGGATTACTAAATCCTTCACAAGTAAGTAAAAGTTGCTTATTCTATGGGAAGGTTTATGTAAGGGAGCATGAGATAGTTTGACTTTCATTGTTGTTTAATAGGTTAAGATTAAATGGTGTAGTGGTGAGTACCTTTGAGTGCGACCCGTGTTCGAGTCCAGTCATGTCGTATCTCAATACACCACTCCGATGTGCTTTAAAAGCAGCGTGTCAGCCCATTAGAAGCCATCGACTGGCTGCACACTGGCCTTCGGGCAAGTTAGAGCAATACTATATGTATCTCTGGCGGTAAGTCAACTAATAGTTGCAAGTTGGCGGGCGAAAGAACCAACCACTACGGATGGAAGCCCAAGGACTAAAAACTCCCGTTACTTACTTACTTAAAATGACCTTAAAGAACAAGTAACTTACCTTGACAGTGTTTACTTTTTCTAAGAGGAAGAAGAAAAGTATTTTGAGAAATCTGAAGGAGAAAGAGCATGGTGCCCTTAAATAGTACCACTAAGAGAATTCATACCCTGGATTGTTACTTTACTTTATACTTACTATATTAAAGGGGAAGTTCGCCCTAATTTTTTTTCGCCTGAGATGCTTTATTCCATACCAAAACTTCAAAATATAATAATCTTATTCGTTCATTTCTTTCAAAAAACGTTTTTTCGTCATGTTTTCCTGTTGAAAAAAATAAGATTTTTAATCTGTTCAGCGTGTGACGTCACTCCGTGCAGAAAGCATATGTGCAAAGAAAAAAGCTTTATCAAAAATAAAGTGTTTTTAGAAAGTTGTTTTTAAATAACGTATAGCTGAAACCTGAAACTAATAGATCTTTCGATGAAAATGATGAATGTTTGTAAGATATACCTGATAACTTAAACCTTTTGATTTTGAACCACAAAGAGATGTTAGACATCTTAGCAGTAGTAGCAAAGAAGAGGAAACGAAAATGATGAAGAGCAGCATGTGTTACCTATAAGAAGCGTAGGTTGGTGTCTTTGTGGAAAATTTGCAAACCTATGAATACCTACAAGGAAAGTTTGTGCTGTACAGACACAATGAAATTCAGAAGAAGGGTCGTCGGAAGTAGGGTGGCTGGGTAGGCACCACCAACAAATTTGACAAGCAACGTATTTTTTCAGATATACACACCAAGTTTGTTATTTCAGTCTAGCATGTATAAAGTATACAAAAATTAAATTCTATAGAGATTTCCCTGTTTTTTCTTGACCCATCACATTTTTCGATAACTTTAAAAAATTAAAGGCAAAGTAACATATGCTTGTTTTAGCCAATCTGGAAGGAACAAAGTTGAAACATTTTCTGGTCTCCTTAGAACAAAAACTATGTTTTGTTTTATGTTTCTATTCGATAAAAACCTCCCTTCATCTAATCTATGAAGACTAAAATTCTGTTTGTTGAGAACTTTGAGATTTGCAGCGTATAGACAATACATAGACCTGGTGGATACACAATACACTTGGTAAAGGGATACATAAAGATATTCCATCTTGTGCTTTATTGGCGACAAGGAAACCTTTCCCACATAAAAATGAGTTACGTATCATTCATGGAGAGAAAAAATGAAGATCAACAGCGTTTAATAGCATCAGTTTCGTACCACTATGCCATTCTGCTAAAATGTTGCCGATTGGGGCAAAACATTATGTACAGAGAACGATACATCTCAATCTGATCAGTGTTGGGTAAAGATATAAAACCCTGAGTCTTTTGGCAGTGTTCCACTTCATTTTTATGTTGGAAAGCCTTCTTTTACGAAATTCTGGTTATTCTCTTTGACTTGTAATTTTGGTGAAATGAGAAAGAACAATTTGTGGACCGATTAGTACAAGCTGTCGCAGAGTAACTTGGCATTTCTCGAATTAAAAAATAAAAATAAAACGATGTATTACTAGTGAGTTCTTTTGATAGTGTGAAGGTTTAATAACAAACTTTCTTCACGTAAAAGTTCTTTCTGCACGGTGTGATGTCATTTTATCATTCATAATGAACATCTGTTTCAACTGTGAAAAAACTCATTTTTCAGCATCTAAAAGATTTAATAACTTTTGAACGAAAAGAGCATTTTCAAAAATTCAAAAAGTGGCTTTCTAACTTTTCAAATCATTATAAGTTAGAATGAAAAAATAAAAAGTGAAAAATTAGACCGAATTTCCCCTTTAAGTTTTTTGTGAACAACCAACACCGGAAATATCTAAATTTCATCATGGTATTAATATTTGAATCTTAAGAAACCTTTTCCGTGTTTTATAGTCACTTTCTCTTAAAACATGGATAAGAAATATGGAAAAAATAAAAATATGGAGAATTATCATCCTCTTTACCACAAGCAAGAAATTCATTGGTTTTATCAAGTGAGCCTCTGTTAAGTAGCCTCTGTTAAGCCTCTACTAAGCCTCTGTTATTTTATTCTATCTTGAGACCATGTTAAATGAAAATATTCATAGACGACAATGTAAACTGCCTAAAACTTCTTTAAGCATTTCAAAACACTCACTCAGAACTAATTATCTTCAGGAACCACTTAAAAATCACCAAAACACTTTTGACCTCTGTGGTGGTGGAGGATCCAAGGCGGCGGACAGTTTCCCAATGGCAATGACTACCGACACTACCGCCATTAACCATATGGAGTGACTAATTACAGTGATGATTAGAAATTCCAACAAAGAACCGTGAGTTGGGGTGAGATTCAACTCAGTGGGGTGAGATTCAACAGCACCATTATCCAGACCACAACATTCAACAAAATAATTCGAAATTTCAAAACAACAACATCGCACATCTGAACCAAGATGTAATCTATACTACACTCTACAATAAAATTTTTTTATATTTTTACAAATGCCGAATGTAAATTGCCTTTGAGCTCTTCAAATCCCAACACAAGTTAAAAGACTTCGTAAAGCTGTGCACGTTTATTTTTATACCACCAATTAGGATTTCTCAAAGACGGTTTCCATGAAGTGATGTCCACCCTCCGCCCAGCCACCTTTCGCTCTTTCACAAGCGTGTTTATAAAAGCTACTAATGTGCGGGTCGTATTTTGGGGTGCGTGGGCGGAAGCTATGTAGTGAAACAAACTGAAGGAGATGATTGATCACTGTGCGCATAATTTATTTTTCAAAGACGGTTTTCACTGAGCAATATCGCCCTCTTAAACACCTTTCCGTCCAACCCAGGGCACCTACAAAGCTTATCTTCGGGTCCTACGCAATGATGGAGAGAACGATGGACAGAATTGATGACTGTGCAATTACTTTGTAAAGGGTTTTGTGCAAAGATTAAAAAGTGCACACCGTATACACTCCATCAACTCCCATTGGTACTCAGTTGAAAAGATTCACCACCGGACAATGAATTCGAGAGATGGAAAATCTTCTTCAGTGGCCCCCGTTAATGAAACAAAAATTTTGGAGTATTTTTCATGTTTTCTACAATCTCAACTTAATTTCAAGAGAAAAGATATTGAAAGTTTCTTCTAGTAATACTTATCTCTCAAGCAACATCTAATTAAATTAGAATCTAGTGACACTGATGTTTTAACCATCATTTTCTATCTTTTCAATTGCAAGAATCCACCAGGGCCGATACCTAAGGCAGAGTTTCCGTCTTTGGTGAACGATGTGATGGAGCCAACATCACTCATAAGCGGGTTCAGAACATGTGGGATCTATCCGTTGTGCGCCGCACCATTACTGGCGAAAGTTCCATCAAGGGTAAGGGTATAGAATCTCGGAAGGACTTGGATATTTTATTATATACTTATGAAGTGGATATTTGGATATTTGGATATTTCTTTATCAATTCTGAAATAACCTTTACGAACTGTTTTCATAAAAATTTCCATATGTTTTACTACATGAAGATATTGCAACACAACAGAACAATTCCTTAAACGATGCCATGATTATAAAGAACTTGAGGCAGTGCACAATGCCGTCATAGAATCGTGTAAAAAGCCTCGTGCAGCACGAAAAGTAAAACGGAAGAGGAATGGGTCTGCAAAAAATGTGATCAAAAATGGGACGACAAGAGTGAAAGTCGCTGGATCGTGTGTGATAGTTGCAGCGCAAAATTTCATCTTGAGTGCACAACCATTAAATATGCACAAAAGAATTGTTGGACAATAAATCTGGAGAAAAGGCAGTTTCATTGTTGTAAAGGAAAAAAATAAAATAACAAAAAATGATATTGTGCGTCGTATATTTCTTTTTGCTTCCGATGTTAATATTGAATTAATACTTGTCTGACAATATTTCATTTAAAATGCAATCTACAACTTTTTGTCACAAGATTTGAAATCTCTGACTATGACTAGAACTCATCCTAATAGGCTCAACTTAACCGATTTGCAATGTAGAAACCAGGCATTCACTTTCATTTTCAAGCAACCGCGTGTGGTGTAGTTGTTATTCACACCAAAAAAACCGCTGAAATTCTTTACAAACCTGTTGTCAAAACCTAAAATTTTAAACTATTTCTTATAACAACTTTTACCATCGTATATCAAAATCTAACGAACCGAAATGAAATTTATGAAAGCATTTTTCTCACAGAGAAACTAAAACAACATTCCCATTTTGGAAAACGCGCTTTGTTCAGCGGGGCCATTTTAACGTCAAAACATTTGAAGCCCGTACATAAGGAGATTGATGGATCGTGACATTTTAATAGCCAGAGTCTCTTAAAGGTAGTGTCCGCTAAAAAATTAAAATTTTATATTGTTGAAATATATTTTCACTGATTATGAATTTGTAGATCAAATTTTTTCAAAAGACTTTATAACCATGATAATGTTCGTTTTATAATTCTCCTTCGGCACATGATCGTCTTCTTCGATCGCCATTTTGTAAAAATGCTTTCAAATTCAAAACGAGATTAATTTAATATGTCCATTGTGACGTAGGGACTTGGTTAGAAAAAAATCTGTATGGAAATATTTTATCAAAGGATCAAAGCAAAAGAAAAAGTACCCCCGTTTACTTTTTTTAAAAGATTGAATGGACTATTCATGAGTGTACGTGCTGAAAATTTAAGCCGATAAGAGCCGTTTTTCATCAACCTGAAATCACGAAGAAGAGTTATGATAAATTTTTACAATAAATAAATATAACATCGTTCAACCTGGGCTTATAGTACTCTATTTCTCTTGCGAAATTTTTCTTTTGCGAAATTATTTTTGTTCATGATGTCTTGGTGTGCTGCATACGGATGTAAGAACAACAGCAAAACCAATCATGACAAAAGTTTCTTTTCTCTTCCTAATGATCACACTGTACGAGAAGCGTGGATCAAAGCAATAAATCGCACAGCTCTTCCAAAAAAGGTCTTCTTGTGCTCAGATCATTTTGAAGAGAGTGATTTTGATAGGAGTTGGCAAATGCAAAGAGAAACAGTGAACAAGGGCAGTCGCGTAAAACGGCGCTTAAAAAAAGAGGCAATACCATCGAAATTTACGCATAAGGAAATGCCAAGCCAACGATTATCGTCGAATGCTAGAGCTATGAAGAGAAATAGAGAAGAGGTATGCGATTCCGATTTAGCGTGTTTAAAAAACTTCTATGGCATTTTGTTTGACTTTTGCCTGACGATATATCTTAGATGATAAAGGTAGCTATCGAGCAGCATGAAATGGAGAAGATCGAAGAAAGTACGCCAATTGATGAAGTAGAAATCCCTGCAGCATGCTCAATCTGGGTACAAACTGAAAAGCAGACAGTTAAAAAGTTTAAGAAAGAGGAACACAGTATAAAAATATTTTAATGCGTGACGGAGAAATGGAAACTGATTTTGTAACTATCATTGATCAAATTCCCGTCATGTGTGACTCTTCTTGTCAAACGACAAACAACCGTATTTTTGAAGGTCTGCTCTTTTCCGCTAAAATGCGTACAACCAGTTATTACTCTAAAACTTAGTTAGCCATTTTAGATGATAGCAACATCGACCCTTCCGATGAAGAAAGCGAAATTGATGACAAAGATACGGAAGAAGTAGAAACAAGTATTATGAATCCTGCTGTTCATAGTTCCCTCGAGCTTAAAACACCCGAGGAAGTGGAGAAGTTTCTAAGTTGTCTAGGAGTAACCACCACCTTTGATTGGAGTTCCATTTGTCAATGTAATTGCCAAAAGTATGGTCAAAGTGATGCGGAAGAAGAAGTGAAAAACGAGGATGCTGTGGAAGACGAATGGCTTCAAAAATCTATCAATAGGTAAACATTTTAACCAACAGTTGGGAACGCTTAGAAAAGCAAATTGCTACTGTCGAACTTATTTATTTCATAGATCTGCTCAAAATGACCCTGACTTCGACATCTTTGAATCAGAGGCGTCTGAAGAAGAAACAAATGAAAACGCAGTCTTGGAAGAGTAAGGCGCGCTATCGCGCTCACGCACCTCCATACACTCCTAGGAAGACTATGGAGCGCTTCTTCTCGCGCGCCTGAACATCTGTTACGTTGTTTCCCAGCAGGCAAAAACCTGTTCAAAGTCAGCAAAATAACGTAAGAGCAACGTCCATTCAAACGTTCTAATGTTAATTTTTGATGACTTTGAGTTTTTGCCAGTTTGCTTGATATTTTAAAACTCAATCCACATAATTTCTTCCCAAGAAAAAGTTTCTTTGTATAGTCAAGGAGGCCAATCGGTACGCACCCCGACTTTGGTGGGAAATAGTTCGCAGCACCTTAATTCGCTTATTTAAAGTGCTAGATGGACAAGGTCATCAATTATTAGTAAACCAGCCCTTTTCCATTTTGATAAACTATCATGAACTATCTTGTCTTTCATAGAATTATCAAAAATAACTAATATGTAATGCGTACCAAAATTTCGCCAATAAAAAGTTTTTTGTCGAAGGGACAACCTTCATCACTCTCGGTGATCAAAACTTGTACGAGGGACCCGCTAGCGATTTTTTGTTCGTCTGGTGTATAGCCTTTAGACACATTCTTGATGCGTACTTATACTACTATCACAGGGTGTCCAACTTGAGTGCGAACCATTTCGAAGCCGTGTTGACGATGCGGGGGCGAATGAGTACGCAGTTTTTGAAAGTTGTTTTATGTTTATACCAAGCTGGTACATTATACTAAGAGCCCATTATTATGTACTAGTTTGTTAGACGTACCGAAAAAATAATTGAAAACCACATGTATTTCTCTTCATCTTCCTTTTTAAGCACAAGATCATTTGTGAAGAGGTTGTAACATAGCTTAATTCTTCTTATAAATTCTGTTTTATCATTCGTAACTTATCAATTCGTAATACTTGTGCATAATATATATCATCCGTAACTATATGATTTCGTAATAATTGTGGTATAAGTTTTTCATCTACCGCTGGTAAGTACTATTAAACTATTTTTTTTCCTTTTTGCCTACATTTGGATATTTATTTTACCCAACAAATGCAAAACCCGTCCCGTTCTACTAAGATCTTACTTCCCGGTGATTCCGGTACATACATTTAGATTTAAAAGCCTTGACGTCGTTCGTAGCTATATAAGCCTGCTCATCTATCCTGCTCATCTATCCTTGGTAAGTGACATCATTTGCAGGCAACAAATATATAGTGACAATGTAACTTATTATACTCTTTTTTCAATTAGATATTTTTGCCATGCCTAAAACAACAAAGAAAAGTAAACGTGTAGTTAAACAATGGACAGAGGCAGATATTCAAGAGGCGTTAAGTGAAATCACAGCTGGAGGTACCATCAGAGGAGCTGCTCGAAAGCATGGAATGTCCGAAGCGTATTTAAGGAAAAGAATGAGGATGAGGAAAACTGGTCGTGAAATAGTGGGTGCAGGTAGAAAACCTGCCTTAGATGAACAGCAGGAGAGACAATTGGCAGGTTGTATCGGGACGATCTGCCAATTGGGATTCAGCCCAACACGAGGTGAAATTAAAAATATGGTGAAGGACTACGTTTGCAATCGTAACTTGGAAACCCCATTCAAGGATGACCGACCAGGAAAGGACTGGTTACGAGCTTTCATGAAGAGGAATGGCTTATCGCTAAAAAAAGCCAACATGATAAGTGCATCGAGAAAATCGGCGACGGCGAACCCATTCATAATAAATGATTTCTATGATGTCATCGAAGACATTATAACAAATAGAAACCTGCAGCCAAATCAAATTTGGAACTGTGACGAAAGTGGCTTCCCAACTGATCCACAAAAGTGTAAGGTTGTGGGAGTCAAAGGAAAGGAATCGTACAAAGTCACCTGTGGCGCTAGCAGAGAAAATATCACAACTCTTGCCGTTTGCAGCGCCGCAGGAAGAGCATTAGATCCCTTAATAGTGTTCCCAGGCAAGAATCTCCAATCAACATGGAGGGGCCAAAATGCTTTACCTGATACGTTTTACAGTGTCAGTCCAAGTGGATGGATGACCACAGAGGTTTTTGCAGAGTGGTTTACAAAATTCGCTCAAAAAGTAGAAGAAAGGCCGCTGATGTTAATCTTGGATGGCAATCTGACGCATATTTCCGTGAGTCTGATTGAAAAAGCATTGATAGAAGATATTATCATTGTCAAACTTCCACCACATGTCACCGATAAACTACAGCCTCTTGATGTATCTTGCTTCGGTCCAATGAAAAGGGAATGGGAAAGAACATTGAATGAGTGGGTTAATGAGCATGGACCGAAAAACCCAATGAAGAAACCAAATTTTGTAAATATGCTATCCAAGATTTGGCACAAATGTTTATCCGAGGACAACATTAAAGCTGGTTTCCGTGCAACAGGAATTTATCCTGTTAATCGGGAACGTTTTCCAATGGAAAGGCTGGACCCAAGGCTAGTCCGAAGGTACAACCAATGGGTAGCTTTGGGTAAGCCTGAAGATTTAATGGAGGAACTTGCGATGGCAACGGCAACACCCCAGAAATTAAAGCCGGTATTGGAACCCGGTTTGGGTATTGGTACCCTTGAAAACACCCTGGAAGCTGACGTATCAACGCCAACATCTTCAGGGGTATTGGTGAATGCCTCTGAATCGACACCGTCATATGATCCAGCGTGTGCATGCAAAATTTGTCTTCAACTTGGTAAACAACCACGAGTTGAAGCTGGAAAGATCTGCGTTCCCGTGTGGAGCATTCAAGATGCACCTATGTCAACTCCACACGAGAAGAGTTTCGAAGAAATTATTTTGGACAGGATGAAGGGGCCTGTGGACAAGCCAGTTGTGAAAAGAAGGAAGGTGCACATGAAAACCAAGGTGTTAACTGATGAAGAATATTTGGCTGAACTTAAAAGCCTAGAAGAAGAAGCCGAGACTAAAAGAATGAAAAAATTAGCTAATGAGAGTAAACGCAAAGAAAGTGCGAAGAAAAAAATCTGTTTTGGAAAGAACCAACGGAAAGCAGCAGAGATCCTCAACGATGATGACAGTGATGACGATCATGAAGTGGAGGAAGAAACGGAAGAAGAAATTGTTGAAGAGGATGAATTTGATGGGGAATCTAGTGAGGAAGGTGAGCCTGACGTTCCACAAGATTTCGAGGATGAACTTAAAACGCTATGGAAAAGCTTAAGTCTGCCAGTTTCGGAAGACGATGTCATTTTAAAGTGGTATGGAGTGATCTATGTTCAAAGTAAAAGATCGTACTTATATGTCGGCAAAGCAACCAAGCGCTTTCTGAGGGATGTTGATGGTCCAGTTGCAGCCATAGAAATTGATTGCCTAAAACCACATGTTGGTTCAGAGCCGGTTCTGGAATCAATCCCTTCTCATTTGGAGAGAGATATATATGTGTGTCCCATACATAACATTATTGGTGGGCCATTGACTGTGACACCTCAAAAGGGAAACAAATGGCTTGTACCCGAATATAACAAGCTTAGAGAGGTGTTTAATAGTGTTGTAAAACTGAATCGAGAAGAGATTGCAAATGGATTGTAACTGCCCTACAATCTGTAATTCCCACTTGATTTGAAGCCTAAATAAAAGAAAAAATCGTTTTGTTACTCCTTGTGTGATATTCTAGTTATGCTCCCTTACAAACTGTTACTTTCGTTCTTATTTCCTTATTTTTGAGTGGAAAAAATAGTGCGCACTTTCACAAAGTATCATGCGTACTCATTCATATATAGTACGGGAAAAAAGTACGCATGCAAATTTCCCTGCGTTCTTTTTCAGCGCCAATGCGAACTATTTCGTAGAAACGACGGATATTGGGTGCGCAGGAACTTTTGTTGTTTATTCGTTACGGAGAAGGTTAGGAACTAAGAGCAATTACGGTAATCAAAGATGGTATCGTCGCTGTTTCGAATATCGCTACCTCCGAACCAGAATTGAAGTTTGATGACAGCAATATAAAATTTTCTAAAAACGCGTTCTAATTGGCCTCCTTGACTATATATGTGACGTTCCAGGGGAATTTGATAACAAACGATATTAACGATAATTATTAACGATAATATCGTTAATAAAACAATAGAATTAGCGATATTATCGCTAATAATTATCGTTGCGTTATTATAGTTAATAGCGCTATTATCGTTAATATCGTTATTATCGTTAATATCGTTATTATCGTTATATATATTATATATACTATAATTACGAAATTATAGTAAGAAAATAACTATATTTTTGATTTAACGATAATAACATTAATATTAAACATGTGATCATTTTATTTGTGACAAGGAAACCATTTCGTGTGTATTAATCTTTCTTTCGCTTGATTACGGCATAAGAAATTCAATTTTAGAATTACCCTCAAGTAAAGTTTTAGAGCCCTGTGTAAACACAACTTTCAGACAACCTTTCACATAAACTTCACAACAAACTGAAGGAAACAGGTAATGTTATTTTTAAACGAAGGTGAGTATTTCAAAAGAGAACTTTTGCAACTCGTCAAGCCGACGTTAAAATGTTTTCATTCGTCCCTTCCTACATTCGTTCTTCATCCCAATGTTGAACCTGAAAACATTATCCACGAAATGACAAAAATCAATAATGATCACTGAAAACGTTGCGATCAATTTAATTAAGGGTACATCTTCACCTAGTGCAAGTGAAATGTCTTTCGAAAGAATAATAATAAAAGTTTTGCTATTGAAAAAAACTTTAATGTAACGTGTCTTTAATAATGTAAAGTTTTTTTCCCAAGAGCTTATAGAATGGCAACCCGTCGAACAATTCAGAAAAAAGAATTATAGCAGACGGTTTCTACTTGTGCCTACTTTCGAACTTACTTCTGTATCTTTAATCTCCAAATGAATATAAGAACCAGCTAATTAAGTTCAATTTAATACACAAACGCGTGCTACCTGCAAATGTACATTTCAAAATAATACATTACCAAATCGAATGACATGGTATTTTAAAGTGGCTTTTCAAATTTTTGCTGAAGGTACAGGAATAACAAATGAAAAAAAAGTGCTTTGTTATTTCTAGAAAAATATATGTCCGCGTGTCATAATTGAATGAATCAGAGTTTATCATGTCATGAACAAGCGAGTTTGTTTTGAATTGATTGCTATTTGGCGAAATAATAATATTAAATCACGGTTATTTTAGAACTTCATAAAACGACACACGTATGTGAAATGTATAAACAAACGTCTTGAACAAAACTTTTTGACGATAGTAAGGATAATCTGTGCTCTTACCATATTAACGATATTAACGATATTAGCGATATTAACGATAATAACGTTACTCTGTAGTTCCATTAACGATATTAACGATAATAACGATATTAACGATATTAACGTTAATATCGTTTGTTATCAAAATCCCCTGGAACGTCACATATATGTAAATTGGGCTTTCGAAAGTACGCTACCAGTTCTTTATGTAAAAACATAAAACGCAGGAAATGTCTGTGTAGAGAAAATGTTGACTAAGCCGACAGCCTTTGGGAATACTATCGTGTCGTCTGAAAATGTTCATTCATTTTTTCAAAAGTTATTGAAGAAACTTTTTTGCGTTGTGCAAATCAAAGCAAACTAACTTGCAAACGTTTTAATGTGGTCAGTGAACAAATAAATAAAAGTTGTTCAGGTGTTTACTTCATCATGTTGTATTTTTATCTTCAACGATATGCTTTACAATAAAACATCTGGAAAAATTTTTTCTTTTCCAACGACAGACACAACCTTATGAATAATTAATGAGCTTCCTATCAATACAAACAACGTATCACTGACATAACTGTTCATAATATAAGTTTTGATATACAAGCGTCTTTATATAAACAGATTTTTAAATTATCGCGAATTTACTAACGACGAAATTGGTAGTATTTTATCATCATTATCACGCGTGATTGTACTCCTTGAATAAACGAAAACGATGCTAGCATTCTTACTGTTTAAATGGCGCGTGATGGTGTGCAGAATAGGTGCGCAAGGCGCCTAGAACAGGTTGAGGAGCGCTGTTTTTAAAAAATTTGCTGGCGCGTTTATAGCGCGCCCAGAAGGCCCTACGGGCTTCTTTGTTAACGCACCTACTAAAAAATATACTTCCAAGACTGAAAACGAGCCGATCAGTTCCTTCCCAGATGACCAACCTTTGCATCTACAAAAGACATTTTTAGTGTACGAATCACAGTTGCAAAAGTTGTTGAAGTACTGTTTAAAATGTGGTTCCCATGTCATTTCATCAACAGAGGGTTGTAACACCGGTAGTCAACTAACGCTGCATTTTATGTGCACACAAGGTAATGTGCGTCGGAATTTGTGAAAGTATTTTGCTTATGAACGAATTGCTAAGGTCTTCGTGTATTTTAGGATGTGAGTTCAGCTGGTCTGCGCAACCTCCTTTAGCATCTACAAAGGGTGCCGGCAATCTCCTCATTGCTGCTGCAACTGAGTTGTCAGCCATTCCTTTTAATAAAATTTGCAAATTTGCTAATTTGCTGAATTTGAAATTCATTTCAAAGTCAGTATTCTTTGAGCATCGTTCAAATTTTGTATTTCCTGAAATCGATAAGTACTGGACTCAAGAACAGTTAAACCTAGTGAATGACATAACAAAATGGATTGGAATTACAGTTGGCGGTGGACGGTCAATGTGATTCACCTGGTCATAACGCAACTTATAATACTGTTTCTGCTTTGGATATCAATTCAAACAAAATATTGAATTTTAGCATTGTCCATGTCAAAGTAGGCGTTCATTATATTCTTTATTTGCCTATCAATACGTAAAGATTTTACATTCATACAACAAACATCTTCTCTTATTGACCAGGAAGTAACAAGCTCGCAGGAAAAGAAAGCATTCATTCGTTGTATCGACCATATTCAGTCTGGTTTTGAATTGCCTATAGCACTTATATCTACAGACAGACACGCTTCCATAAAGAAATTAATGAGAACAGATGATCGGTAAAATATTATTACGTTCTAAAAAGGTGTATGGGGACTTTTAGTCTCATTAATCAAGATTTCTTTTATTTAGTTTTAAAGCTATTCATCATCAATTTGACCCATGGCACATTGGAAAAGGCATATTAAAAAAACTTGTACAAGCATCAAAGAAAAAAGGTTGGTATTATAATTCCATGTTTTTGTTCAGGTATGGTTTTTGGTCTTACACAAATCAAATTACCTATGTCAACTTTGATGCACATAGATCTGAAAATACTTGGTAAATGGGCTCCAGCAATTGTCAATCATTTGTACTGGTCTATAGCTACTTGCAATGGCAATGGTAAGGAGTTAGTGGAGAGATTCAAATCTGTTGTCCATCACTGTGTGAACAAACATACTTTCCCACAGAATACTTATTATAAGAAGTGTGGCCATCGCGACCTGGATTTTGATGAAGCTTGTAGGAAGGAATGGTTGAAAATGGGTTCGAATGCACACAAAAAGTTGATAAATGTTGTTACGGAGTCAAGTCTGATGAAAGACCTTGAAAAGATAACGGAGCAGGTCCATACAACCATGTTGGAAGTTTATCACTCAGTAAAAATAAGATACCTTCCGAAAAGTACTTTTTACCGCATGGAAAAGATGATAGCTGGGACCCAACTAGCCGCGCTTGATCATAACTTTAATGCCAGTCGCGGACAGGTAATACTTATTTAAAACTCTTTTTAGAAATCTCTAGTTTTTCCTAAGACATTCTCTATTGATATTGATTTGTTATTCGTTTAGAAATTTTCATTGAATGAAGAGGGTCATCCAAAACCACTATTTTCAATTGCCTATTCAAAGCCTACGAAACGATTTGTGGCAAAAGTGGTAAAGGAAGAAAAATCCTTTGATTACCTCTACCCTATCATTAAGGGTATTTTTGGACGGGCAAATGAAAAGAGGAAGGCAACAAAAGTTGAGCATGAAAAGCGTCAGGTTTCGCTGACAATTGCACCCGATGAAAGACCGTCACGTGACGAAATCATAGATAAATCATTACGATATAAACGAATCAAATTGTAAATAATTATTTTTTTATATTTCATTATTTTCTAAAACTTTTTACTATTACGTGTTACTCCACATGAAAGCCATTTCAGAGACTTCAACGTCATCACAATAACCAGTATACATGTCATTATCACTCGGAAACTCTTCACGAATTCGTGAGACAACGCATGATGGTATCACTCTCCTCACTCCTTTCCCTAAGCGTGTGTGAATAAACCAACAAAACTGCCGATATGCTGCATAACGGTAGGATCTAAAACCGGGAGAAGATTTTAAATAAATTGTAAATGTTTACTTTCACTTTTTTATGTGATTATACAATACACATACTTGTTGGTAACTTCATTTCTTTTCGCCAGACCTCTGCTTTCTCTATCATGCAATGCTACTAAAGCTGTCCAAAGACAACTTTTCAAAAGCATGACGGAGTTGAAGTCTTCGTGATCGATAACACAATTCTTGTCTGTTTATTGAAATATAAATTATTATCATTAATAACAATAAAAACAATTATTAAAAAATTCTTATCATCACGTTTCTTATTTTCATTAATTCTGGGTATATACGTACCTTGTAAATGGACGTATTTTATCTCGTCGATTTCATGGCAACACGTGCACTCCTTGTCTGTTGCCATTGTCTTACAATTCCCGCAAAGACACCAACTTACTCGGGCTTGAGAAGAGCGCCCTAACGTGAAATCACCAGATTCAACTTCATAATCTTCATATAATGGCTCACTTATCGATTGCGGTGATTTTTCAGGTTCATACTGAAAACCTATCACTTCCCATGATTTATTAGCAGAGACATTATTTAATAAAATGAAAAAATAGATCACGTTTAGCTTTCTATTCATAAAATAGTTTTTTATAAAAGCGAACACAAAAATGCGATGAAACAAACGAAGAAAGTCAGGGGGGATGTATGTGTTTTCACCAAGTTTAAATTTTCTAACCAAGTTTCTACGTCATACGCATAATTCTGCATATTAATTAGTTTACCCAGTCTTTTTTGCGTTACAGATGTTCAACAAGATGAACGTTGTGTTTTGTAAAAAGCTTTTAAAAAAATTGTGTTATAGACAACATAAAGAAAATTAAAAAGTTGTTTTTTTCATTTTCGATGATAACTTGTTAGAATCTTTAATTCTTGAAATTTTGATTTTTTAGCGGACACTACCTTTAAATGGTAATCATTAATGAATGTTTTGATTGCTTTAAATCTTTTTTGTGTTGTATAACTTGGTTTAGTTTTAAAAAATGTAATGTATTTGAATTACTGACCAGATGTAGCTTGATTTTGGCATGTTGAATCTCGCCCCACAGAGTTGAATCTCGCCCCAACTCACGGAACCTTTTATAAGTCAATATTACTGCTATTTACCAAAAGCGGGACAAACTTCAAAACTTAAATACAAGTTTTTTCAAAGAAAATTTGGCGCTATTTCCTTTTCGCACCCCCCTAACTAACTGTATCTGATCCTAGCCCTAACCCTAACCCTGACCCTAAAACATCCTTGGACGGGAGACGAAGTGGATATTCGTCCGCACTTTTATTATTATATATAATTTATATATAATTTTGAAGTTATTCGTCCGCACTAATTTTACGGCATACAATGTGTTAGACGTTCTTTCGTAACTTTTAACAGATTCTTCTAATTCCGCAATTGTAAAAAACTGAACCCCTGTCGCAATCTCTTTCACCATAGTGCAATCTTATTCACAAGCTATACCACTTTAAGCACTTAAAATATATTTGAATTATCTTCTAACGGATTTTATGACACTCACTAAAGGTGCGGACGAATAACTTCAAAATTATTTGTCCACACTTTATAAAAGTGCGGACGAATATCCACGGCGGACGGGAGAGTGGGGGCTGCGAAAAGCCTCTTTTATCAGAGATTAGACACTTGGAACATGCTACACAGAAAGTTCCTTAACAGAGGCTGAGTGCTTACTTCGTTGTATATTTGTATATATTATGAGAACAGCTTCCGTTAACAAATCAGCTTGACAAAACCAAATTCCTTCCTTCTTTTTCTTCTTTCGTCATCATGTGTGGTGATGGAATGAATGAAATATCAATCCATTCTGTTAGAATTGTGATAAAAGTAATGATAATGTATATGGCTAACTGCATTCAGTGAATTAATTGGCGTAAAAGAATTATAAAAGAAACTACCCATTTGTATAACTATATAAAACATAATATAATATATGATTGAATTGCTAAATATTTACACGTGCTCTGTTGAACATGCTTATGCCGTAAATGCCGGCATCCGAATATAGTAAATTGCATCAGCCGGAAAATGCAGATAAATACACACAGTCAATGATAATGAGTGAAGATACTTTTTGTATAATTCATTTGGCAAGTGTGACCATGATTTTCTTTTCCTGATGAAAAGTGGTGACTGTCTTCCTTCTGCACATGGAATCATAATGGCTGCCATCATGTAGGAAGAAAAGCTCCTCAACAACATTTCAAAAGAGAAGGACGAAAGTTTACTGTGCATCATAGGAAATGGCCGACGTCGAACGAACTACTTCACAACCACATTTGTCTAAGCAAGATTTATCAACATTGGTATAACATTTTACACTTAACTAGCTATGTAATTCGTATGTAATACCGTAATGAAATTAAGGGTAACAGAAAGTTAGCCCCGGCTAACAGCCCCGCCTTAGCCCCGATTAAGAAAATACTGCTTAACCGAGATAATACCATTTCCTATAAAATGTAAACATAATTTCCACCTGAAACAAACAAAAAACACATGAGAAAAGATGTTTTAACTGATGATTTTCGAATATTTTAAACTTTTTTGGCTTCGCTTCTCTCAGCGCCATATTTTCAAAGAAGGATCATTCCCTTGTTAATTACTCATTCTGAAGAGTGAAAGTATTCGGTGAAATATACAAATTTGATATACACAGAGGTCAGCCCCACCTAAGAAACCAAAAAAAAAAGAATATGACATACACAGAGGTCGGCCCCGCTAAGAAAGCAAAAAAACCCAAGATTATGGCATGCACAAAGGTCAGCCCTGCCTAAAAGACAGCAAAAAAATAAGAATATGGCATGCACAGAGGTCAGCCCCGGCTAAAAAAATGAAATTAAGAGCACGAGTTAGTAAATTCTACCGTCACTCCGCCTAAGATAGCAAAAATATAAGAGCGAAAAATAATAGAAGAGGCAAAGACACTTACAAAATAAGAGATAATATGCATAATCATCTTGGAGGGGGAATGACCATTTTAAGGTGTTCTGTAAGCCGGGGCTACAAACCGGGGCTAAGGCGGGGCTAAGACAGGGCCGTTAGGAGGGGCTAGTTTTACTTAACCGAAATTAAGGTACCGTGATGAATCGCCCTATAAAAACTTTCGTCGTTCGGACATAAAAAAACATATCTGCAAAATACAAGCCACATCAATAATAATCCATACTGCACTGTAAATTAAACTAAATCCAAAACTTATCATAACTAAACTTAACAAACGCAAACAATAAGTCAATGCCATTACAAATGTGATTTAAAGGGAATTTTTCATCACAGAATTCCTTTAAGGTTCTATATCTAAACAATGGATCCATGGAGTTCACACAAACCTGTCATGTTGCACATATTTATCCTGAGGTGTTCGACATTTTACTTTGTCTTTTCTCTGTATTCTTGCTTACAAGCTAAAAATCGGATTTTCTATATATAAATGGGTAGAGTGCCTGCTCCCCTTACCGCTATGTGCGATGGTTTATTTCCTTCATTTGAAGACAAAAAATCAAACCAAACTAATTATTGTCTAAAAGTATATTCATTCAGCCATCGTTATGGAAAGTTTCAAAGTGAATTGCCAAATACTTACTGATTAATAGAGTAAAATCTAACACCGGGTCGCGATCATTGTGAAAAAAATATTAAAAATGGCTTCCTCGAAAAATAAATGCTTCAAAATTCAGTGTCATAAATAACGGAGCATATCGATTCCCTGTTATTCCTCTGCTGTCTTGAATGCTACCAACATCTGAGATTTTATCCACAAAAACAGTTTTCTTGTATATATCGTATTCGGGAGTAAATCATCTTAAGTTTACAGCAAGGTAATTCTGTAACCACGTGTCCTTTCTCCGCTATAGCAACAAAATTTGTTCTTGTTAGCACTGATTTCAGCTTGATTACTCAAACAGTTAAATTTTTTTTTACAGACATTCAATTAGCGCGAAATCCAGGCCTGGTCGTAAGATTTTAGACCCGCGTGCGATGGGTCGCACGTCTATATTTTCCAGACGTGCCATTTTTTTCGCACGCATTGTTACATTTTGGGCGTGCGCTTTTGTTTTAAGGAGTGCCATACGTATTAAGTCGTGCTAGATCATTCTAAGACGTGTTATGGCTTTTAAATGTCTCTAGTTACAAGAAATTGTCTTAAGAAACACAGAAAATATTCGTCTTAACTTCACGAGTGTTGAACAGAGAAGGTCACATGGTAGGCGACCTCGTGGTTGACTAGAACCGGCAGCCGAACGACAACGGTACCGGTGTAAACTGCCGACTCAATTATTAAAATGGCGGCCCGACCGCCAGTTAACTTGAGCTAAACAAGCTTATCTTCCAATATTTTAGCAAAAACTTAAAATTTTATTGCACGCCTAGTAAGATTAAGGTGTGCGATAGAGCGCACGTCTCTTTTTTTTTAGGCGTGTGCCGAGGCGTGCACGTGCGATCGCACGCCTCTCACGACCAGCCCTGAAATCCCATGTTGATAATATCACCCATAGATTTATCGTTCAAGAAAACGTGAAACTTGTTTCGTAGACCTTTTCACCCAAAGGACCCATTATCATTAAAAAAATTTTATTGCGTTAACGCTTTTTATCAATCGCAATTTAAACTTTTTAGCAATTGCAACTTGAATTCTTTAGGATCATTCTAGCGTGTATCCTCCGCATGTTGAAAACCTCCATCACAAGTATAGAAACAATTGATTTCATATGTTGCGAGTGTAAAAAGTAATTCAATACATGTTGATAATTACATTCGCGGTTCATGCTTTTAACAAATTAACGATGTCTGTGTTATCGTATAATTACTCTGCAGGCTCACAATAGGGAAATTCCCATCACGTGTCTAGATTTTTGCGATCAAAAGTTGACTTGTCGAGACGGCACTATTGTTTTCTAAAAAAACTTCGCTCATTAAAATATGGCTGCCTTCGATTTGTAAACAGTAAAGGCATACATTTTTATTAAGCCTGTGGTTGTCTTATATCTGTAGAAGCAAAGCAGGAAAGCACTTAAATTGAGAGAAAAGGGATTAAACTGTTACTATGAACACTAAATTCCATAAAATTTTGCTATTTGCATCACTTTTGACGAACGTGAAATTAGTTAGCGGAAAGAGGAACAAGTTAGCGGAAAGAGGAACATCACCCCGATGATGTTTACAATTACAGTATTTGTTATCAATCTTATTCTCTTTGTTTGTTCTTGTTGATTTAGTATCTAGAATGACCAATTGTGGTGCTAAATCCATTTAACTGTGTTTTTACGTTTGCATTGACGAATTTTAACATTACAATTAAAGTTAGCGGTAAGGGGAGCAGGCACTCTATATAAAGGCCACATTTTTGGTACACTGTCCCTTCCGTTATGTTTTCTGGCTATAACTAAGGAAAGAAGCTTCAGTACTCAAAACTTCTAATTCATTTATGTTCTATGATAGGATGCCCTTTAAAATTGTAAAATGACTATCTATTGATAATTTTTCCTTTTTTCCTTAAAATCTGAAAAAAAATTGAACTTCACTTTGATTTCCAGGCCTGGTCGTAAGAAAATTAGCAGGCGTGTGGTCATCGCACGCTTTAATTGACGATATAAGTTATGGCGTGCGCTCGTGTAAATTTTTGACAGATGTACGATCAATTTTTTTCAGTTAAGATCAACAATCTTCATTCTGTATGATAATCAAGTCAAATTTGAAATGTGTCATATATGTAAAAAATACTGTGATTTCCACGGAGAATGAATTTAATAAAATAAAACACTAAAGATTCGGTACGTCAAAACTTAGCCATAAAGATTAGTTTGACCGTAAATAAAATTTATTCAAACATTAATAAAGAGGAAAAATAAAACCTGAAAATAAAAAAAATATGTATAAGACTCCATTGTTTTGGTTTGAAGTTCAAATGGTTTTTGAATTAAATTAAAGACGTTTCCGTTCCATTAACTCGTCACCACCTGGCTGGCTATTTTTTTAAATAAAAGATTATTTTTTTGAAACTGCAACCTTGCGCATACTTTTGTAACTTAAAAAAAAGTTAAAAAGAAAGAGAAAACTACATAATACAATTAAATAATACATAATAAAATTGCGCGCACGAAGCTCCTTCTTCGTTCCACAGCGGATTTCGCTGAGTAGACTTATTTTCTACTACCAAACGAGTAAAATTTGTGAGCATTGATTTTTAATTCAAAACCACTACCGTATTCCAAATCGATCGGAGACCACTTCTGAAATGGTAGCAAAGTTTCGTTCCGTTACTGTAAAATTTAATCGTAGCACATGAACAATTTTCGAAGCAAAACTTTCAACATTTTGGGACAGATTTTATGTTGACTTTTAAATAAACATTTGTTATCACACTTGTCATTACAAGCCAGGCGTGCGATTGCCACATGCGTAAATAAATCTTGGCGTGTGCGGAGGCGTGCGCGTGCGATCACACGCCTCTTACGACCAGGTCTGAGTTTTCTTTAACTTAGTAGCAAAAGAGGAGTCTTTTCAGTTAGGACCACTCAACCAGAATTTGTCGCTAAAATAATCGTGATTTGTTATAAAGAATTGCCTCGATAATTTTATTTTACTCTCCTATTTGAATACATCCGATTGAATGATGACGATCTAGCATAGCAACCGCATAGAAACATAGCTCAAGGGAAAATTTGACACGGTAAATTATTTTTATTTTTGGGGTGGTGAAACTTTATGCAAAAACGAAACTTTTTACCGTGTCAAAATTTCCCTTTCGGCTTAGTTCTTCAGAAAATGAAGAAAGAAGAAAATGAACAATTTCTACATCTTCAGAGAAGTACCGCTTTTCTAGCGAACATTAGCATCAGTTTCAATAATGGTTGTAAAATTAAATTGCGCTATTGTGTGGCGTATTGACAAAACGATTATTAAAACCATTAACATGACAATACCAAACATTGCAATAAGAAATTTTTGGGAAGCATTCGGAATGAATAATTCAAACGAACGAATGGTGTTATTACATGCTTCACCAGAACATATATGTTTCGTAATAACACGCTCAGTTCTCCCTTTAGCGTAAACTTAATGTTCTAACTAAGCAGTGTTAGGTGATATATTGTGCGGATATCTAATTTGAATAGTTATGAGTCAATCAAAGCCGCATAGAGCGAAAGCAGAAACGTTGAACATATACCTTATGGACTTAAAGTTTTAGTCAGAACCATTGTAAATGAACCTCTGCTTATACCCACTATTGGCTTTGTGACATCGAAAAAACGCTACTCTGAGCAACTACGAATAGGTCAGAACTACCTTTTAAATTTTTCAACGGTCAGAAAATTGTTAAAGTTACTTAGAACTGTTTACCAATAAAGTGTCTACCAATAATTTAATGTGTTTTTAATGTGACGAAAAGTATTGAATGTCATACTTTTTTATAATGGCTCTTTTAGAAATTTAGTAGAAAGAATATCGCTTGAAAAATTGCTTGGTAAGAAAAGAAGGCCAACTAAATCCGAGGGTGGTGCGATTGCAACCAAAGCAACCCCCGAGTTACGCCACTGCCTACTTATTTTGGGGATCTGGAAACGAAGTTATTCAATCTGAATGCGAAAATAACACAAAAAGTCACGAGCACCCTTCAGGTTCACTTTTCCGGAAACGAAAAAAAATGGCTGCAAATCTGTGAAATGTTTTTTTGTGAAAATATTTAAAAGTCGCCAGTATATATATAAAGTCGTGAATCCTAAAAAAGCAAAATGTTGCGTACACAAAATGTCGCGAAAGTCGCAAGAATTTTTGTGCTCCCGATCTTTTGTGCCTTAGTATTACGATGAACTACGTATATATCTCGACGAATTCTATTCACATATTCTCGGGTTTCATAGAAAAACACAAGTAATTTGTTCTGGACAATTTATTTATATTGACGTGAATGTACAAAGTAAAGAGTCCAAATTAAATCAGATTGATAATTACTTCTTTCACGATTTTACAATTCATTTCTCAATCTTGTATTCTCAAATCAGAAGAAAAAGTTGTGAATGGCACTTCGTCGTGTGGCTGTCATAAAGTAGTATGAGACGCTTTTTATCACAAGTTTTGGTCGAGTGGGCCTAACTGCTTTTGCACCTAACTTTAGCATGAAGTTGCTCTTCTATTTTCCAGGAAATGAATTTTCCTAAAATTCACAGTTTGGTACCCTGTTTTTGTCCCTTCCGTTACGCTTTGTAGTTTTTGCTAAAAATATCTATTCAAGTTTTTATTTTGGGCTCCATTCTGTCAGTTTATCATAAGGAAGTACCTACAATTTTCAAGTAGCCATCTAATATATAAGCTCAGGTTTTCTAAAAATTATGCCTGTCATTGGTGATCACTTAATTTGTCCCTTCCGTTACGCATGTACAATTTGTAATAACTGGCCAACTACCGTCTTCGTGCCTAATTACGGACAGCCTTCATAATTATGGACATCGATCAAAACATAATTCCAACCGTCTGTAAATTAAAAACACGGCACATCCTGTACTGTCAACCAAACTGTAATAAAACAAACTTCAGAGATAATTAAATATATTTGAGCGCTAGAAAATTACCAATATGCCATTCATATAGAATTTATTTTTCTAAACTTTAAAGATTTAAAATAGACTGCGCTCTTGAGAATCACGCATATTTTTATGAGCTCTGTGTGTACAATGGTAGCCATATTTACAGATAAAAAATAATATGGCCACCTCCGTCATGAAATATCGACAGGTCGAAAATTGATGTTTAAAAATGAATTGAGGAATGAAAATGATTTTAGGTCATTCTTTTAGAAAGTTAATTATCATAAAATAAGTCAAAAAATAAAGTTTTTGTACGTCAATCACAGTGGGGGAGGACACTTTTTACTGAGTATTGAAATGTAGGCCATTATGATTTTCACGGTCCATTATTCTTCAAGTGTTGCTGCTAATTGCTCCCTATTGGATTGCTCTGTTTCATAAAACATTTTATTCAGTTACGTGGTGAACTTGGCGAGAATGCATGTCTATTTTCGTGACAAGAATGTTTGTTTACATTTTGATGTCCGTAATTACGAAGGCTGTCCGTAATTAGGCACGAAGACGGTAATGTTCCAAAATTTTTGGCCTTTGGTATAATTTCTTCTACCTGTAGGGCTACTGATTTTCACAAAAGCATTTATGAATCAGAGTTTCTCATGTGAAGATACTGACAAGCAAATTCTGTTGTCCCTTCCGTTACGCTATTTATACTTATTTAAGTCGTAGTAACCTACTGTAGCACTTATTTTTGAACTTGAGCTATTTCCCCTTTTAGAATAGCAGTATTAGAAGTCCTACATCCCATCAATTTCTGTCTATCAACGTATTTCTGAGGAGATTTCAAAATGTAAGGCCATGCTACCTACTAAGCTACTCCCTGCACCTGAAAGCATGAAACTTCACGAAATAAACGTAGACCACATAGGCAATACCTTTCCTACAAGATTGATTCAAGTCAGAAAAAGAAGAATTTCGATGTTTTACCCCCCCCCCCCCCCCCCCCCCCCCCCCCCCCCCTCTGCACTTAAAAAGCTCCTTTTGATGAAATCAAAAAATCCCTTGATGACAACAAAAAGGGTTTCTATTACGCTGTTTATTATGGTAATGACTATTACTGGGGCAAAGTATTAAATGTTTTCGCCAATGATTCGGATGAAGATGTTGAACAAGTGGAGATGACATTTCTTTGTTACAAATCTGATGGGCTAAGGGAATTTCCGAAACAAGTTGACAAGGAAATTGCTTTAAATATCTTTTCTTTGGTCCAGTATCTCCTGCCATTACAACAATCAGTGGCTTCAGATTTAACAAGAAAACACTGAAGCAAAAAAATTGTTCAAACGTTTTCAAAAAAGTGACATTTACAATTAGACTCTCATTGTTTTTTTCCTGACGTTAAATTTACTGTTACTTCTACTACTTGACTTGTTTGATAAAAACTGTGTTTTGTTCTGGCTAGTTTTTAAATTTTTTGTTAAAATTTGTTAACTTAAGAGTTCCCTGTATTATTCTCTCTTTATCTGGGTTTTTGGGTGTGGTCCTTTTCTGTATAAACTTTCAAGAGCCTTGGGTTTCTGTTGATATGTTGAGATTATCTTTTGTATTTTAAAGCATTGGATTGACAGTTAAAGAAAAATACAAAGCTTCAAATTGTCTCTAATATTTTCATTAAAGTGTCCCTTCCGTTACACTTGTTTTTGCTGAAATACTATTAGAGCTTTTTCTAATATCAAAATTTGTATCAAAACTTCTGACAAACTAAGTATTCAAGAAAATATTCAGTCTTTGCCCGGAGACACGAGCGATCGCACGTGCACATGCAGGCACACGTGCAAAATGATTTACATGAGCAAAATTTTGCTCGTGTAGAATGGTTGTTTCAAAAACACATCGCACGTGCAGAATGTTACTTCCGATTCGGAATAATGACAAACGATTCGCGAGTGGATGGATTTTAATTTTTCATACGAATCATATTGTCTATAATTATCTTGTACAAATGTTAAAAACTCACAAAAGATTAATTCTTCAATTCTTTTTTTCATGTAAAACATCAACTTCAAGTTTAAAACTAGCTTCTTGTTAAATTATTTTGCGTCACGAAGAAGCTAATAACAAGGTATACTATTGTACAAAAGCTTGTGAGTTTTAATTGAAGTATACTTATTTTTGTTAATAAAAGTTCCTCACTTTCTACATATTCAAATTGACGTCACTAAAGCTGGTTTTCCAATGATAGGGTTCAAATAGTTATCATGCGATGAATAAGTATTAATAGAACACCAGCTTAATGTGAGAACAATTTCTTCACTTTAGTAAAGCTAGGGCGACACGAGGGACTTTTTTCAGGCGCATGCAATGCAACATCTTCCATTGCATGCGCACAAGAAAAGTCCCACGTGTCCCGTAGTGACAATTTTCTTGCAATGCAACAAAAAATGTCCACGGGGACAAAATAGATATTTTCTATTTTGTTGCAGGGGACTCTTTTGTTGGACGCACAAATTCTGTTGCTGGCAACAAATTTCTATTGTGTCGTCACTCTCTGAAATATATTGTTAATACAGGTGAAACATTTTTGTTTTAATTTCTGTGCTGAACAGTTGTTTCGAAATGAGTGGCAAAAGAGTTGAGTACTCTACATTTTACTCTTGGGGTAAATCCGAAATAATTGGATTTGACACCACAGAGGAAAATAAGAAATGTTACGTGACGAAAGTGTGGTGCATCTGGAGTATGAATGCGCCTTAACTTTTACATTATTGAAACCACAAGTAAAACCAATTAAATTTTATACATATCATTGGAACTTTATTTGAGAAGTGGTGAAGTATAAAGAGAAAGGCAATCAGTCTCCTGTGTTTGGGGTTCACAGGTTAAATCGTCCCCCTTGCTTCGCTTATCCTTCGTCTGTGTCTGATGTCTGAACACTATTTCAAGACTTGTGAAACCCAAAAAAAATTAAATAACATCGCACATGCAAAACTGAGAAATCACATCCTATCGCACATGCAAACGTGATCACATGTGCGAATGGAAGCACATGCATCATTTTCTTCAGGGCAAAGCCTGATATTGATATAATTTTCATAGTTTGTCCCTTCTGTTACACAAAATGGGTTACCCTGACAACATGAAAAATCAATACTTTGCTTTATGAGTTTAGATTAACATCTTAACCCCATGGAAGCATTTTCAAATCAATTTCATCATTAGATTTTGGACATAATTTGAAATAAAACAACTCTTCTCTTTTTCATTGTTTAGGTTATTTAACTTGTCGAACTTAGTAGCCAGGTCGATCCCTTTTATTGAAAGGAGTTTAAAAGGGGGCACGGACCTGATTATTAGATTAGAAGTATTATGATATCAAAAAAATAAGTTTTTGGGTCACTTTGAAGATGAATTTTTTGGCGTAACGGAAGGGACAGGTGTACCAAAAATATGGCCTTTACCCAAATATGAGCTGCAGAGAAAACATTGAAAATATGGCAGATTCACGTGGTGAGAACCTACAGAAGAATGTACATTCATTGCATTGTAATGTAATTCAAGTTGCGTAAGTAATTGCATGAGTAATTCAAGTTGCGAAAAACTAAAATAAAAAATAAAATAGAGGTTTAGTTAGGGTTAGGGTTTTTCTCATGAAATGTCAGCCAATCAAAATCTTTCTTCAACTCAATGACATATTGTTCAGACTTCAATGAATTTTGCCACTATTTTAAAAATAACTTAGAAAATATTCAGAAATTAACGTAGGTTGAGCATTTTTTTTCTTTCAACAGCCGCGTGTTAACATATAATATGTATACAATGTATCCATGTTTAGTGACATAAATTTTTTTCTGTATGACAGGTGGCCACCATTATGGATTTTGGGTCTTTCCCAAGTCCAGAACATGGGGCCTTTTTTGGTGATTCAGGACATGATTCTGAGTCACTGCCAAATTTCAGCTTGTTACTAATTTTTTCTAGGTTAGGGGGTATAATTCACTTCCATGACTGAACTGTTCTAAAAGTCTTCTTGACTATTCTAAAAATGCTATTTGACTTGTTGCCAATCTATACCTTAATTGCTTTTATTGTAGACTTTGTTACCCATTCTCCCATAGCCTTTTGCAGAATGGGTTCACATACATTTGAGGCTCATGTAAAAAGGTTGGGTACCCAATTTGGGTGCCCAATTGGGCTACCTATTTCAGGGATTTTTCCAAGCACTTTCCAGCTACCGTTTATTGGTAGTTAAAACTCAATCTTGAATTAAGTGTAGAAACTCAATCATTCATTGTTAATTAAACCTTTTTCAGCTCTTTAATGTTAGTTTTTAAAAACATGTTTTGAGAGAGTAATTAGGCCATCATTCACCAAACCGTTGCTAAGGTAATTTTGAAATTTCCTTTGTTTTACGCATTCATTTCTTCACCTCTCATGACAAGGCCTGTTTGCGGAGATTGGAACTTCCTGGACTGTAAAACTCAATCATCTCTACAAAAAAAGTGCTTGGAAAAATCCCTGCTATATTTGGGTACCGAATATAAACTACAGACCAAAATGAAAATTCCGTTTACTGCCCAGGCGCTTGCTAACGGAAAAAATAACACCAGGAAGGATAGTGTTTATTCAATTTTAATACTTGTTGAAAAGTAAAGCTTTAACTTGGTGTTTTAGGTAAAAGATTTACTACCTCGATATGTATTTAGGAACCTAAGATAAAGGCCTCTATTTGAAAAGTTTATAAAGGATGTCGAAGCTTATGTTTTAAGAGTGGAACCAGATTTCTTTCACAACGGACACGATCGCACGAAAACACTACTGTTTTGACATGTAATGATGAATTTTGATTGGTTTAAAATGGCCGTTTTGTGCAATAAAAACTTGTTGTTACTCCTGTTACTCGTTGTCCATTCGACTTAGAACTAAATTTACAGAAGGCTTCGCCATGAAGAAATGTCTAACCGCGGGATAGAAGCTGTGGCTAGAATACATTAGTTACAGGATTGCATTCTATGAAAAACAACATCGCAAATATTGTATATACAAGAGCCTTAACAGGCATAAGGATTTGTACACTTTTGGTTCATATTTTGTACTTAAATAATACCCACTTGATATAAGTCAAATAAAAACATTATTATAACACTTTCTAATGTTTCTGGAAATTTTGATTATTCATCTCACAACGATTCAAAAGATATTTTGAGATATGGATGCAGTTTTGAATTAAGAATGGATGTACGCCAATTTATTTCACGGGAATTGACATTTTGACGATGTGCCATATTAGACATAAACAAGAGCCGCAGGCAGACGTATAGTTTGGACAGTAAGGAAATTGAACCAAAAACACGGAAGGTTTTAATAGATTTCATGCTTATGCAAAAATCTAATAAACAACAAGAAAACGTTTTTCATGTTAAGCTAAATCGTAACTACGCGAAAAAAACACATACTTTAAAGGAAGAAAGTGTTTGTGGAAGAAAGAAATTTTTTCATTTTACGGGAAAAAACTTTTGCAGTTCGTGGAAATGAATCCTTTTTGCGGGAATAAACTTTTGCGCTTGCCAAACGAGAGTACCTTACAGGGAAAATTTCGTCAGGGAAGTTGTTTGACATGAAAGCCTCGAGGCAATGATTGCATTAAAAGAGTAGATTGACGCCATTTTCGTGATGTTCGTTTGATAGTTACTACACTTCGAAACAAACTCACTGACATTCGAATTTGCGTTCTATTGTAATTTTTATATCTCTCAGATTTGCTCTCCTGTGTTACTATCCAATTTTTGTCAGTGTCATTCATACTAGACAAAGAAAAATTTATACGTTAGAGATTTTAAGGCAGAAAAACTTCACTAGACGAACGTTGTTTAATTTTTCGTGCATAGCTGCTTTTCTTTGCATCAAATATTTTCTATTAACTTTCAGCCAGTGGCTTGTAACTTCTTGTGCATACAAAAGATGTTCATGCATTATTATGTAAAGTACTAACCAGATTCCAGCTTCCAACAAAAACATTCAAAAATGGCAAAATAAGGACAGGCAAACAAACATTAAATAAATTCCTTGTTGTATTTTTGTATGTTTAAAATTATTGAGAAAAATGAGTACATATCATTAAAATCTTAACCTTTTATCAATTTCAAACAAAACTGTTTTTACTTGATGATGGAATAAATCGGAAAAGCTTCGTAAGAAGACAAAAATTATTGTATATATTCAATAGATTTTTTGAAACTTACATATGGCATATAATGGATACAAGATTATCAATTTCAATTATTAAAAATGAGAATCAATTACAATGAATTTCTGTTTGAAAGAAAGATTTTTTTGGATATCACTTGTAATTCAAGGAGTTCCACCTTAACAGAAGTTAATTTACATTAGTAATTAGCCACTACGTTCAATTTTGCGTAAATAGGAATAAAAGTTTTGCTTTTTGTGTATATTTATGTTTGTTTATGTTTTCTTAGGATGTTGGAGCATTGAACCCGCTATCACCTGAAATTATAAGTAGACAAGCAACTATAAATATAGGTAAGATACATGTATTTAGTAAATGTCCTGGTCAGAAAATCTTTTTTAATTTCGGATTACCTGCATTCAGGAGAACTAGTAAAATGGATACAATCAAAATAAATGATTTTTTCAGTTTTATCAAATAATTAATAAATAATAGCATGTGCATCCAAAGTTATTGAAATTGGTGCAAACAACCGTCTTTGGATGCACATGAAACAACCGAGTGTAAGGAAGGTCTTAACAAAGTATTATACTGACAAGTAACCCAGGTAAAAATTTTTACACAGTTTAACTATGAAGAAGATGTATCAAATTCGCCTTTCCCGTGTGTGAACCCTGAGATGAAAATTTCAATTTGGGAATTGGAAACAGAAACAGTTGTAGAGCATGAAAAACTGATCAAAAAAGTGTATGAGATCACTTCGCTAAGACCAAGCGTTACTGACATATCATCGATCAAAGATTTTGAGAATGTCATAGCCGCAGTAGCAAATAAAATTTAGGCCCAAATGTTGCGTCACCCCATCACCCATATTGTAGGCCCAATGAAACTCAGTTATCCCTATTAGTTCCCCAGATAATTCCCCAGATAATTCCCCAAAAATGTCACGTTCAATTAGGGATCATGAAAAAATTGACGTCAAATGCCACACGTGTTTTTATACTAATCGTGAAAAAAGTGTCTCACGTCTCTACGTGGTTTTATGCGCACATAAGAAGAACTTGACCATAAAATTTAATTAAATATATCACTATGAGTATGAGCGAGAAGTTTCTCAAAAATTCCAGATCATGTATTATAGCAGTGCTGCAAATAAGGGTTATTCACTTGTCCGGTAGTTTTCTTCCCTGAGCATACATTTTATGAGAATGAGCTACTCGAATTCATATCCATTTAATTTCTTATTTACCCTTTGTTCCTTTACTGTTTTTATCACTTTGATCCTTTTCCGTCCTTTGTTACTCGCTTGTTCCTGAAAAGAATTGTTTTACTCTAAAAATACGATCCTTGATAAATTCACAATAAATCGTCATTATCTTCAAACTTATAAAATAAATTGTCTTACATCTTCCTCGTGTTCTGCACTATCCGCGAAGTATCCTTCATTTTCTCTTTGCCGTGATAGACATGGTGGCAACTGTTCAGTGAGAAACCATACTGGTAATGTTTGTTCTTCATCGTCTTTCCAACCTTTCTCCTCGATTGATGGCATCTCCATGTTTTGCATCAAGCATTGCATCCAAATATAAGTTTGCAAGTTGGCTCATTTGAAATGTTCCATTGTGCTACTTTCATCTGGGATCAGATTTGTACTTGACTTCGTTTTTGTTTGGAGTACATTCTACATCTTGTTCCTGTGATGGTTTCTTTCTCCTTTCCATCCTACATGATCGTTTGGAAATAAGTCATGGCATTCATAAAGACTAGTTCACCAATAAAAGTTTTACCAAAATCTGCTAGAAGATCTTCTTTGCCTAGCTTTATCATCTTTTTGAAAGGTCTCACCTTCCCAATGTTGGCAGGATATGATGTTGTATCAGAGCCATTGATAGCATGATATGCTGTAAGATATTGCAGATCTTGGTCCCATAATGATCAACAACAGAATTGATGTTGACAAATCTTTCTGAGTTGATTTGCATGATCCATTGATTAGTCTTTCTTTCGTAACACATCAAAACAAGGATGTCAGTATCAGCCGCCTTAACAATAACAGGAAATTCAGATTTAACAGCTTCCATAATGATTCTTGTGTCTGCCTCTACATGATTGCTACTTAGAGCTTCCAAAATGTTATTTTTGGTTATATACCATGTTTTTTCTTCTTCAGTAATGACAACTGGATCTTGTAGATGTTTTCGGACATCAACAGATTTGAGATGTCTCACTAAAGCTCCAATTAATTCAGTTTTGTTATGACCATTTCTTAGAAACGTGAACCAATCAGAATGCTGTGGCATTTTTTGCTGCAGATTTGTGATGAATACATCTCGACCAGGCCGTCCACGTTTCAGTTGAGTCATCTGCTTATGGAGTTTTCTCTGTATGAATCAAAAATTACCAAAAGGCGATTTACTTTACTCTTAGGCTTGCAGAATTCAAAAAACTTCCTTGCATAATCTTCCCAAATATCAGCAACCTTAACCGCTACAACTGCCGCCATACCATTAGTGTGAGAGGAGATGTAATCCTGTGAGAATAAATGGTTAGAAGCAAAAGCTATACATTTTTAGAAACTCTGATGTATTACGAGTAAAATTAACATGGTGTCCAATTTTTTTCTGGACAAGAGTGTATTTTGCGGACCAGAATCTAAAAACTTCCGAAATCAGAGAAATGCTAATATCTTGCGATCTGTTATTTCTTTTAAGTTGAAACTTGGTTGGATTCTTGCCCACATAAAACAACATCAAGCCAATGTAAAAATTTTTTGATCACGTGACATGTGTATAATTTACAGACCACAACGTTTTTTTTGGTTTCGGTCTGTAAAATAGCGTGTAAAAATGGACTGAGTTATAAATCCTGCAAAAATGTTTCCCTGATGTGTTTAAATTAACTGGCAAAATTTCAAGGTATTTCTGCAACTACATTAGAAGATATCCACATTTTAATATTTCACAGACCATTATGTGTAATTATGTTCGAATGTAAATAAAATTCGAAATTTGCATTTGAAATAACATTTAAATTTAAGTTTGAATGTTACATTTTCAATTCGTTTTGAGTAAACTATGTTTTGAAGTGTTTTTCAAAAGTTTCAGTACACTTTAATGATGCTATAAATTTGTTTATTTCGAATAAACAGTATAATAAAAACCATCCGAATTATCAATGGATAACTGTATAATTTGCCAACAGGATGGTTCTGCTATGTTGGTTTTAAATCCTTCCGCTGAGTCTTTGGATAAACGTTTGAATCGTTCTAGACAAAGAGCTGAATATAAAGATTCAACAGTCAATGAATTTGTTGAAAGAACTTTTAACTATACTGTTGAAGATTTACTTGGCTTGAAAGACAAGTATCACAAGAGGTGTTATGCAGCTTATGCTAGTGGTGACAAAGTGGAAAGAGCTCGTAAAAGGTTCAGGGAATCGATCGAGTCTGAGGAATGTTCGGTGTTGAGGAGAACGGTTGGCCGCCCTTCATTAGATTCTGATATAACCGAAGACACTGATGAAAATATTATCACTCGCTCTAAAAGTGTACCCCATGACAAATCCTTGTGTATAATGTGCCAGGAACAAGGTGGTAAACTACATCTGGTTCAAACAAAAAACACTGGCGAATTGATGCTGACCATTTCAGAAAAGTTAACAGATAAAAGCTTCTTTAGACGGTTAAATAACATCCCGTTGGCTGATGACGCAATAGTAAACGATGTACTGTGTCACAATTTGTGTTGGGCTGATGCAAAAAAGAAAGCAATACCAAATCGGGTGCTTCCTGCTGAGTTTGCAGAGAAATTTATTAATGCTAAAGAAATAGGTGAAATTAAGTATACAAAGTTTATCACTAAGCGGCTATTAGGAGAAAAATCCATCTGGGACAAACAGACTAAGGTTAACTTTGGTGAACAACAACATTAAGAAGATTGTTGTTGTAAATTCCCAATTGATTAATGCGAAAAAATAGTAAAAACTGTCAAGATTTGTTATCGCATCAAGATCACATCCAGAAATTGATCTACCATTTTATCTTGGTACATATGAGTTTTCTGTAGTGCCTCAATCGCTATTCACTCCTGATGGTAGCCTTCACTCTTGCACTGATAAATCAACTATAGCTACAGAGATTCGGCAGGTTCAAGAAAAGTGTCCAAGTGGTTCAGGATATCAAGAGGACCAACAAAGTTTGATCAAGAAAGTGATCATTTTCGATGGGATGGCAGTAGTAAATGAAATAAACATTCAGAAAGAAAATATTAAAACGTGAAGATTTTACCAGCTCGTTTATCAGGCTCATCATGAAAGAAGCTGCCGACTTTGATGAGGTCCGATGAGATAAGATTTTCGATAAATATATTGCATCATCTCTGAAATCAGTTACAAGATCCAAAAGAACAGGTGAGCCATTGTTCGATACAAAGTGTTAGACGAAAGCAAAATTATCCACCTAACGTCCGCACAGTTTCTTTCACATATCGAAACCAAGAATGAATTAACAAAATACTTGTCCTTTAAATTAGTTAGTGTGCTTCAAGATAAAAATCATGCTGTCATTTTTGGTAAGACATTATTGACAAACATAACTGATTTGAATCCTGAATTACACCAATACAACCAAGAGGAAGTTAAAACTGGCATTGTACTACATGCAATTGATGTGTCCAGATGTGATCCTTTTTCTGACCTTGTAATCTCTTGCAGTGATAGAGATGTCTTACTGTTATTGTTGCACTACTTTGAAGAACTTTGCACCAGTTCTGTTTTCAAAACCAGTTCACATGAAATAAAATTGCAGTTGATTTACAAAGGATTAGGAAGGGAAATATGCAACGCGTTATTGGGTTTCCATGCCTTCACAGGTTGTGACCAAACTGGGAAATTCTTTGGATACTCAAAACTTTCGTGCTGGAAGACATTTACTTCCGCAGATGTTGAAATTATTATTGCATTGCAGAATCTTGGTGAAGAATTAACGGAAGAAGTTAAATCTGGGATAGAAGCATATGTTATGCGTATATACTGCAATAACAAATTAAGTTCTATAAACGACCTTGGTCAACTTCGTTGGTATGTGTTCTCGAAGCATCAGTCAGAGTCTGAAAATCTTCCTCCAACCAGAAATGCATTGGAGCAGAAGATTCTTAGAGCACATTTCATAGCACTCACCTGGAAGTCCTCACACATCCCATCACCTGTGTTACCAAGTCCAAGTGAATATGGCTGGACCTGAGATGACAATAACAAGAAGTACTATCCTGTGATGCGGAGTAACTTGCGTCAAATTCTGATGCAGTAATTGATGACATCGATGTTGATTATTAGATTTTAAAACATTATGCAAAGAATAATCAATCAGTTTATCCTCCAACTCTTGACCATCAGTCAAAGGCAATTTAAGCTCGTATGTGTACGTGAAACCAGAATAACATTTTTTGTGGTAATAAATATCCCCTGCAAAAAGATCAAAATCACTGTTTCTACCAAGGATATCAAGTCGTTGAGCTGCTTCATAATACCTGTCAGATTCATTTTTAAGTTTACTTCATTGCCTTCAATAGTGTTTGCTGTGATTGGTCCAACTCACAACGTCCAAGGCCACCTTTATTAAATGTGAAGTCGTCACGATAGAGAATTGTGTCGCAAATAAAGCACTTCTTTTTGGTTTTGATGACTTCTTTCCCTCTAAGACTTGCACGTATTGGCGTCTCCCCTTCTAAAGCTTGTTCCTCTTCGATTCTTTTTGCTTGCTCCTCTTCTTGTTCTTTTATTTCGTCCATTTTCTTCTTTTGCTCTTCTTTTCTTCCGATCCTGTTTTTGAATGTAATTCCACAGTTTTCATGCACTTCGACCTTAACATCAGTGCGTGGTATTTCTAAAAAATTCATTCAACTGAGTATTATCCCAGACTTGTCCAGGATTAGCCAAAAAAACACCAAAAACCAGATCAATATTTTACCTGGAAATTGACTTCTAACATTATGAATTCACTATATTGGAGCATTATCGCAAACATCTCTTTGTAGTTGTTCCCACCGTATGGAAAGATCTTTTAAGGTAGACAGACCAACAAGCACTAAAATATCAGATTTAGTAATTGAATCGTTACACAAGAAACATCTACTGGTAAAATCACCCAAATTTGCTAATGGTGTTAACGCCATTTCATTTTTTGTTAGTAAGATATACTGAGAATCACATTTGTTAACGTTCGTCTGTCTCAAGATTCAAGTTTTAAAGCAGCAGCAAACTTTTTGTTTAAATATAAAGACTTTACCAAAGATTTTGTAATGAATGAAGTTCTTCTGAAAGAAGACATTACAATGTCAATAGAAATATTCCCACGTGGGTATGTTTCTATTGATATTTTCTTTTTCATTGCCACCTGCATTTTGAAAACGAAAGTGCTCAATATCTCGAGATAGCTGTAAGTCTTTTATTAAAGTTTGTCCAGCAACAAATTTCGAATCCAATGATGTATAATATGTTGGGGTTTGAAGACAAAAGTATTTTTGTCTATGGGGTGGACAAAAATCCGCCATTTTGGCCACCAGAGTAAAAAATCTGGGTGGCCCAGAAGCTTAAAATATGAATTGTACTTAATAATGAAAAAGAGCTGATATAATAATCTTTCTTTCGTGATATATGTGATATCATTTCAATGCAATTCTTCATGACTGCCTGTCTCCTATGTTTAGTTTATTACAATTAAAAGCATAAACTGTGCAACAATTTATTCAATAATGTTTTTGAACCGGGGAGAGACCTAACAATAATTAAAGCATTGCAAACGTCTTTAAAACAAGGGCAATCTTAAATGGAAGTGCAATCTGAATTTAGCTACTAATCATTTTGTTTCATTAAAAACTGTGATGTGTGGTTGAAAATTATGTTTTGTAAAAATTACTCAATTGCATTTGTGAAAGGTTCTGTGAACTATTGAAGATCTGCTATTTCTGATCACAAAAAACAACACAGCATCAGAAGAAAAAAATTGTCAACATGTTTTTTATTCTGACGAAAAAGTAAGGTTAAGATAAGATTCTTTTTTTTATAACAACAATTTTATAAGAACACGAGCCTCAGATTTGGCCAAAAAATAAGAACAACCTGAGGCTCAAATCAATGTTTCAAAAATTAAGAACAGCCTAAGCCTGAATTTCCTTATAAAATAAGAACAATTCATGACAAGAACAACTCATGATGTGAATTCTCTCACTGGCAATTGGTTTAGAAGTTTTTTTTTTTTCACCTTGTTTACTCATATCGGGTCATTACTGAACAGCAACCATGCTTTTAAACAAAATGAGGCTGAAATCTGAAACTGTGTTCTTGAAGCTAAGAACAAAATAAGAACAATTCAGGCTGAAAAAGGCTTAAAAAATAAGAACAGCCAGGTCAGATTTTACTGGTTCTTATTTTAAAAACCCGCCTATATTGCTTTCAAATGTTTCTTGAAATTTTGAAGATTCACACAACAATTCAAAAGATGTTTTGACCCACCTTTAACCATTAACTTCGAGATGTTGTCTATTTATTTGTGGATGACTATATAGATTTCTACACATTGTATTATTTTAGTGGGCAAATTATTTAATTTTTAGTTTAGACAGGGTAAAGTAAAACTGAAAACTTGTATATGTACTGATGGATGCTGTATAAATGCATAAAAAATAACATATAATATGGTGCGGTGTAACATAGGCCCTTTTTGGAGGCAGCAGAACGCTCTCCCTATCTCCATTAAGGTCTGACCAATATATATAGCACAAACAACAAAATCAGTGCTAGCTAACTCAACAGTATATCATAACAGGTTCAACCATGATATACAGCCATATAATCAGGGATCGAATTAACATTACATAAAATAGATGGTTCACAATTATTAAATTTTGAAAAATGCGAATCATTTTAGACCCTTGGCGACCCATATTTCATCAATTTGCGAATTAATTTTCTTGCTGACTGAGACAAACAGCGAGTCAAAATATCACTCAAGAGAAGCCTTGTGCGATGCCATAACTTTAACTTACCATGTTGAAGTAAAATTTGTGGATTAAATAATTTGCAGAATGGCGAAACAAACATTGTGTTTACTTATTTGCTCAAGAAATAACGCCTTTCACACGAAGTTTAAAGTTGTCTTACGCAGGTGAAGGACATGATATGGAAACGATACTATTCCTCAAGAACGAAGAATTTAAAATATTTCGAATATGCAATGATCGTAGAATGACAGTAGATACTTGTGCCATAACGAAAGTCACTGAAATAAAGAAGAGCAGCAAAAAGAAAAGAATAAAATAGCAAATACAAGTATACAGTATGCAGCTAGCACTTTATAACAATAACTTCTCATAATTTCAATAGAATTTTCTTCAGTCAAATTATAATATTGAACATTTTCTAAAGCATATATCCGGGCCTTATCAAAAGTTACGCTATAAATACCGTCGACAGAAAAAACAAATGACAAACAAATATGGTACTTTAAAGTTATGGGATATGTGCGTGTTATACATTATTTGATATATTAACTTGTCTCTTTCTTAAGACATTTTGAAATTGTTGATTCACAATTTTGATGAAAACTGGGTATATCGGATCACATTATCTAAAAAACGATTCGCATTTAGTGAACTGCGAACCCTTAATTTGATCGCTTATATTTTCTTTGCATCTCTGGTGAAAAAATAACCATTTCCTTCGCTTTTATTTCCAAAAACATTACGTGTGTATAGGCAAGCACTCATGTTTTAATTTGAGGTCCTACTCGCCCTGATAAAATAGTTGTAGTTATATCAATTAATAAATAATGTTGGATTAATCAACAAATAGCCTCTATTCCAGCAGAAGGACACACACTAATGAAAGAGCAGCTGTTTTCCGGGCTGACCAATAAACACGCGACAAACGAAGGGTGTTTTCTCAGGTCCAAACTAGCACCCACAATAAGCATTCAAAAATGCTGTTACTTATGTTTCATCATCAGCATCAATCATTTCTATATGCATTGCTGCCACATTTTATTATTATTATTATTATTATTATTTCATAATGTTTATACAGGTTAAAAATGCTTCAGTATTTACAAATATATATTATAATTATATACATCATAAAACTGCTATCAATGCATGACCTGTCAGTTAACTAAAATATATTTTAATTACAAAGTATAAAAATAAGTATAAAAATGAATCCTTTAACTGCCAATGACCATATCACCACTTAGAAAAAACTCTATGCATAGGAGTGTTTCTCGATAAAACGGCACGCGATCCTGCGAGAGAAGAACACTTCCACGCATAGGCTTTTCCAAACAATAGGCAGTTAAAGGGTTAGAAATTAAAATGTGTGAGACCTTAAAGAGTTTTTAAAATTATTAAAATTATCTTGTTTTTTAAATTCAAGAGGCAAATCATTATATAATTTTGCCCCAGAGTACGAGAATGTCTGCCTACCAAGCTCAAGCTTGAGATTTGGTAGCTTTAATAAGAAATTTTGGCTACGAGTTCCTTTTCCGTGTTGGTTTATTACAAAATAAGTTTTCCTTGGACTACATACTTCATTTTGGATGCACTTATGTACAGTCAGACAGGATTTGACTTTCCTTTCATGTAAAATCGATCGGATTTTTCGTTCGTTACTTTCTCCATAGACGATATTTGACGCTCTTGTTTCAAAATCGGCCAGTTCAGATTCTTGAGTTTTGGTGAGGTTGAGTTTTGCCAGACAACAGTACGTTAACAGAGGAGCAATCATCATGTTATAAACTTTGACGGCTGCATCTTTTGTTAGATATTCACGTATTTTTTTTAACAGTCTCAATCTTCCAGATGCTTTCTTATATCGCTTTTCAAAGTTGTTGTTTAAATTTACGTTGGGATCGATTTCGTTACCTAAGTACTCGTAGCAATTTGTCTCGTTTATGATCGTATCTCGAAACTTGACATTGAATGGATTGTCTATATTTTTTAATTTTTTAGCCGTGCCAAACAGCATTGACTCTGTCTTCCCTTTCTTTAAGTTTATTATTAATTCTGTTTCATCTAAATATTTCGAGATTTGAAGACAGTCTTGGCTGAGACGTTCTTCGATGGTTTCTTTCGTTTCGTGAGCATAATAATGGTGTCATCAGCATACATTATCGTCTTTGAAAATTTAACACAATCCAGATAGTCATTAAAGTACAAAATGAATAAAAGGGGTCCGAGCAAGGAACCTTGTGGCACTCCTGTTAGTAATGGGAAATTGGATGAGACATCATCGCCATATTGGGTACACTGTTTTCTATCAAATAAGCAGTCGTTAAACCACTGTATTTCCTCTCCGCTGATTCCATAAGCTTTTAATTTTGTCATTAATGTTGCATGACTTATCGTGTCAAACGCTTTTCTTAAATCCATAAAAACTGCTCCTACTAGTTTTCCTTTTTCAATATTTTTACGGATATCACCTAAGAACAAGATTGTAGCTGTTTCAGTGGATCGTTTTGAGCGATATCCAAACTGCTGTTCTGATAGAAGTTTATTTTCTTCAAGATATTCTTTCAGTTGATTGTAAGCAGCCTTTATTTTTGACAGAATTGGTAGAACGGAAATTCGTCTGTAATTTTCTTCTTCGTTAGTACTCCCAGATTTGTAAATCGGAGTCACTGTCGCCATTTTCCAGTTTGTAGGAAAAGTTGATGTTGATATAGAAAGGTTAACTATGTGGGTTAAGGGTACGGCAATCTCCTTTGCTGAATCCTTTAACATTCCTGGAGGGAGATTATCAACTCCTGGAGCTTTGTTTCTTTGTAGATTTCTTTAGAGTTCTTTGGTAACGAAGACGACAGATACATACTTGAATTTGAACGTTGACGTTGTTCGTAAATGGTAATCTCCAAATTAGATCTGTTAGTAGAAAGCAGGATCGTTTCATGTTAGTCACTACTGGGGAATAAAATTTTGCAAATGACGTTGCACACAGTTTGGTTTGTTCACATGTTATAGATATTTTCGTTTTTGTTGGAAAAATTGTTTTAATCGATTTCCAGAAACGTCTTGGATTTACACGATTTTCATTTAGGAGATCATGATAGTAATTTCGTTTGGATTTTCTTAATAGATTGATACAGAAATTTTTCTGCTTTTTATATAAATTCCAGTCATTTTCAGAATTCGACTTCCGCGCTTTCCTCAACAATTTGTCTCGCCTGTCCATGTGTTGTTTTATTTCGATACTCAACCATGGTGTTGGTTTTCCTTTTACACGTTTTTTCGTTAGCGGAGCATATTCATTAAAAATGTTTCCAAGTATTGTTGTAAAGTTTTTAACCGCTGTATTTGCGTCATGGGAATTTAATACTGTAGAGAAGTCGGTGTTTTTAAGTTTTTCTTTCATAGCATTATGATCGTATCGTGAATAATTGCGAGAGTGGACATATTTTGTTTTGTATTTTTGGTAGTTGGTTTTATGCACACATATCACCATGTCATGATCGCTGATTGACAATGGAATAACATCAGTTTTAACAATGTTTTCTTTATTACTCGCAATTATGTCTATTAGTGTTGATGATATGTTCGTAACTCTAGTCGGCTTTTTAATGTGTTGACGAAGTCCATTCAAAGTTAATGTAGCTTTGATGTCAGTGTTGTCAGATTTTTTCAAATAATCGGTGTTGAGGTCCCCGAGGAGAATGATTTCCTTTGATTCTCTTGATGCATTAGATAATTGTCGATTTAATTGATCGTTAAAATCTTTTTTAAAATATTTTGAACTTTTCGGTGGATTGTAGTATGACGTCATGAGAACATTTTTCGCTTTGTTGATGGTAAATTCTGTCCAAAGACTTTCTACGCCTTTCTGTTCGAGATCGTTTCTCCTTTTCCATTTCAAAGTGTCCTTAATGTACATTCCTACGCCTCCACCAATTCCTTCATCTCTGTCTCTCCTGACAAAAACATATCCCGGAATTTTGTAAAGTGCACTGTTGTTATCAGCGTTCGAGTTAAGATGGGTTTCCGATAATGTCAGGGTTTTTTCCCAGTAAATGACAAATTCCATTAAATGCTGTTGATAGTCCCTGTGTATTTAAATGAGCTATCTTTAAACCTCTAGTTGAACAAATATCTCTCAATGCCGATCTGTAAATATTTGGACCGGGACATTGTTCGATGTCTCTACAGCATATTAGTAATTAACACATTAAAGTCTTCTTAGCAAAATTTACTGGTTTATTTCTTCTTAGAGTAAAGCATTTTCTCATTGAAATTTTAACTAAGCCATTAAGAATTCCATTACTAATATCATTCTTATCATTTTCTTCTTTAAACATAATATTTCTCCAATGCAGCATTAGAAATATCAACACGACAAACAAAAACACTTCCGCACGTCTCGACGCCATGTTGATAATTATTATGAAAATGTAACACAAAGCTTTATTTGAGCCTTGTCAAGTATTTGTAATTTTATTTTGATACTTGTAAGATGTTTTATTAACTAATGATGACTGCAAACTTCTTAAAATGTATTTTAATTACAATATAAAAATGAAGTTTCTTAGTTACATATTTACATATTTGCATATTTTCCACCTTTTTTTTAATTATTATTGACTTGCATATTCATATTGTCAGAAAGCCGTAGACAATCTCCCATGACTGGTTTTTGTTAGCATCTACTGTGACATTTGTTTGCTGTTTCAAATTACCTTAAATCCACGAAGGTATCCTGAGAGTGATAGCTTCTGGTACTTTTACCTCAATGGCAGTTTAAGTGGGAGTAGAGTCAGGAAAAACTTGGTGTTTTTCGAGAAAAGTCAGGGAAAATGTTAATTTTTTTACTCATTGAAGTCAGGGAAAGTTAGGGATAATATTTTTGAAAAGTGCTACGAGCCCTCTTTAATATTTTAATAATGAACTATCGTGAGGTTGAGAAAGACGTGTGTCGGCAGTTTTCTTGTGAGATAATCTCCTTGAGAGAGCCAGTCGTTTTTTTTATTTTGTTTGGGTGTTTTGTTGATGATAAACAGCTGTTTGTTCCCTGACCATCACCCATTACTATGCAATGTTTCTCGATAGATGGACTTATCTTCAAAATTTTCCGGCGAAATTCTTAACAACTTTGAATATTCATAGTGATTTGAAATTCCCTCACAAGGACGTTATAAATTCCTAAGAAGTTTCGTTTTTGAAGCCAAGGTTTCACCCAATGTCTTCGTTTGTCAATGTCTTCTGCCTTTCATTTTTCCTCTTTCATCATTTGGACATAACAGCAATAACTACGTTTCCTGCCCCGGAGTCCATGACTGAAAAGTATTCTTTTGCCATAGAACCTTTATAAAATGTTGTAATCTTAAATGATCGTGTAAACAGATGTTCTAATCATTTTTTAAAGGATTAAAAAATTATCATTTGTCATTTATCATTTTAAAATGATCGTGTATTTCAGCCTTTATAGAGGAAAATGAAGGCCTGATAATAAACAAAACTGTGCTGTGAAAAAACACAGCAGAAATGTATGTAGTATCAGCATTGCTGGTGAATAATCTTATATATAATAGCGAGTGTGCATCCCACTATTTTAGAGAGTGAAATATTTTGTTGAGTTTTATGGTCAAAATCTTCTTAATCATGGTCATATTGTTTGTGAGGCCATTCGCTTTTTTAGGATTATTATATATAGCACATGCACTATTTTATCGTCACAGGGGAACCATTGCATTGCATCCCCAGGTGATTCAAATTTTCGTCACAGGGTTTGCACACCTTGATTATATTTTTTGTCACCTTTTTTCGACAAGGGATTCGCGTACCTTTAGGGAAGAAATTGTTTGCGGAAGAAATTTTTGCGGAATATATTTTTGCAAATGAATGACTCAAAAATGCCATATTTTGCGGATGAAGACCTCAAAAGAGATTTTGCGGAATTAATTTTTGCGGATGCAACAAATTTAATAAAATAGAAAGTCGGGAAACACGTAGTTTAGTACCTAGGTATATACAAAATTTAGTTGGAATGGAAAAAGTAGATTTATGGAATAACATCTATTTTTCATCAGTTAAAATATCAAAAAAGAATACCATGCTATAACAAATAGATAATGTATTTGGGTCTTATCTTTGATCAGAGAAGGTCAATGTAGCGCCAGCAACTGAGAATATGACTCAGTCAAAGTCTACTTCCCATAAAGGAAAGGATTGCTTCTCAAAGTAAAAGCAACAGCACGAAGCGCTAAACCTGTCGCAAGTGCAGATGCTGCTTGTGTTAAGGTACATCATTTTCTAAGTTAGATGTGGTAAAAAATTTTACCTGGATTACTAGTATTTCAATAAATGCATGAAACTTACTCATTTCATTTAATAAATATTACACCGAAAGTTGAAGATATTGAAAAAAGTAAACAAATGAAACTGTCATAAAACACAAACTACTTCACTTGTGAGTGAATTGACCCATCTGTCTATAGACTGATACTAAACCGAAAGTATAAACATCATGCGCAAGATATTGGTAAACAATATGACCAATACAACTGTTTTTCTGGCTCCGAAACATCATAGTGAATTGCAAAGTGGTTGAGATTAAGTTAAATAAATTAAAGAAGGGAGTAATTTGGTGAATTCCAGACTGTATCAAATTATTAGTCAATCATGTTTCAATCATGTTTGAAGGGAGCATTGTAATACGGATTCTAACAAAGTTTTATTGTGTCATTTGGCTTTTGCGTGCACATTTGTGTTGTTCATAAACTCCATGAAAAGTTTCAAGTAGTAATATGCAGACAGTGGCGGATCTAGAGGGAGTCGTAGCTTGTGGAGAAGCGCATTAACATTATTTGTGAATTCAATTTATATTATCAATGGGATTATTTGAACATTTTTCTTTTATGTTTGAGTTGCTAACACTCTTTTCTTGTAACATCCTGTTAAATGTCATGGATTAAAATGTTTGAAATGCTCAAGTTTAAATTGCCCAAGTTTCTCCTGCTCCTAGTAACCCAAGTTATGAACAATTTCATTTAATGTTACCAAATTCACATTTCTGAATAAATTTGGAAGGTTTGCACAAAGAACAAGGTCCTGATGTTAAATTTAGCAGTCACTTTTGCAGATTTCATCATAAATAGATGAGGTCTTCAGTTTTTAAACAAGTTTAATCTATTTAAAATCATTTGGTTGTAAAAGATTTAATAGTGTTGAGGACAATTTTTTGGTCCACTTCTATCAAATATTTTTTTCCATGTGAACTACAAGTTATATTTTGTGAAATGTCATAGACCTGTTCTCACATAATCAACAAGAAAAGAATGGATAGTCATTCAGATATCTTGAAAATTAGGCTTAAGCGATTTCCTCTAGGCCTGATGCGGAAATTGTTCAAGGCTTCTAGTTTTTCATTCACTGCAGAAAATCGAAGCAAACCGCCATCTTTAATTATGCGCGTAATTAATGAGATAATTTCTTTTTCACTATAATGTGTATATTTTCACATGTGCATTAATAATATATACCATATAATATTGATCTTTCAAAGTATATAAATGACAATATGACTTAAAAGCTGATCACCAACGGAACGTTCATCAACAAAAATTAATATACATTAGGCTAAATGACATAAATATTTTCTTGATTTTGATATTAATACTGCCTTTCCAAGAACAATACAAGTATATCGAACTCAAGACATTTTTGATGATGGAGCTGAGGAGGAAACGGAGCTGAGCTGTAAGAATCCAGAGCTTAAAAATGCATTAAAGTCCAAACATGAAACCTACGAAGGCCTTGTATTTAGAAAGACTTAAAATATATCGAACATTTTTTTCCTTAAAAACAAGAAAGCATATCTTTTTTGACTCTGTTTACAAAACATCGAGAACTTCTTTTTTAATTAGAAAAGAATAATCACAGTACACTAGAATCAGTTTAAGATAATCTTTAATTTTAATTGTCCTCTTTTTCTTCCGTTTTGGATTTGTATATCTTCTTTTAAATGCATTTTGAGAAAACCTAAATGGTCCAAAATTTTAAAAAAATGTTTGGGTTTGGACAGTAAGAAAAAATCTGGTTATAATGTGTTTGTTGCTTTCGCAGAAATCCAATAAAATATGACAACCAGACTAGTTTTTGACTGAGTGTGTTGTTTGTATAGGAAGAAAGTTTTTGACTGAGTGTGTTGTTTGTATAGGAAGAAAGTTTTTGACTGAGTGTGTTGTTTGTATAGGAAGAAAGTTTTTGACTGAGTGTGTTGTTTGTATAGGAAGAAAGTTTTTGACTGAGTGTGTTGTTTGTTTGTATAGGAACAATTGGTCATGTAGCACATGGTAAGTCTACAGTTGTGAAAGCGATATCAGGAGTACAGGTATGTGACACATTCAAGCAATGAATTCTTGTCTGTTACCTTGTCAAAAATACACCCTGTTCTAAAGGATAAACATTCTGTCGTAGACTGTTCGATTTAAAAATGAACTTGAAAGAAATATTACTATAAAATTGGGTTATGCTAATGCAAAGGTATTTTACATTTGCCCAACTCTATCCTCCATGGTCTAACTTTTCAGAATTGCACTACTTTATGATCGCTTTATTTCAGGTTTATAAATGCGATAACCCCTCCTGTCCACGACCTGGCTGTTACAAATCATGTGGGAGTAGCAAAGAAGATGTTTTTCAATGTGATCGCACTGGATGTGCAGGGAAATACCGCTTACAAAGGTGATTTTTTGCGTGCAGCATTTTCAATAAAGAAGTGTTCTGTTTTATGTTTGCATATTCTTTCTTTATCAGGCATGTTTCATTTGTTGATTGTCCTGGTCACGACATTCTCATGGCAACCATGTTGAACGGTGCAGCTGTTATGGATGCAGCATTGCTTCTGATTGGTGAGTTTGTTTTTCCAACATTCCACGATAATTCTTCTTGTATAGATATGGTAACTTTTCAGATACATTTTAGAAAAATGTATTTTAGGGAAAATGTCTGAGTATTATGTTTTTTATCTTCTTAGCTGGTAACGAGTCTTGCCCGCAACCACAGACATCAGAACATTTAGCAGCTATTGAAATCATGAAGCTAAAACACATGATCATTCTGCAAAATAAAATTGATCTGGTGAAGGAGAGTCAAGCTAAAGAACAGCATGAACAAATTATACGTTTCGTCAAAGGTAGAGTAGTGCTGGAATCTGCACTGATAATCATCCTCATGTCTTCTTTATCACAACATTATCTTCATCGTTCTTCTAGGTACAATTGCTGAAGGCTCTCCCATTGTTCCCATCTCAGCACAACTAAAGTACAATATTGAAGTGATTTGTGAATACATCTGTAAAAAGATTCCTGTTCCCGTTCGAGATTTCACCTCTTTACCACGGTTAATTGGTGAGCATACTAATAGAAAAAACAACCAATCCGTTAAGAGAGGATTTCCAACAGTGACGTCATACGTTTATACATACATTAATTTTATTTCACTTCTAGTTATCCGATCTTTTGACGTCAACAAGCCTGGGTGCGAGGTAGATGACTTAAAGGGAGGTGTTGCTGGTGGAAGTATTCTGAGAGGTGTATTAAAGGTTAGCTGAATCGTAATAATCAACCACCTGTAACTCATGCCAGTACATCATAAATACGTTCTGGCCTTGAACTTAAAAAGGTTGTTTTAACGCAATCATTTCATTAAAATCCCAGTAAATCCCATGCTCTTCACTACATCCGCTTTTTTTTCATCCTCGTTTTCAAGAATAGTTTTCATAAATATTTTCGAGTAGTTAAAAAATCTACCATAATCTTGCTTTTCGAACGTCAGGTGAATCAAGAGATTGAAATCCGACCAGGTATCATATCAAAAGACAATGATGGCCGGTTACGCTGTCAACCTATCTTCTCAAAGATTGTTTCTCTATTCGCCGAGCATAATGATTTACAATATGCTGCACCAGGCGGCTTGATAGGAGTTGGAACGAAGATTGATCCAACGCTTTGTCGTGCCGATCGTATGGTTGGGCAAGTGCTCGGCGCAGTGGGCGCACTTCCTGACATTTTTACAGAACTTGAGATCAGTTATTTCTTGTTGAGAAGACTGCTTGGTGTGAAAACCGAAGGGGACAAAAAGGGAGCCAAAGTAAATTAACGTTTTTATACATTTGTATTCGAGATCTCCAGATTTGTAAGCAATAATTTTTAACTGGCTGATCACCTCATATTTCTTTCGATAGGTTCAAAAATTAAGCAAAAACGAAATGCTGATGGTCAACATCGGCTCACTGTCAACAGGTGGCCGTGTCCTTGCCGTCAAAGCTGATTTAGCTAAGATTGTTCTCACCCAACCTGTGTGTACAGAGATCGGCGAAAAAATCGCTCTCAGTAGGAGAGTTGATAGACATTGGAGGTGAGCACCATCGTTGGGGTTTCACTTATGTCACTTTTCTTCTTCTGTTTCTTCCTAAATGGTGTTTTCTTTCAAGGTTGATCGGTTGGGGTGAAATTCGACGAGGCGTAACCATCAAACTGGAATGAAATAAAAGATATCGCCGCCGGTGAGGTTCTTATGCTAAGAGGAACGTTTCTTTCGAGAATAGATCGACGGGGTAGCTCTGTGATTATTTACGACATTCTCGATATGTGGACCATTTAGAAAATATTGATTTTTTTTTATTTTTAGGTAATATGAGCAGTATCAAATGTTTGTTTCATGAAATTGTAACCTTATGAAATCGGGAATAGAATAGCTTTGAATCTTTTTTGTGATGTTTTTCATGTTTACGATGAGATTTTTTTTCATGATGTCGTGATGAGCTTAAATGATCCTCCCCTCCAATTGACCGGTAATCGAAAAATGCTCTATGCTCACTTTGTGGCTGATAAACACATATCGGTTCGGGTTAAATGTCGTTTGCGTGGTCGATTTGAATGCATGTTTTCACGCTCAGTGGTTTCGGTATAAACAAGCACATTCGGTATAACAGTGCTACCGAAAATGCAATTTTGCAATGCATCTGCAGTATACGTGAAAGAGGAAAAATCTGGCCTATTAATGTAACAAATTTATTAGAGGAATGGCGATCAGATGAGATGCTCTTTTTTTAAATGCATAAATCAGATACAGCCGTTTAGTTCAACAATATTTCTAAAAGACAATGACTTTGAGAGATATTATGCTGGTGTTTTACCAAAGACGTTTTATATTTTTGTTAGGAATGGTGATACACATTACAAACTCTTTTCACGTGATCAACAATAGCGATCGACAACATAAGCGTAGATATTTTTCAGATTCTGGTTTTAAGAAAGTTAAAAGGTATCTAACGCGTAAATATGCTGACACTCACGCGTTCGATCCGACGATCACATCTAGTCAAAAATATTACTCCAATACGTGGGCCGTTCATATAGATCCCCCTGATGATGACGTTGCGAACAGGATAGCAAAGAAACATGGTTTTGTCAACATCGGAAAGGTAGAGCATGGCTTGTATTTTTGAAATGATAGTCATGTTATGCTCGAAGGAAAGTGTTAGAGCTTCAAGTGAACGTACATTAGCCTGCGCTCAAACCTTTGTAATTTCTGTTTGGACTGAACAAACAAATTATTGCTTTGATCGTATCTTGATAGAGGAACACACTAGGCCAAAAGTTTCGGACCAAACTATCCTACTTGTATCAATGTGAGAACCAGGGGTTTCAGAATCATCAAAATGCTATGATTATATAGTTACGGATACACTGTGTGGTACTTCAAAACGAGGTCCGGGTTGGATAGAAATGAGGTTTAAACTGCTTTTCATGGTGTTTCATCTCGTGGTGTTTTCTTGAGTCTATGCAACTTTTACGATTTCTCTGATGGCGTAACAAAATTGAGCTGCTGATCAATGGCATGTGATACAAGCTCAATTTTATTTTTCAGATTGGCAATATTCCTGGACATTATCATTTTAAACATTCAGATATCGCAGAAAAATTAGAAAAACGGGCTTTGCATAAAACAAAATCTTTGAGTGAAGAGGATGAGGTACGTATTTTTCAGAATTTTGAAAGTCGTCAAAACTCCTTTTATAATTTTTGTCTTTTTTGCGGAAGTTGAAGAATAAGATTTTAAAACAGTAACAGAAATGACGTCATTATTTTAGCGACTATTCGAAAAAAGTTCAACTTTACACATTGAAAGCAACGTGCAATTACTAAGAGACTGAAAAGAAAACTTGTGCGCTGCAGTATTGCCTTCAGATACTTTTACGTGGCTTTTACGTTTTCGACCAAATCCATTGGAACATCATTTTAATAGATTTCGTTTTTTCTCTCAGGTAAAATCAGCTATTCAGCAAAAAATTCTGGAGAGATACAAACGAGATGGAATTCCAAACGATCCTTACTTCAAAGATATGTGGTACATTGTACGTTGACTATACCAACTTATCCTATACATACCATAACGCTCTATGTGCAATGTCATGTGTGACCATCACACAACATGATAGAAGGAATAACGACGGTGTTGGAATAGTTCTAGTTGTAGAACATGTCGAACGGTTACTTAAGTACACATTCTGCCGCGCAAAGTTTCCAAATATGACGGAGGCACATTTTTGAGTTAACCGCTCCAACACGGATAGATCAACTCAGATGAGCATTATGCTCTCAAACAGTCTTAGTGGAGAGCGTTGCTGGAAGGCAAAAACTTTATTTCTCCCTGAACCAAAACTTCTCTTCCAACAAGTTTCCATTTTTCACAACTTTTATGTATTTTAGTTGAATACTGGACAAGCCAGTGGTCCGGCTGGTGTAGATATGAATGTTGTTCCGGTGTGGAAGAAGAACATCACTGGAAGGGGGGTCGTCATCTCTGTTCTAGACGATGGTATGCATATTTCTTTCTCTTCAAAAACAAACGAAAACAAACATGCAAAAAAAAGTTAAAAGAGAAAGCCTTTTAAAATCGTCACATGTCCCTAACTTCAATGATTACTCTGTCAGGTTTGTTTATTGAAAGCTGCACAATTGAATAGAATGTCCTAAAAATATGGTTTTGATTTCATTCTAAGCATCTGTGTATTTCACAGCTGCTTTGAATGTCTGTTGTATTTCTTTAGGTTTGGATAGAACTCATCCTGATTTGGAGGGAAACTATGTAAGTTGTTGTGACCGTTACTATGTCAACACTCAAACTGTTTTATTTACTGAACACAAGCTAGTTTCATTCTTAGATTTCCAAAGAACAGTTTTGAACGTTCTTCGGCTTTCATTGTGAAACGTTCCACGGTGACAAGGTATCAGCATTATTTTCATTTAACTTTAATCATTTCAGGATCCGAAGGCTAGTTGCGATCTAAACGACAATGACGACGACCCGATGCCGCGTGATAGTGACGCCGATAACTGGTAAAAGTTTATTCTATAGCTTTGAAGACATGGTTTTCAAAAAGAGAAGACACTCTTACATTTAATTGTTTGATTTATGGCTGCCATTATGCTTGTGTTTAGTCACGGTACCCGATGTGCTGGAGAGGCCTCGGCCATAGCAAACAATGGAATATGTGGAACAGGCGTCGCTTACAACTCAAAAATTGGCGGTGAGTGGAAATCATTTCGACTTTTCACAAAGAAGGAAAGCGATAAAAATGTTGCAGATGCTCTCCTCCTTATCATCTGGGCCTTACTTGAGAGCTCACTTTGAGCTTATTGAACAAAAACATCATCTCTTGATTTCTTAGGCGTACGTATGTTAGACGGACAAGCTACCGATGCGTTAGAAGCAAGTGCATTGGGTTTTAAAAACGAACATATTGATATTTACATAAATTGTTGGGGTCCTAAAGACGATGGCAAAACATTTGGAAAGCCTGGACCAATGGCAGCCAGAGCTTTACGTTTAGGAGCAGAAAAGGTTGGAATCTTATAGTGACGTAATAGTAATTCTGGTATCATATGATTGTGACGTATGAACTGAATGAATTTGTTTTATTAGGGCAGAAACAACTTAGGTTCAATCTTTGTTTGGGCAACCGGTAATGGAGGCTTGACAGATGACGATTGTAATTGTGACGGCTACACGACCAGTATTTTTACTATATCGATAGGATGCATCGGCGATCATGGATTGTCGGCATATTATACCGAAAAAATGCTCGTCAACACTCGCCGTTACATTTAATGGTGCATCACATAAGGAGGGACGCGAAAACAAAATGGTACCATAAATCTAATCCGATTTTTAAAGACCCATCCATACCATATATAAGGCTTAAACGTCTAACAAAAGCATCATGAATACGTCAGTTGAACGGAAAACCTTTCTTTGTAGGTGACAACAGATTTGTACCATCAATGTACAGAAGAATTTAAAGGGACATCAGCATCGGCACCACTCGCTGCTGGAATATTTGCATTGACGCTCGAAGCTAAGTAAGCGAATGCACCACATTACTGATTGATAAATTAAATTCTACAAAAAAAGTATTCGTAACAAAATTGAAGACTCAAGACCTTGATGTCTTGATGCTTTACCTTTTAATACTAGGCTTGAAAGTCATTCAAGCCTAGTATTAAAAGGTAAAGCATCAAGAGTTATATGGACATTTCTTATTCCTTTATTTAGTAATAGACTAACTTGGCGTGATTTACAGGCGTTAGTTGTAAGCACTGCCCAAATGACTTCACCAGTGGATACCGGTTGGAAGAAAAATGGTGCGGGGTTTCATTTCAATCATAAGTTTGGTTTTGGTCGGTTAGACGCAAATGGAATGGTGGAGGCTGCGAAAGAATGGGAAAATCTTGCACCACAGCGAAAATGTACTGCAGCGTCAGGATTTGAAAATCAGTAAGGAAAACATCCACTTTGCTCTGATTTTTTTACAAATAGGTTATTTTTACACTTTCTGTATGTGATTATGGACATATAAAGGGCGTACAGTTCTACGCCCTGTTATTCATTCTATTGTCCCAATCTTTTAAGAAGCATTTCTTTGGTATAATCCTCTAAGCCTCTCATTTCACCGAACTTATATGACCGGTTTGTGAAAATCTCGTATGTCTAACTCTTTGTGGAAAATCAAGGAAACTAGAAGAAATGTAAATGCATATATGTGACTTCGTGTTCATTAATAGTTCATAACTGCTACTTCATCTCGTGTCGAATGGTTGTTAAAGCGAATTTCACCGAGTCATGTACATAGGTGTACATAGTTTTTACAAAAGTTTCAGACCTTAGAATGACACTTGAACGACATCTGAAAATATACACAAAGAAAAATATGTTTTCGTTCAATTCTGAAAGTTTCATGGCTGAAAACTGGAAATCATGAGGAATCAGAGTTTAAAACACAAAATGAACGTAAAATCTTTATTTCTGGTTGGTTAATACAACCGTAAAAGCCAATTGAAGCTTGTATTTGCAACAGTACTTGTGGGGGTTTCGTAACTTTAATAGAACAGATTAGAAGATCCTTCTCCTTTTATATGTCCAAGATCTGATTTTCTTCTGCAACCATAAACCAAACATGAAACTCTTTAAACGATAGAAATGTTAACTTCCTAACTCCCCCCTCCTCATGGTTCTTTTAGAGACATTCCACGCGGCGACTCTCTATTCATAAACATTCCAACTGTTGCATGTGACAGCAGCTCAGCGCAAGTGGTCAAAGTTGAACATGTTGTTCTAACAATCAGCTTTGTACATAAACGACGAGGTGACGTCAGCATCGATTTGATTTCACCTAGTGGAACACTCAGTCAAATGTTAAGTCCACGAAAATATGACGACTCCGATGAAGGGTTAGACGAATGGAACTTCATGACCGTGTATTGCTGGGGTAAGTCACGTGACTCACCGAGCAGGCTTTCTTAGTGGCTAATCTCCTGCCTCTCCTGCCACTAAGAAATAACAATCATTTGCCACTATACTCTTCATTAAAACATATTTAGGTGAAAATCCAAGAGGTATATGGCGGCTTAAAATTTCCGATAATCCTGGACAGGACGACGCGATGTCGTTATTTAGTGACGGTTCAGATGACGTGGAATCATTAGAAGAACAGGTGATCGATACGCAAACAAAACTAAAGAAAGCTCAATGGGAGAACGAGAGAAGAAAGGTAGGAGACATTTTTCAAGTAATCCCACGATGGAGAATTTATAAAGCTGGTTACTTAATAAAGGGTCTGTTACAAAAATATTTGTTTTATGTCGGCAGCACGTTTATGATACAATATCAAGCAAACGTTTTTCAAAAGTATACTAGAATAGAATTTACAAAATTCCAAAACATGATTTCTACAAGGATGATAATCAAAAAATATTGAAACTAACAGTTATCGTGTCGGATGGACAAAACGCTGATACTTTTGTAACAGACCCTATTACAAGCTAGCTTAACTCGACTTGCATTTGCCAGCGAAAAAGAACGCCCAAGAGCGCCCATTAGGGGAATGGCTAGCTAATGAGGACTTTTTATAAAAATTGCTAATCATTCACTGACTTATTTATTTTTCGAGTTAGGAGTGTGTCTTAAACTCTTTTTCATGACGACAAAACCATGACGTCACTATCCCAAACAACAACGTTGTCTCGTCTGTACATTTCTTGTCATAAACCTCGTAAATCTGTTTATTTCAGAATCCGTTCTTTGATGCACCATATCCGACAGGTGTGCGGAAAACCAACGTGGCCTACCAAAAGAAAACAAGCCCAAAACAACCAGACACTAACGATGATCTGGACAAGATCGAGTATGATCGAAGTAAAATCGCTGAACGTATACCAAATTACGTCACCGAATCGGAACTAGTCGACGAAACTGACGATGGTTCCGAGACAGCTCACTTACGCGATACGCCTGATTTTAAATATCTTCGTGAACAGGTAACATCAGCCTATGCACGAAGCAACATACCAGAAACGAAATCCCGTTATAACCAGTATACCGTCCCAATCAAGAAAGGAACGCTAGCTGTGTTCGACGAAAAAACAGATGCTGCTGGCAATGAAAGCGAAGACAGCGAGGAAGACGATCTGTATGATCAAGCAGATACTAACCTGCCGGAAGACGAAGATGAAGGCCAGCTAAGGGAAAAGAAAGATTTGTTTGAAGATGAAAAACGAGCGATATTTGACTACTATAATAAATTAAAGAAGAAAACCCTTCAAAATGAAAATAAGCCTAAAAGTAACGCTAAGTACAAGAAGGTACAAGTACAAGAAGAGGAAACTGGTGTACAACGAGTGCAAGTAAACGCAGGCTACGAGAACCCACGTATTTCATGTAAAAGCGGCTATAACACCTGTTCAGGAGTGGTTTTGAAATGGGTGTTGACGCTTTATGGTACTGGATAACTTGAACTTTCTATCAATACTTATAATAAATTTTTTTCGATGAGCAACTAGGAAACATATTCAAGAATTTTCAAATGTTAGGTGTTACTAATAAAAATTTCTTTCACCAAACACCAAAAAGTACAAGAGAAACGAGTGTTTATTAACAAAGCTATCTATCTATCTATGTACACAAGCAAATTCCTTTCTAGTTCAAATTTTACTTAAAAATTGTTCAACATGGAAATTCATTTTCTTTTTAATGTTCTTTTAAAAAAATCAAACATATTCGCTGTAATAGTGATGGCCAAACGATATTATCCTGCTTTTAGGGGAAAAACAATTTCCGATCAAGATATCGTGTGACCATCATTTTGAAACTATTGCATTTTGGGTTAACCAAAATTCGTATTTTTATGTATGATATTTCGCATAATACATATTCATATGTACATATTTATAATCAATGAATACAGCTGAAAGATATTTTGTAGATTATTCTCTGCTTGCATAAACTTTTCAGTGTTTCATTTTGGCTTCCTGTATTTGATTAAAATATAAAAATTAAAAATGTCTAGGTCCTCAGTTACAATATGAACGCAACGTAACTGAATAAACGAGACAATAAAACATAACGAACAACATTTGAACACAAACTTGTGAACGATAAAAAATAATCGACAAAAAAAAGTCTTTTTACCTCTTAAATAAAAGACGACAGTCATCTATTTATCCTCCAACATCTTTCCCACAAATATCAAACAAAAATTTCCGATAAAAAGTATCTAAGCACCAAAGTTCATAAAAAAACTCCACGGCTGTGTTTCTATGTCAGATGAAAAAAGATTTCATTATAATATAAAAGTCTAAAAGTCTATCGTCAGCAAAAATAAACTCGAACAGCGTTTGAATAATTAGCATAAAATTTATTATATCTAAAATATACGTAAAATGATTGGCAAAGAATGACAATGGTAATCTTCTATTTTTTAGGTTTTGTTTTTATCATAGATTTAATGGAAATCCGTACCGAAATATTTTTCCCCGAAATGAAGAGGAACCTCGTTTTGAATTTGCGTGGTGAGCAGCAAAACGCCAGGATGTTTTTCAAATAACGTGTGTATACCTAAAAAAATAACACAAATGGCGAAATAACATCAACAGTCAAGGTAGTGAAAGTGATGCTATAAATCAACCAATCAAATCAAGTGTGTACTCACTTTTAGGTGTCGCAAAAAGCGTTAAAATGTAAATATTTTCTTCTGTTACGCCATAATCTTTCAGGGCGTCAACACCAAGTATAACATTCCCACCTGAAACTGAAAGAAATAATAGCCTCTGTCACAGTTCCCCAAATTGCATTTTCACAGCAAGTTCATAAGGACAAATGGTTAAAATGCATGTATCTGATCAGCTTAGGCACTACGAGGGCGTGAGGGCGTAATCCAAGTATGCAGAAGAATCTAAAACGACTTACGCAGCAGCGGGTACATGAGCAGAACTTTTCTCTTATGAATATCAGGTGGAAATCTGTTGTATATAATCTACAATCGAAAACTACAATCAACATTGAATCTAACTTATCTGCCACGTCAGCAGAAAAACAAACTGGAAAAAACCAGCTTTTCAGAAACTGAGGGAATTTATTTTTATCTGTTGTCTAGTCGAATTATGAAACCTCTTATAACCTTTCGTATGCTGTTGTCTTCCTCTTCTTTCATCATCAGAATTTTTCCAATCCTAACGCTCCTGCAACATTCACGTAAACCCTTTTCCATGGCCTCACCTGAATAGTTTCATTAAAAATAGATTTCTATAGGCAGTAATTTCAATGTTGCAGTTGGTTTAAACAGATTACTAGTTGAAACTTACCACTTCTAACAATGCTCACTCCACAGATACCTTTATAGAATGTGCAGCCTTGATAGTCAACACCTAGATTAACACACACTGATCATATTAATCGAAAATTAAAAACTTTTCACATCACTTGACAGGCTAACCCTAAACACATCCTTATAAAAAAGTTCTACGGCTACATGATTTGGATACTGCAATTTAGTACGTGCGTTTGTTTGCCAATAGCATAATAATAAATGAAGAGGGTGATTCACGTTAGGTTAGCTTTCGAGAAAACCTTTCTCGCCGTTGGTCAGTTTTAGAAGAAATTAGCTCTTAAAATATTTTTTGAAAATTTGATTCTGAGATTCATTTGAAACATTTTCTTTTTCAACATCCAGCTTTTTTCTTGGATGCTGTTGATAGTATTGATATTTATGTGGCCATCACTGTTTTCTACAAAGTGCATATAGGGACTATTTCTTCATGTGCTTGGATGACTATCCAGCTCCTCCTTCTCATATGAATAGGATCTGAATTGGATAGGTAAACCCCAACAGACCTCTTACTGTCCATCAACAGCTTTTACTTGGTGTATTTATGCTAAACTCCAATTAAAATGCTTCAAACATAATCACATGGTAAAATATGTTAAACAAACAAAAAAAATTTAAAAGCCCTTCAGATTTTAATCAATCATTATCAACGCTACAAATAAAAGTGCCGTTTAATAAAATCCACATTGAAGTCCAAACCTGAATGAGTATGAACAGAACACTCTTCAAACGGTAACTGATTTAAACCTTCCTCAATAACTAAATGGATCTGGAAAGTACAAGAATAAAAAATCATATTTTTACCACACGCGTAATAATAAAGAGTTCCTTGAGACCATTTGTTTATACACTTAAATGACTATCCAATTCATCTATCCTTTCTGTAGTTGATTTGCTTATGCTACTTCGATAAATTGGGAAGTTGTCCAAGTTATCCTGCTTCAGACAAGTGTGAAATGGATGAATTTGAGAGAAATCTCGAAGGTTTGTTTCATAAATGAATATTGTATTTACATCTGCTGTGAAGGTACTTTTACCCCACAGAGCTTTCTTTAAAGGGATTCCTGCGTCCAAAATAATATTTAGAAATATGATAGAGCTCAAAAAGTTGTTTAACAAGTCTCTTTTCAGTATTTCATAATTATTTATAGTTTTTGAGATATTTCATTTATAAAGTCTTATATTTAATTTATGCAATGCATATTTATGATGTAATAAGATAGTTGCTAACACTTCTCACTGCAATAACTTTAGACATGACAAATGTAACATCTTTGTAAGTTACTATGGAGTAAGGGCTTCCTCTCTGAGTTGATTGATGGAAGAATGAAGTCATAGTATTTACTAATTCAGAAGTTATACACAATAACAAAATACTATCTTATTGCATATTAAATATGCGTTGCATAATTTGATGATTTTTAAATCGAAATAACTGCCCAAGGAAACAGAATTTCCAAAAACTGTAAAAAGGGTTCTTAAACAACTTGAGTTTTATCATCCCTTGAAATAACATTTTGGACGCAGGATTCCTTAGAGAATGTTGAATTCTTATTAACTTGTATTGGACAAATAAGATAGGATCTGATGTTTAATTATCAAGAAATTATAACATCGTCATGGAATGTATCTATCCAATTTATCCATCCATTTCTTTTACAAGTCATCCATTGTCTACCATGCATGATGAAAATAAATGGCTGATGTAAACATAACAAAAAACAGAAGCGTTTTTCCAAACCAAGTTGGCCGCAGTAAGACAAAGGAAATCTCATGCAAGTCATTTGCGTTTGTTTGTTTTTTGCATAAATGAAATAAGATGAGATGAATGAGTTGGATAGGGAAAAACAAACAGCCCCTAATAAAATTCAAAACAACAAAACTTATAAGTTATAATTCTTCTCTTACCAGTCTATCAGCATGAAATACAAAATCTGCTCGTGATGTATTTCTAAAGGAAAAAACAATTGAAAATCTAATAACATTGATCTTATAACATTATTATCAATAATTATCTTCCTAAGCCTTACTGGTCATATAAAATAGTTTGTAATTCTTTAATCTGCAGGTTGGTCTTCATTAACACTAATCGCTTTCCATTAAATAAATCTTCCAATGTGTTATTGATACTTTCAAATGATGACTGCTCTTCAAATGATATTTGCTGGTTGTAGCAACTTTTAACTGAACTAAACCTCTTTTTCCGGGGCTTTTGCTCAGAGTCTCCAGGTTGTTCATTAACAAATACTTCATCACCAGATTTCTCATCCATATAGAATTATGTTGTATGAAGTAATACTCTATAAATTCTTTCACAAAAATGCAATCTTGTCTTTAAACTAAGAGAGTGTGACATTTTTAACATCAAAACAGTGAAATATACATTCCACTTGACTTGATACATTATTATGCATCAATTCAAAGTTGGTTGTAATAACTAGCATTCATTACAAAGATCCAAAGTACAAAACATTTGACATGAGTCTCACATTTTTACTTGTACCAGGTGAGTCAAAAAAAAAGAACTGGAGTTTCACAAGAAATATCTTTCGATTGAATAATTATTAAAAGTAGTTATTTTATTTCTGAATATAGCAATCTTTTACCTATTATTTGGTGTATCACTTTTCTAGTTTGGTTGAGTAGAAATAAAGTTATGGGCAAAAAACTGAAAGCGGTCTGGAAAAGCCAAACAAAATGCTCCTGTGTGATTCTTTGATTAAATTCGATAATGTTAATGAAAAGGCTATGGGGATTGAAAGAAGAGACACAATTTGTGTAATCGCCTCTTTAGAAATATTTACCACAGCAATCTGGATGCATACCCAAACTCTTTGTTGTATGGAGTTGCGACATTTCTCAATATTTTATTCAAGACAGTATTTATAAAATATTTCAGTGAATAAAGTTTTAAGAAAATGTTGAAGAAACTTCGATCTTTTTACTGAACTTAATAATAAGGAATAAATAAGAAAAATAAGTTTAAGCACATTTAATTGTGTATGTGTTTGATTCCCTTTTGGTTTGCAATGAAAATGTAGATCTTGTTTTGAGACATTTTGCTCGGCTTTTTGTCCATTTTTCAAAGATTTTTTCAAGGACTGCTTCCAGTTTTATGTCCATAACGTTTTTTATACTCAACCAAATTAGAAAAGTAATACACCAAAACATAGGTAAAGGATTCTTCTATTCAGAAATGAAAATAACTAAAAATAACTAAGTAGATATTTCTTGTGAAACACCAGTACTTTTTTTTGACTCACCCGGTATGTCAACTTATATACAATAGAATATTACTAGTATCACACATAAAAGTTTTTAAAATATATTTTTCATTTAATGATGACAGTTTTCAGCTTTCGCCATCATCGGAGTCATAGGACATATAAAAGTTTTTACGGGTTTTAATTTTAAAAGTGATGTGTACAAATCTCCAGTGTCAAAAATAGTCAACAAAAATTTAACCACCAAATCTTGAATGGAAATTATACCCATGTTACAAAAATTGAAAAACTGACCATTACAGACAATAACATAATAACATCACAGTGTCATCCCCAAAAATCTTTCAACCCAACTTTTTTCATCACCCCATTGCCAATATTGAAATATTTCCCAAAACTGCCAGGTTCATTTAGGGAAGTAATATTCCTCCATAATTAAAAAAACTGATGTCACACCAATGCAGCTATATACTAGTCTTGAAAAAAATCATTTCTCGCCTCTGCATGATTTTACACACTCTTGACAACTCTTGACTCTTGACAACTTGACAGAAAAATTTAATTAAAACAGTCACTCTCTAAAATAAAAAACAATTGCACACTTGCTATTAGGTATATAGTTGCCATATTGTGATGAAGAGAAATGTATTTCACTCTTGTATTTATTTTCATTGTTTCCTTATTTACAGGTATACTGAGAAACAAATGAATGTATAATTTTAATAAACATAACACAGGAAATTGAACTTGGGCATTAATTTAAGTTTACTAAGAACATGAACTACTTTATTAGACAAAACAAAGTCAGACAAAAGTGACTAAAGTTTGGCGAGGTGACTAAAATTAAGATTGACTCATATGTTTTTTCATATATTTATCAGTCGTTTGAAGTTGAAAAACTTAAGCAAGCACTGAAGGATACTTCGTTGGAAAACAGTAAAACCAAAACAATCAACAAAGCTTTACGGGATAAACAGAATGAATACTGTTACATCATGAAAGAGGAAGTCAGCGTCCTTAAAACACACAAAGAAACAAAAGCAACGTCGAAGAATGAAATCAAGAAAGCGGACACAGCAGATCACGAAACATGAAAAGAAAGAAGCTAACTTGTTGAGTGACATTGAAGCCCAAAGAAAGAGGATGAATGGAGAAGGTAGTTGTGTTGAAAGTAACAGCATATCGTTGAGTGACATTGAAGCCCAAAGAAAGAGGATGAATGGAGAAGGTAGTTGTGTTGAAAGTAACAGCATATTGCATACTCTTGAAAGAAAGTTCAAAGAGTTCAAAGCAAACTTGCTATGTAAAGTTCAGAAAAACACTTGCAGTCTGGAAGAAAAATTTGACATGGCCGTGGGAAAAAAGTCTACTTAAAGCTGATGTTGTTGGATGTACCACTGCATATCCCACAAATATTCCAGCATTTACCAATACAACTATTCAGGCACTAATAACAGAAGCAAAAAACGAGGAGCTAGAAGAAGAAAGACAGAAGAAGCTGCAATCAAATAATTTAATTATCCATGGGCTACAAGAAAAGTTTGACTATGAGGACAAGAGAACTTGACTGCGTGTTTTTCAATGAGTTTATTGATACAGTCCGTGTTGCTGTTCAATTCAAGTCAGTTGCACGCCTTGGACAAAAAGTTAATGGAAAAGTGAGGCCGATCAAAGTCGTTATACAAAATTCCGAGGACAAGCAAAAAGTATTGGATAACCTGATGAGCTTAAAGGGTAATGAAGCATACAGGAATATAAGCGTTACTGAAGATCATACAAGAGCAGAAAGAGACATGATACGAAGATGGTCTGATAAAGCTAAATTAAAAAATAATGATGAGCCATCCGATTCTTCTCACATTTGGAAAGTCAGAAGCAATCCAAAAAACGGCCTAAGATTGATAAAGTTACTGAAGAAAGCGCTGGTAGAAGCCACACAATAAGTCAAACAGAAGAAAATAACGGAAAAAATAATGCAGTAAAGGAAATATTAAACAATGGATTTATGCACATTTGGTACACTAATGCTGATACATTAACACAAGATAAGTTGGAAGAAATAAAGATGGAAATAGAATTCCATGCACCACCAAATATTATTGCAATGACCGAACTAAAACGGAAATACTATAAACACCAGCTGAGGGAAAGGTTTTTAGGATTTTTCCAACCCCACCCGCTAATTCCAACCCCCTTTTTCTTATTAGGCACCAGAAAGTATGGAAAAGGTTTATTGATAGCAATGCAGACGCATACCTTGCTTACTGTATATAAATGTAGAAATCAAGTACTTTTTTGAGATTTTGAGAAAGAAAATTGCTAGATCTACAGACTAACAGTAAGCTTTTTGGGCATATGTTAAAGGGAAATTAAGCCTTAAAATTTCTTTCCTGATTTTGAGCATGAAATACTTCATTTATCCTAGTGGAACACCTTTTTATGTATAAAAGGTATATATTCCAAATGAAAAAATAGCTAAAAAAACACAACTGAGTTAAATCGCCATTACAGCTTTCATTAAAAATATCATGACGTCACAGAGCGAATTTCATTTGCAGAAATATCAGACATAGGCACAGCACATGATGGCATGTTTTTATACCTATGTTCAAAAGATACGAGAAATGGTAGAAAAACAACATCAACAAGAAGATTTTTATCATTCGTCAACATAACAATCTTAAACATCAAGATATTTATCAGCAACGATTCAAAAAATAAAACAGTCATACTGAAGATTTCTTTTTTTTATCTAAAATATACACATTTGTTCAAAAACTCACTTAGGCATGTATACCTGCTATATATAAATCTAAAACGTTATACTTTTTAATAAAGGTTTTATATCACAAAGAACTTAAGAACTTTCATCAACAAAAACAAATATTCTAGTTAATACAATCCTTACAAAAAGAGCGATCGCGCTGTGACGTCACAATTTAAGTTGCAATGACGTCCGTTATTGAACACTAATAACGAAAAACTGAGTATAATTAAGTCCCATCCACTTGGAAGAGAGCTCATCACAGCTATCTATGAAAAAGATGACAAACATTCTGCTAGAAATTACAGACCAATTAGCCCTGACTAGCATTTTATAAAAAAATTTTCGAATCGATAATTCTTTGCTATCATATCTCAATGCCTTTTGTCAAATCGCCAATTCGGTTTTCTTGGTGGAAGATCAACTACTCTGCAACTGCTCCAAATTATAGATAAATGATCTCCTGGATCAGAGGTTTTCTGTCCCATCGATATCAACTGCATAGTACTTCTACCCTATTGTCCATGAACATGTATATTAACATATTCTTCTGTTTGTATTTTAGAGTAGAACATTGATTTCTAGTGATAAATACATCACAGTCGCGAATCAATGACGTTTTCTCCATGTTCTACTCCTTTACCTATTGATCAGTGACATTGAGTTTATGTTTGACACTACGCTTAAAAGATAGCCACAATCGACTTAAAGTGCCCATTTCCAGACTGTTTGTACTCAACGGGCCCACACGAGGCAGTAGCTGCTGCAGCTCTCCTCAATGCTCATACATTGGCCCACCAGTTAGCCCCTTCTTCAACTGCTGCTCGTGCTCCTAAGCTGATTCGACCAAAGGTGAATCCAAATATAACTGGTGAGGAGTGGAATGCATTCACTCGTCGTTGGTCCACCTTTTGCACAGGATCCTCAATCACCGATACAGATGGCCCAAGTGGGCCATGGGTGACATAATTCTTTGTGCCCATCCAAACTTCACAAACCCACCAATTGTTGATGCCTTACGTATACTGAAGTCCTTAGCTGTAGTCCCTATTGCCCTTGGCGTCCTGCGCTCACAACTCTCTCAGATGGTACAACATCCAGAAGAATCATTTCGTACATACGCAGCCGGTGTTCAAGGTAAGGCTGAGACTTGCGAATTCCACGCTACATTCAATAGTAGCTGCCCAAACTGCCACACCGCTGTCACCGGTTCCACGTACTACACCGATGAGATGATCAAGGACGTTCTTCTGAATGGTATAGTGGACTCAGCAGACATCCGTCGGGATAAACTTAGCACCGAGAACATCCTCATCAAGCCCATCAATCAGATAGTGGCATTTGTGGAATCTCGAGAGACAGCAAGAGACGCCAACAATCTATCCAATATGTCTGCCATATCATCTAACCATAGACATTCGAAGCAAGTGATGAGTCAGAAGCCAGGGTGGCCAGCAAAATTTTAAAATAAAGTTCCAGGTTTTTCCTTGATATTTCAAGCAAAAAGGCCAATTTTTCCCTGATTTTTTTTACTTTTCCCCTGATTTTTCTGACCTCATAGACTAAGAACGAATAGAAATATTGGCGTTAACTACAGCATTGTAATATTTCCAGCTAAAAATTACTCATAATAAATATTTGCCTGTCTACGTAACATAATTATAAACATAAATGTGGTATGTTTATTAGTGATATCTTTTGTATCTCTCTATGGGTCATTCCATGTCAAATCATCAAATTTTTTCTAAAAATTTAACCACCCATCTTCAAAATTGATGAAATTTGGTATGTAGATTCCTGTAATAGATATGAACCACTGTGCCAAATTTTATTTCCTGGAACCAAGTATTTCCAGAGATATCGGACATTGAAATTTTGCTGATTTCTGCTATTTTCTCCTTACGTTTTGCTTAACAACAACCTTAGCGATACTAAAATTCTAATAACTTCTGTTTCGTAAGAGATAGAAAGATGAAAATTTGTATTCTGATAGATTTTTGGATGGGGAATCCAAAAATCATACTTACAACACACATAAATCAAGGCATTAGGGGGTATTTTGATCTGTACTTGCTCTATTTTTTAACTTCTTTGCTGCACCCTACTCGTTGCTACGGGCAATATCTGGAAAGGTCGAAATCAAAACAATACAATTTTTTGTTACCAGAATCTACATGAGCTAATGTACAGTGTAGTAAAGTTTGGTGTTGTTTTTCCATGTGCTGATTAACTTACAGAATGCTGATCATTACATACTTTGGCCATGCTAAATTACAAAATTTGATTATTTTTTTTCTGAAAAATAATTCGTATATTAAACTAATAAGGCAAAAACCTCACTTGTTACACTTGTTTTCACTATGCACTAATCTACAATGGATATACGCTAAAGATATTAATGGGTCTAGAATAGTATTTTGGGTTATTGGTAAATCACTGTGAACAATAAACATGGTTATCCTGTTATATGGACAGGCATGTAGATAGGTAGAGATAACTTAACATACCCCGTCAGACAAAGTTATAGTAATAGAAAAACCTGGTTGCAGAGGAGAAAGGGTTAAAATAAACTCATAAAACATATGAAAGTTTATTGTACAACCATTGAGTGGATTGCTGCACTTATCTGCTTCACTAATGGTATAAGATCTACCAGTTGACGTAACAGGGCTTTCAATTTTGCACAAAACATGGTTATATGGAACCCAACAAACATCTTCTGTTGACGGTCACATAAAAGATGGGCTTGGACCATGGGGGTGGATAAATTTGGCTTTAAAATCTTCTTGTTCTTCATCTTTCTCTAGAACTAAGCCAATCCACCAATGCTGTTCATAATAGCAACAAATGTAATTCAAAGTTTTAATACTCTTCAATAAATCAACATTGGTACCACTTTCACCTGTAAATGAAAAGCTTGTTGCAATTTCATAATCTTGACTGCAGTATTTCATGCTTATTCTGTTACAACTAACAGGAATGAATTCATGATAGCTTCTGGTACCTGGGATAGTAACAGCTTTAGAAAACATTTCGTTTAAGGACTCCCGTGTTTGTGCCAATTCATCTTTCGAAATGAAAATGAAGTTTATTCCCTGAATAGATTTTTCACAATATTGGAACATATCATACGGATTAAGAATTGATCTTTTGTTTACCAGTTGGAGGCTAGCTCTGGAAACAAGCCGTTTCACTGTTCCTCCTATTCCATCACATGGGTGCTTTCCATGGCTGGTAGCAAAAAAAACGCCATTTTGCATCTACATTAAAATCAACTTTGTGGTGACAGAGGTTATATAAATTTTTGCAATTTTTATATTGCCCTGCACAGCCATCTGAGTAATAAGTTGCAAAACTCAGTTGCCCTATTCTCTTTGCTAAATCTGCTTGTACCTCTTTTTGAGTTTGGTACACCATGCCAACATCATGTTTGTTGTCATCTGATATAATGCAGTATGATATTGATTCTAAAATATTGTCCTTCTTGAAATAAACAACGACAGGGTGGAGAGTGCATTGAAGATTGTTCCAATGGAACCCTTGCACTTCATCCTGCACAACAAAACTATAATTCTCTACAAAGTCACCTAGAATGATGACATGCTTATCCTCTAACTTTTCCTTTAGTTCTTTTAGCGAATTAGATTGACATTTTGAAATGAACGAATGGGTTGTTAGTTTGTCCAATTGTTGAATTATCAGACTGACATATTAGGAACATTTTCCTTGAAGAACAACAAATTTGCTCTATCCGTTGATGTCCATTGACTGTACTCGATGGTTGTCTCATCATCCCAATCCCCTATCAATTCATATAACCTTGCTTTAAGTCCATGCATGTTTTGAGGACAGTTAGGGCATCTATGTATCATACACTCCTTATTTTTAATATCACACACAATAAATTTGTAAAGTTGGTGGTGTGAAATGCCAAGAGGTGCCAAAATCAACTTCATGTTTTGATGGTAGGTGCACACACAAACAGAATGAGTACCAGATGAACCAGGCAGAACACACCACTTTGGCCGTAAACTGCAGAATTTTGAAAATCCAACATTCATGGAAGGGTGTTTCATTTTAAAACTGCTGTAAAGTTCTTTCAAGTTTGTCAAAAGCAGCCTTTTCTGTTTATGTTGATTTTTACTGATGCTCACAAAATCCTTCTTACCAGGCATAAGTCTGGAAATTTCATCATCCTCATAATAAAGCCTTACTGTTTCTCTCACATCAACTTGAAGGCACTTCCCCTTTTTCTGCGACGGTAAAGCCAAAATGCCATGCTCCTTGGAAAACTCCTTTGCTCTTCTAATCAAGTATTGTGAAACTTCAAAATAACTACTAGCTTTTTTAATTGACCACTCATAGTGTGAGATATTTAATTTTCTCGCAATAAGAAGAATTTGCCACTTTCTCTTTAATTAAGGCCATTAAACGATCAAATTACATGGCCTTTTGTTGTAACTCATCATGATATTTGTCTACTGTACTAGATGACTCCAAATCTGTTTTGGCAATGTTCAATGTTTTTGCAATTTTATCTTTCATGACTTCCATTGCGGAATCCATTTTTCGTTTGCCAAGACTTATCCTGCTGCAGGATGGTTTACCATGGAATTTCATTGGTGAAACATCTAATGAGTTGAAACATGCATCAATACTTTCTTTTTCTCTTTCCTTTGACACAATTCCATCAATGGCTCCTATATCTTCATCCATCACATTTGTAGCGACTGTTTCAACATCACTTTCAACAACTGTGTTGGTAGGAGTACTTAATTTTGAGTAGCACTTGGAGCAAACTTTTTTGCTAGGAATAATTTCAATTGCTTTCTGCTTAGCAAGATCATACAACTCCAACTTTACTTCTCGAAGTGATCCTAACAAAAAAATTATGTTCATAAGTACTTATTATCGAATCTGTCAAAATGCTTAACTTCCTATTGCATTACAACACCTTGAGAAAATGATATGAAAAAGGAACAATAATTGTATAAAAAAAATCCCCTTACCTTTACATGGCTTTTTATGCACTTGAAGTGGATCACAACACTTGTACTGAAATGCTGTGAATTTATTCAAATATATCTTCTCATGATGGTAACAAATATTCTGAAGTGGATCTTTAACACCACTTCGAAGGGTTAATAAAAGCTGATCTTCTTCAGAAAATATTTCAAATTCAGTTGTTCCTGATTGACTTGTGTGTGTAGTTTTATGACAATCTTCATCCAAAAGGAGACCAATAGAACATTTTGATGTTGTTGATGATGACATGACTTGCCACAAGAAATTTTTTGGCACACTGAACATTTTTTACTTCATTCTCTCCATTAAATACTTTTTTTGCATGCAAGCATTTGCAAGGAAGCATTTGTTGAGAACAATTTTCCCAAAAGGTCCAACTAGATACTTCATCTCACAAAGGATTGCAACAGCTACTTAGTATTCCCAGTGGATATCATGATATCAGCAACTTTCTCATGGACTTAAAGTTCTCAAGAGAATTAAATCCACAAGAGAAGTGGAATGTAATGTGTAAAAATTATAATGCCAGGTCATTGACAGTAATCACCCCTGCAGTGTTATATTGATGTGAAAAATAACATAAAATTACAATAAATACAATAAATTACAATAAAATTACAATAAATTACAATAAATACAAATCAGTTTGAGATTGAAGTGAGGTTTTGAATTATTTTTCAGAAAAAAATAATCAAATTTTGTAATTTAGCATGGACAAAGTATGTAATGATCAGCATTCTGTAAGTTAATCAGCACATGGAAAAACAACACCAAACTTTACTACACTGTACATTAGCTCATGTAGATTCTGGTAACAAAAAATTGTATTGTTTTGATTTCGACCTTTCCAGATATTGCCCGTAGCAACGAGTAGGGTGCAGCAAAGAAGTTAAAAAATAGAGCAAGTACAGATCAAAATACCCCCTAATGCCTTGATTTATGTGTGTTGTAAGTATGATTTTTGGATTCCCCATCCAAAAATCTATCAGAATACAAATTTTCATCTTTCTATCTCTTACGAAACAGAAGTTATTAGAATTTTAGTATCGCTAAGGTTGTTGTTAAGCAAAACGTAAGGAGAAAATAGCAGAAATCAGCAAAATTTCAATGTCCGATATCTCTGGAAATACTTGGTTCCAGGAAATAAAATTTGGCACAGTGGTTCATATCTATTACAGGAATCTACATACCAAATTTCATCAATTTTGAAGATGGGTGGTTAAGTAGCTTTGATGATTTGACATGGAATGACCCCTATGTAATTTAACTTTATGGTTATAAATGACAAAAAACAGACAGTCACTTGTGCAGAACATTGCAGGACATTTTTATTTAGATTTTCAAAACAGTCTTCTGATTAAAAAAACAGTTAATTTCCAGTTTAAAAGTGCCAGTAGATAAAACTTATGCTTCTAAAAAGAAATGTTAACCCCTTCATGTCCATAATGGGTCACTAGTGATCTCTAAAATCGAAACCAAAAGAGGAATAAATTTAAAAGATAGTTCGACGAGTAATAAAGTATATAAAGGAGCTTTAGCTCCATAGAAAGAAAACACTTGATTTTGGGCTAAGTCTCTCAGTTATGGACATGAACGAGTTAAGCAACAAAATCATCTTATGGCTTATCAAATTTCCCCTTCTTATTGTTGTATTAATTGTATTGGTGGACGTTGTGATACATAGTTTCTTTATTGAAGAAAGAAAGCTCTTTAGCAAGAAGGATTCAAATGAAAAAATGAGCGCAGATGCAAAGCAACAAAACAAGAAAATAATGGTACAGCAGTTTAATTCATTTCAAGTTTCACAAAAACCCAGCTTATAATTGCAATAATTATCCATTGCTAGGATATATTTAGGCTTGAAAACATCAACTACAAAAAAAAAAAACAAAAAAACTGTGTATATATAGCAAGGATTTCCTCATGAAACTATCAATCATAATTATTCCATACCTGTCAAACATATACTTATATATCAACTAATATGAACTAATATCAAAATGTTAACAAAACAAAAAGATGATAAAAAGAAAGAAAAAATTTAACAGTTGCCTTACCTAAACAATGCAAAAACTAGAAGAAACTAATATATAAGCTAATTCAAGCCAATTGAGATAATAATACTAAATAATCAACTTCAGAATAACTGAAAAATACTTTTCCAGGTCAAAAAAATTCCCTGACTTTCCCTGATTTCAATGCAAAAACAGTGGTTTTTCCCTGATTTCCAGGTGCCTTAAAGAAATTCCCTGATTTTTCCTGATTTTCCAGGATCTGGCCACCCTGGAAGCGCTCCAGCTCGCCAACCCCGACCGAGAAAGAGAAAATGGGAACATATGTCCTGACTGCCAGAAGACATTTCGCCTTTTTACGAAAAAGTCTCGGGACTGGAACAAGAAACCAGACGACAGATGCGAAGATTGCTGGCGGAAACAGAAGGATAGGCGACATCATCATCATCAAGTTTTGCGTACATTATAAGGAAGGGAAGAAATATTGTTTGCGGAAGAAAGACTTACACTTACATGGAAAGTGCTAGTTAATGCTTTAAAATTTTCGGTAATTAGCAAATAGGGCACAAAAAGTTCATACAAAAATTCTTTGCCACTGGTTTCATTTTCAGTAAAAGGACAAGACCATTAATTGTTTAGACGTAAAAACATATCTAGGGAAGCCCACAAGTGTCACGGCAAAATAAAAATGTCACGGCAAAATAAAAAAAGTCACGGCAAAATAAAAAAAGTCACGGCAAAATAAAAAAAGTCACGGCAAAATAAAAAAGCCACGGCAGAATATACAAAACTCACGGCAAAGTAAAAAAAGCCACGGCAAAATGAAAAAAAAAATCACGGCAGAATAAAAGAATCCACGGCAGAATCCACAACAAATTTTTTATTTAACGGTATATTACGTAAATAACAATTACATCACCGATACCTAGATATGTATTACATACAATAATTGCTTTTAAATATTTCCAATCATCCTTTCCCATGCATTGGTGTCGTTTGCCATTTCTGTCGCTTCGTTCCAATTTATACCCAGTTTTATTATGTCGCTCTTAATTATACTCAACCATGTTGATTTTGGTTTGCCTCGGGGTCGTTTGTAATGGGCGTTTGCGTAATTGAACGTTTTCTTCATTGGCGTTGATTCATCTGCCCTGATGACTCTTCCTAACCATTTTAGACGTCGTTTTTGGATAGTTGTACTCCATTTAACAGCTTTTGTACTTCTGTATAATTCTTCGTTTCTGATGGTGTTTGGCCATTTAACGTTTACGACGAAAGTTCTTAATAGTCTTCGCTGGAATGTGTCAATCGTATTTTCTGCTTTAGTAGTTGTCAAAGTCCAGATCTCACAGTTATATAGAAATATAGGTTCGACGTATGTTTTGGAGACGTTCATTTTTGTCTGCGTTGTCAGCTTTTTGTTGGTAAAGATGCTCTTGATGTTGTTAGCTGCATTTATAGCAAGAATTTTTTTGCAACAAAACTCACGGCAAAATAACATAAGAAAATGGTAACCTCACTGTGATAGACATGTGTTTACATACAAGACGTCAGTAGCTTTATGGTTCGCAGCAAATATTTATAAATATCACTACTCCCTCCCTGAACAATTTTTTTTTGATTTTGAGAAGAGGAACTGCATTAACAAGAATCTTTAAGCTTTGCCAAAGACAGTCACTAATGCTTTGGTTGTAAAGTACAGTGTGGAAGGCATTGATACTGGTGCCTTGAGAAAAGAATTTTTGCTGATGCAATTAAAATGATTGGGAAGGACCTTTTCCCATTTGGTACACCGTTATACCTGCTCCACAATGGCTACAAAAGTTGTCTATCTGGGCCACTTCATACTCACAGAGTAAGCACAACATCTGTAATAGGTAGCCTACTATAGGAGGAAGGGTGAATGATATCAAACAGATAAAAATATTTATATTTCAGCCTTTTTTATTTTCCGTGACTTTTTTCATTTTGCCGTGGCTTTTTTTACTTTGCCGTGAGTTTTGTATATTCTGCCGTGGCTTTTTTCATTTTGCCGTGGCTTTTTTTTATTTTGCCGTGGCTTTTTTATTTTGCCGTGACATTTTTTGTTTTGCCGTGACACTTGTGGGCCACCGTACATATCCATGTTCACATGCCTTTTGTCCCACACAATATTGTGATACGTGCAATGTTCTCCATAAATCAGAAAACTATAGTCTCGCCTAACATTGCGCGTTTCTGTCCAACTTTGCCAATGATAATAGTGGCAAAAAATGTAAACAGTGTGCAGTGTAATGGGCGAAAAAGTGAAAGAATTAGCAATAACATGAGTTATGATCTTGTATGTTTATTTATTTTGATGAAAAAATAGTTATTGAACTTAATACGAACTACGATTATAAAAACAAAAGGCAATAACTTCGAAAATTATGCAGCTGTCGTTATTTTCATGTCTATATTATTCTAAACAATTAAACTACGTTTGGAAATATAACGAACACAGTATCTTTTTTTATATTTGGCTGTTTCAATGTCTTTTGTAGGTTCGTTCTAGAAGAAACTGATGTGTATATAAATGTTTTTGGCTAACTTCAGCATATATGGCATGTAAGGCATAAAAACAAGCTCTCATCTTCAAAATCAAAATTGCATTTTTATTGATGACAAATCTGATACTTTTTGTCAAAATGTGCCCCTGTTCCATCACATGTGATGCTGTGGCCTATCAGATTACTGATTACTTGAATAAAGATCCTCCAACGAACAAACAATGTTAAATCTAGTTAGTTCTATTGAATGTTTTTATCTAAACAAAACATATAATATAATATCAATACAATGGCTTTATGAAATCATTCATCCCCCTCCAGTTTGAAGTAGTCAAATTGCGATGTAATAAAGTCATTTCCACAGTCCTGTTTCTGGTTCATAACGGCGCGGAGGTTGTTTATGGCGCCGTGGCCTAGTGTTCACTCCTGCAGGGGGAGAACCTGCATCAGTAGAGGACCGATTCAAAGGTGGAGAATAATCATGATCAGGCGGCCCATCAATTGCAGTCGGGTTCGGCAGCAGATCAACTTCAGGAAGAGGAATAGCAGCATCTGGAACAGGCATGGCAGGAACTGGAGCCTTATCAGCAATGACAACATCGCTCGGTGCTGGTAGCCGTACAGGAATGATAGCGGAAGGATTGGGCTGTGTCTTGGGAACATTGGTCTGTCTGCCGAGGGGGGGTTGGTGGCTTATCTCGGGAGATGCAGGTTTAAATTGGCGTAGATACTGCCTGTTTCTCCGTGTTACTTGACCGGTGCCATCGACTTTCAACGTGTAGCTGCTGTGACCATGATCTTCCACAACAGTGCCCGAGCGATCCCAACGTTTTGGATGAGAGCCAGTCTGGTTTTGTATATAGCATCGATCACCTATGTGCAGTGGATGGAGGAGACGGGAGTGGTTGTTCCCCTCCTCAGCAATGCGATGGAAACGATGGCGAAGGGCTTCTTCCTTTAGTCTCCAGGCATTACGCCAAAGTGGGCAGATGTTGCCATTATTAAACTTCTCTAGATGATTGATGAAGGCAAACGCATCACGGATGGGCCGGCCAAAGACTATCTCGGCCGGAGATATGTTGCATTCTGGGTCCGGGGTGTTCCGTAGGTGCATCATCGCACGTAAGAAGCGGTCCGTGTCAAGAGCTCCCGACGGGGATGTGTTAGACCGGAGTAATCTTTTTGTTGTCTTGACAGCAACCTCAGCTCGTCCATTGGACTTTGGGTGATAGGCTGAAGACAAGCGATGACGCAATCAGACACAATCAGAGCATGATTGACGACGATGCTCAATGTCTTCTGTCATACCTGGCCAGAAAACGACAGCTCGGGCACGAAGGGCCATTGTTGAAGCACCTTGATGGGCAGAGTGTAGGACATCGAGCACTATGGGTCTGAGGGAAGGTGTAACAACAACACGATCGTTGTAGACGATGACGTCCTCAACAACATTTAGATTTTCGCGATACCGCCAATAAGCAGCCGTTGATGGATTTGTCCGATATTCATCTGTAAAACCTTGGGTGATTGGCTTCCTAAGGATAATGAAGACAGGATCGTTGCGAGTCTCTACGACCAGGGTTTCTCATGTGATTGACATCAGATTACGAGTGTCAGTCTGAATTGAAGCAGCAGCCATGGAACATCTACGTTGTCCATATCAGAAGACGGGTTACGAGAGGTGGCATTTGCAGCAGGGTTATGTTTACCTGGTACCCAGATTATGTTAAAGTACCAAGGTAATGTTCTTTGTTTTAATTTAAAGAGTCTTGTATTGGGGATTTCATCAAGTGTCCTGTCCCCGTATACCTTGATGAGAGGTTCATGGTCAGTGGCGATAGTAAGGAAACGACAACCCAACGTGAAATACTTGGTCTGTTCTAGGGCAAACGTGACAGCCAGGGCCTCTCCTTCAATCGGTGCATAGTTTTGTTCAGCAGGAGACAAGAAACGGGAACCGGCCAAGGTGATACGCCAACCGTCTTCACAGCACTCTGGTGTTAAATCTGTACAGGAACAGTGTTTTTGCAAGAGGAAGTAGCCGATCCCTTTCTTAGACCAATCGGTACGGAGGCAAGTGGGTCTCTCAAGGTCGAATATTTCAACACCTTCACGAATCGCATCAACAATGGCAGACTTGGATTTCTGGAAGGCGTCGTCAAGTTCGGCAGTCCATTCAAGAGGTTGTCGCGGTGACAGGAATGGGCGAAAGGGCTCCAGGTGTACGCGGAGTTGAGCATAGTTGCCGACTTGGTTGACTAATCCGAACCAGCTTCTTATGTCAGTGGTTGATTTGGGCGTGGGAAAATTCTTGATGGAATTGTAGAATTTCGGAAGTGGATCAATCCTTTCGTTGGTGATGTGGAACCCTGCGAAGTCAACTTCATGACAAGCAAATTGAAATTTATCAGGGTTCAATACAATGCCAGCTTTACCAACAGTCGAGAGAAATTCAATTGCTCTCCACCAGTGTTCCTCAAGGTCACTGTCATAGAAGATGGTATCATCCACAATACGTTCCTTTCTATCAAAGTCAGCAAGAATGGCATCAAAACGCCGATTGTAGCCATCACCAGACGACAAGAAACCTTGAGAGGCTCGCTTGTATCGCCACCTACCAAATGTGGTTATAAACGTAGTAAGATGGCGATCAGATTCACGGAGTTGAACGCTGTGGAAACCATTCCACGCATCAGTGACTGTCTTCCATGTGTTGCGAGGTATACGTCTGGCAAGGTGAAATGGTGACTCCGCGTTGTGTGTTTCTCGTCTGCAATGTTTGTTTAAGGGTGAAAGGTCTACAGTGCGACGTGGGGAACCATCGTGCTTACGTGTTACAACCATACGATGGCACCATTCTGAGGGCTCACCATAGGGAACCCGTTCAATAACTCCAAGCGATTCATCGCGGAGAAGATCCTGGTGAACTTGTTTCTGCCAATGGATTGGAACAGGGATCGCTTTGTGACGAGCGACAGGCTTTACATTGTCCTTCAAGTGGATTTCAACTGGTGGACCTGTCATAGTAGGCAGTTTCTGGTGTGGACAGGTATTGAAGGTCGAACCAGCGTAGTATTCGAGTAGCCATTGACGCATCTTGAGGTTGTTCCATTCGGAGCAATGGAATGGCAGTTTCTCAGGACGAGGAGGAACAGGCGTCCTTTCAGGGCATTGACAAAAATCGTCTTCTTCTGTTCCGAAAATCTGGCTGGCAGGCTGATCAGCAGGGGAAGGCGGTTCATCAATGGAGGGGCCAGAAGGCTTGAACTGGCCAACAGATGGAAATTCATGGTTAACGATGCCAAGAGAAAGCATTGTCTCATAGGACAGGTACATGGATTTCACGTCCGGACTGACATAGATCATCGAACGACAAATGATAAGACCACCAGACTTTGCTTCGCCTTTCAATATACCACGAAATGCACCCTCAATGCGAATCGGAGAAAAATTTGCTGCGTTGCACGAGAGCTTGACTGGTGACAGGTCAGACATGCTAAATCCCGCTTTTAAAAATTCACTAAGCGACCATAGATCTGACTGTGCTCCTGAGTCTGCAACAGCTGAAATGTTAACCTGACCTGGTTTATGGTTGTCAATACTGATGTTGAGAGGAACCCGAGGATAAGCGGTGATTTTAGCTCTCTTCCATTCTCCTTTCGTGAATATGTGATGGTTAAGCTTATAAGTCTTTTGACTGGGTTGACGTGACGGTATGTTGATGGCTGTTACCTGACCGAATGGATTATCGGCAGCAGATATAGAACTGGAGACGCTCTCTGGTTTTGATAGAGAATGTTTTTTCCGCCAGCAGGGTTGACAACAGGTGTGAGACGCTTATTCCAGCCACGAGACTTTTTAGTGAACACATGGAACTGAGATCCACAATCTGGACATTGAGCAGTTTTCGACTGGTCTAACTTCGAAGGTGAAGGGACACGTGAGCGAGGATCTTTCTGGCTGGATCTATACCGGAAAGAGCGCCTGTGTTCGGACAGGGCAGAGACAGTGGATGATGGATTGGTATTTCGAGCAGTTTCTCTGGTTTCAACAAATGCAATAGTGTCACTGATCGATTTTGTCTGAATCCCATCAGTACTCAAAGCCTCACGTCGGATATCAAGTTCAGCTATTCCATTAAGAAGCACATCACGAATAGCCTCGTCAGTATAGTAGGTCTCACCAGTAAGGGCATTATGACAGTTCGAGCAGGTTATATCAAAGTTAGTTTTAAACTCACATGTTTCCGCTTTGACTTGTACACGGGCTGCAAATGTACGAAATGGTTCATCTGGATCTTGACGCATGGATGACAGATCCGAACGCAAGACACCAAGGGCAACAGGGACAACAGCGATCGATTTCAGGAAAGCTAATGCCTCATCAAGAGGCTTGGTGGTGAATCCTGGGTGGGCTCTTAACACTAGCTATATTACCCAATTGCTCCGTGGTGAATTCAAGCAGTTGGGTAGGAGCTGCTGTATTGGTAATGTTTGAGCCGATGCGGAAGGTCTCCAATCTCCTCAAGAATGCGTTCCAATCTTCTCCAGTGGAGTTTTGTTGGATCTTCGGGCGAACAAGTTTAGGTGCATGGCAAGCTGGTGATGGTGTTGCGGGTGGCGGGTTGTTGTGAGCATGGGCATGAAGATTCAGGATAGCCGCAGCCCCAATAACGTCAACATCATCTGTTTGGAAGCCACAATGCTGGATCGGACATGCAAGAATGACCATTCTGCAGCATTAGTGGTTATGAAGAGTTGTAGGTAGTGTACTGTGTCAGTACTGGTTTGCAGATAATACTCCTGTGATGACCAGAACAGTATAAGATAAAAACATGAATAAAGATTCTCCAACGAACAAACAATGTTAAATCTAGTTAGTTCTATTGAATGTTTTTATCTAAACAAAACATATAATATAATATCAATACAATGGCTTTATAAAATCATTCATTACTGAATACTAATTTATAAACCTCTTTTGCAAGTGAATATAAAGTTGTGATGCTGGTTTACAAAACCAAAATTTACAAAACCCTTGGCTTCGATGCGTGTTTCCTGTGGTTCACTATGACAATGTTGTGATTAGCCCAACATAATTAAATCTGACGATCTATGTTAGCAATATTGATGCTTTAGTTCCCAGTATCGATTTGCAAAATCAAAAGATATGGAAACAACAAATCAAGATTGGTCCTAATTCACATTTTGTCAATATATTGGTTGTTTGTTTGAGAACTATGTTAAGAAGATTGAAACAATTCCCAACGAGCAGCTGCTGTGTTGAAACATTAACATAAATGCATGTGATGAAATTTTCCATGTGTCCACCTGAGAAGAGCCATATGTTTCCTGATAGAATATTTTATGCATGGTTTGTTTTGATTTGGAAATTTTGCAACTACCAATTTGTTTATTTATTTTGAGTTTTGTATCATTTTACTCAGCTTCTACCTTGGTTTATTTATGTAGCATTTATCCAGTTTATCTTTGTCTACTCATGGTTTTCTCGTCCTATGCTAATCTTGTTTTTCTACCCATGCCCGCAGTTTGGTTTATATTTTATGATTGTTTGATATATACATATTATTTAGTTTTTTTTCTATGTCTTGTTTACAAGTGTTGAAATATATTTGTTCGAAAGCAGTAAATCTGCAGTTCTTTTTGTGGGAAGTTTCCTGGGGCCTTTTGGTGGTGTTTAATGAATGTACAGTAGAATCCCGATAACTCGAACCCCCGATAACTCGAACTTTCAATAACTCGAACCAATTTCGAATTCCCCTTCACCAATACTTTCTCATAAAATACCCCCGATAACTCGAACATTCGATAAGTCGAACTATTTTCTCGGTCCCGTGGGGGTTCGAGTTATCGGGATTCTACTGTAGTATCAGGAATTTGAAGATAGACGGAATGGCATTAGATTTCCAATATGGTTTTGAATCACCAAAACTGAAGAGTATATAATCTCTTGGGAGAAAGTGTTTACTGCACATACAGGAATGTTTTGTTGGTGAATCTTTCTCTTAAATAAAGCTCATTTATCCATTTGGCACATAATTTTCGATCGGAAACGCATACTACAACCGTTCTGAAATTGATTTGTGCATCTACTGGAACATAAGACTTAAAAACATGGTTTTATTTTTCTATTTGTGTTTAAACAAATTCACTTTCGTTTTCACTCTTGCCACTATTTATAATGGCTGCCAATATTTTTTTTGGCCTCACTACGGAAATTGTAGTCGGACATCTAGCGCTTCGCTTATATACCTTATCGGCCCTTATAACGCCGGCCCTTACTGGCGTTATTTTTTGGCGGGTGGCGTTAATAAGGGCCGACGTAAAAAAAGGCCCAAAAATCAAGAAAAATCAGTCTAAAGTGGCGTTAATTTTTTTACTGTTTGTTTTGAATATTCAGGCTTAAAGGAGCAAAATTTGTGCCCCAGCAGGAACAGGGTTAAAGATAACGAGATGAACACAAAAACAATTTGTAACAAAATATTAAGAGTTTTTTTCAAAATAAAACAAACGTGTCAAAAGCGGTCCTTTAAACGCCAACCATATCAATATTTTCAAATGGGTTCTCGCATAGTTTTTGTAACTCAGCTGCTTCCTTCACAGCCTCGGCAAAAATTTCGACATTGTCCAAATCAAAGTCCATTTTCTTAACACTTCTCGAACCACGTGAACATAATATTGCTGAACGTAGCAAACAGAACGAAAATTTAGTTCTTAACCAATGTAGGATGATACTGTAATGAATGTCTCGTTTCGTCGAAAATTTGTTTGCTAAGGTTGTAATGACCATTTCAGTTTCTCTCCCTTGACCTCCATAAGGGGACAATACAAAAGGGCTGAAAGAACCCTGTTCGATTTCAATAACTCGCTTATTGTATTTTCGTTTTTTCTCTTGTTCGTTGGCCTTGAAAGTATTTTCGAGTTTCTGGGAAAGGTGACTCTTTGCGAACGGATTGATGATCCTTACGTCGAAGAATGCAAGTTGTCCCCTTTGCCAAAAACTTCCCACTGATACATCTAGGCGAGCTTCATCTGATTTGTTAGATCCTCTGGATAATGCTTCTTCACTCAGTGGCTGCAAGTGAGGCTCGGTGCATACGTCATTATGCACTTGAGAAAGAAGGTCGGCGAGAAGATCTCGAATCTCGTCATGACGTTGATGGATGAATCCTCCTTTGCACACGACAAGGCATGGTCGACATCGAAGCGCTGACCACATGCACATTTTGATGGGAGATACTTAGGTGTCCATCGATACCTCAAACACAGGGAGTCAAAGAATTCTCTTTTATTGAGACAGAAGCCTTCGCTTTCAACTGGCACGATCGTAAGCCAGCTCGAAGCACCCTTGGCACATGCGAGGTCGTTTGCTCTTTGTTGATCTAGTGTCATTCTTTATCTCAAAGACCTGAGAGTTTCATTTTCTCAATCAGCTTTAGATTTCAACAATTCGTTCTTAGCTTTTTTGTTGTCTTCTGTTATCTCAATGTTGTTTCGGTTTTGATTCTTGATTCTGCTCGACAGATTGCGAGTCATCCTTTGAGAATTGGAGAAGCCGTTTGTTGACCATGAGCTGAAGATGGGAATGGATAGGCCACCCTTTCTTGGTGGTAACGATAGCAGCAGCCGTTCGTCCTGGGAACAGTGATGACCATCAGTGATTGTTGGGATGAATACAGTGTGAAGAATATGATCGAATGGAGCCAGGTGTTGCTCCAATGTCAGGTATTGTTCTGATGTGATAAGTGAGTTTATGCTTGAAACCAGCGACAAAAGCTACATAGGCTGCTTGCGGCTCGGACTTTGCAATGCCACACAGTATGTTAAGTTGAGAGCACCATTCTTCGACGAGCTTGTTGACTTATTCTTCTTTTCCTTCAGCTTTTCCGATGAAGCCTCCGAGATACTTTCGTCCTGATGTTATCAGCTTGATTTCAGTGCCATCAAAGATATTGCGTGCCTTTTCAAGCATGTTGTCTTTCACGATAAGCCACGATTTCGAAGGCTCTGGGAAGTAACCAAGAGATGGACCACGAGAGACAATTTTCTCCCACCAACGTCGTAGATTTTCGAGTTTCCCTGCTCCTCCTAGGTCATCAGCAAAGGCAGCATATGTTGAACTGGCTCCTCGATGCTGTTGATGGCGTCCAGCAGGGGAAGTAAACCAATGGTGTAAGATGGCATTGCCAAAGGATCCCACTGTGTAGTGCCTTCAGTGGATGAAATCTCTAATCCTCCTTGAACGAACAAGCGTGAAGGAACTTTATAGCAGTTGTAAACATAAGTTGCCATAGCAGGACACAGATACGGTATGTTATACAAAAGGACTTTGCGATTTATGGAGTTAAAGGCATTTCTTGCGTCGACTAAAAGAAGAGCATCGGCCTCTTCTTCTTCAAAGATTTCTCGCATTGCATGAACGGCTGCTTCGCATCCAGATTTTTGCCCGACACAGAGCTGTAAATCATCGGAGCTTTCAAGAATGTTTGGTTTGATGATGGAGATAACTGCTTTTCCAACAATTCGCCGAAGCACCTCACCGATACCAATCGGCCTAACTCCAGGAGATTTGTCGAGAGGGATAAGGCGACAAGCTGTGTATGCTTCAAGACTGGAGGAAGTATCGTTTGTTTTTATGTCTTCTCAGTCCAACATTGCACGTCGCGCATTTCTGCCCAACATTGCACGTTTGCCCAACATTGGTTGGAACACCTTTATTCCTTCTGTCGGATGCCGGAGAGTTTTACATTGGCTAATCGAGACGAACATGTATCAAGGTAAAAATTGTTGTCGATAATAGGTAAAGGAATTTCCTAAAATGTTTACAGTGTGTGGAATCCAGACACTTGTAAATTAAAGTATTACTTTTATACTCTGAGCATGATGTCCGATAGAAGTAAGAAGGCAGATAGGCTCTTACATGAACAGTGTACCTTGACAACATAAATTTGTGATTGCAAGTTTCTATTCAGCCTTTGCATTCCCATTTTTGCACAGGAAATTTTGGGTTAAAATAAATGATGGGGTAGAATTCTTGAGTGACAGTATTGGTTAGGGTTAGAGCTAAGCCGACATCTCTCATTTCAGCCCAACATTGCACAGCATGCATTCATTTTTCTCTTTCAAACATTGCACCTAAAGCCCAACAAGCTTGCACAAAGTTAAACAAGCTCAAGTAAACAAGCTAAACAAGCTTTATCTTTGCTCAAAGAGAATGTTGTGGAACGTAGTGAATTGTTCTTTCAAAACCTTATAGGCTGATGGAACATAGGGGCACCTTTTATGTTTTTTAAATCAAGGGCTTAGAAGCAATTTAGGACCTAAATTTTTAGTCAATTTTGATTTTAATACACAGCTATTTTGTACGAAAAAAATTGTCAACAAAAATTGAATAAAGATTATAGTACAGCATCAAAAAGCTTCTGCAAATATTTTTAACTTGTTTTGTTTTCTAATCTAACAGCTATTTTGATACTGTGAGTAATAGTAGTTGTGAATTATACTGCTCATCATGTGCCACTAAGAATTCAAGGATTAGTAATAACAAGTTATTAATAAAGATCAAAATGATGCATATCCAACAATTTTATTTTCATTTTGTTGCCAACATAGCATGGCAACAATAGCATGGTACCAGATAACTGCCCTAATATTCCTTGAATAAGATAATATGTTGTGGCAAAATTCCTTGACTGTTGTAACTTTTAATTTTTGAATTGAATTAGTCTGAAAATGCTAACCTAACATTATTGATGATGGCTATAACCAGATTCAAGATTATCAAGACTTTTTCTTAAGTGGCAGATTTGGTTTAAATAGTCCAGTCTGATTGTGCAAAAATTGTGCAAAATGACTTAAAAGCATGAAATTTGGCACAGTGGTAAATTAGGGGAAAAGAAGTAATTTAAGCCTCAGACCCAACAAAAAAACACCTGTTTTGTGTATTTTACAGACCAGAATATGTTCCCATGGCAACGAAATATTTTTTTTTACAAAGTTGAATGTGTTATATACCGTTGGAAAGATAATTTTTTCCTGAACAAAAAACTTGGTTAGGTCATGTCATAAAAATTAACCTATCAAAAGTTATAAGGCGTCAAAGTTTGGGTTGTGACGTCATCAAAATACCAAAAAAATTGATATTTTCAAAGTAAAACATGCCATATACCGTTGGAAAGTAAATTTTTGCCTGATTAATAAACTTGCTTAGGTCATATTAGAAAAGTTAACCTGTCAAAAGCTATTAGGCATCGAATTGTGGGTGATGATGTCAAATTTTTAATGCTAAAATCTTATTATAATAATCCGCGTTGTGCACATCACTTTTATTTTAGAGAGTGACCTATTTAATTAAATTTTACGGTCAAGTTCTTCTTATGTGTGCGTAAAACCACGTAGAGGCGAGAGTTGGGGTTACGCAACAATTGAGCCTAAATTTTATTTGGTACTGCGGCTATGACGTCATCGAAATCTTTGATTGACGATATCTCTGCAACGGTTGGTCGTAGCGAAACGATCCCTTACATTTGTTTGATCAGTTTTTCGAGCTCTACAACATCAGTGCACTTTCCAGTCCCGATTCCTTGATTGAAATTTTCGTCACGGGGTTCGCACACGGGAACGCGGGATTTTTGCACATCCGTTTCAAAATTAAAGCCGTAAAAAACGAGTTACGAGTTACTAGTATTTGAAATATTTTTCCTACAAAATATTGGTTGTTTATTGAAAGAATTGGGTGGGGCAGTAAGAAAATCTTTCAAAAACGGGGGTGAGTTCATACCCCTTTCAGAAGAGTTTTTTTATTTATACCTCGTTTTTGTCGGGCTAAAGACTTCAAGGAATTTTCTACATACACACCCCAAACAATGTTCACTCTCTTGCTTCTCTTTAACTATTTCTGGATGTGCGGTGTGAACTTTTGAGTTGCGTATTCCTGAAATGTGGGTTGACTATTTGGTTTAACTACCTTAAGGGAAGAAATTTTTGAGGGAAGAAATTTTCGCGAATTTCGCGAGTCCTATTGTTTTATAACAAAAGGCTATTGTTCTAGAACAATAGAAATCCGAAAATTCGCGAAAATTAATTCCCGCGAAAATTTCTTCCCTTAAGGTATGTTTACAACTGCTGCTCCATCCAATATGATGCAGTCCATACACATTTCATCAGCAGCAACTTCATTATCGATTTTAAGGCAGTGCAAAAGGGTAGACTTTGATCCGGACATTAAGTCAACGTTTTTTGAGATTGATGCAAGATAACTGCCATTTTCATGTGAAAAGAATTCTTCAAGATTGCCATCTCTAATTTGACAAGCAATGTAAAGTCGCGAGAAGAGTTGACATGACTGTTTGAGTGTTGTAACTTCCATCTTTGATGTTTTTCTTCGTTGTGATGATTGCGTGAAGATGGAGAAATTATTTTTCTTAATGACTGCATAAATACTGATTTTTTCTTCTTATAACCTGCTATTGAAAAAATCATTGAACTGCTTCTTTCCAGACTCATCAATTTTGTGGAGTGGGTGCGTGTAATCACCCATTCGCCAGCGAAAATATCTAATGTTTGAAAGCCGGATTTTCATTCGACAAATACCGACGAGCAAGTTAAATTCGTAACTGTGTGTGTGAATGCGCATCCATATCAAACCAAAAGAATGAGTCTGGCATGTTTTACTTTAAAGATATCAAAATGTTTTGGTATTTTCATGACGTGTTCACCCGAACTTTCACGCCTAATAACTTTTGATAGCTTAATTTCCATGATACGACCTAAGCAAGTTTATTAATCAGGCAAAAATTTGCTTTCCAACGGTATATAGCATGTTTTACTTTGAAAATATCAAATATTTGAAAAAAATATACTTTGAAAATTTTTTGGTATTTTGATGACGTCACGACCCAAACTTTGACGCCTTATAACTTTTGATAGGTTAATTTTTATGACATGACCTAACCAAGTTTTTTGTTCAGGAAAAAATTATCTTTCCAACAGTATATAACACTTTCAACTTTGTAGAAAAAAATATAACGTTGCCATGAGAACATATTCTGGTCTGTAAAATACACAAAACAGGTGTTTTTTTGTTGGGTCTGAGGCTTAAATTACTTCTTTTCCCCTAAACTACCACTGTGCTAAATTTCATGCTTTTAAGTCATTTTGCACAATTTTTATGTTTTTTTGCACAATCAGACTGGACTAAAATGGCAATTTTGCTTTTCAAAGTTGTTATTATTGTGTGAAATTATGTTAAGGTATTTGATTTGGTGGTTAGCATAATCAGACTTCTTGGTGAATTAAATTACAAAATGAAAATAAGCGACAATGATCCATTTATTATTTGAGGATATCTTTAGTTTATATAAATCATCTTCAGCTCTGAAACAAAACAAAGTTTCAATATTTGCAGCTACTATAGGACAGTAAATAGTATATATGCACATGCGTAAAAATGTTTTTGCTTCTTTTTGAAACTGACAAAACAAATTTATGTCAAAGATTTATATTGAGATGAAAATAGCTATGTATTGACTGAATGACTGTATCGTGTGAATAAAACATCGTTTTAGTCAATATAAGCCTTCATGTAAACCTTCCTTCGTCCTTTTTGATGTATAAAACCTCCTTAGTTTTATTTTGTAGCAGAAAAGGTGATGGTTGATTTTTACAAATGTAGAGAAAAAATGATCAAGATCAAAAGCATCATTAATTCTGTTGTGGATCAAGTATGTTTTGTTATTGATTTGTTTCCATGGTAGCATTTGAAAACAGGTTATTGAGATCAAAATTTCCCATCAGAATTTCGCTTTGCCACATAAACATTCAAGTTTTTTATTGGTTTCATCAGTATTAAAAGTCATATACCTTTCGGTAAAAAAAAGTCGGCAAAAATGTTAGTCTGCAAAAGTAAAAAATCGGCAAAAAAATTAGTCACTTTGGACAAAATTTAGTCACTTTTTGCCGAGCAATTTCCAAGACAAAAAACGAGGAAGAAAGTTTGGATAATTTGAAAGTTTTTTTAGGACACCTGTTAGAAAGGTTAGGTAAATTAGGTTAATTAGTCAATTTCAATAACAGTTTTTTTCTTCATTTGTGTATTTTCGTTATTTTGTTCTTCTTCTTGACCCTTCTTTTGTTCTTGTTCAGTTTGTGTTTGTCCTAGCTGCACTAGTTTGGCAAGTAGTTTTTGAAAAAAAATCGGCAAAAAAGTTAAGTCGGTAAAAAAAAGTCGGCAAAAAAGTTTGGTCGGTCAAAAAAGTCGCCAAAAATTTTAGTCGGCAAAAAATATTAATGGTTAATAATATCAGCCAACAAATCAGTGATAAAATCACTTGAGAATGTAACAAGTTTACGAAAAGCTTCGTGTAATATAATATTTTTATAGATGTGTTTTTGCTACTAAGAAGTGAGAATGTCGAATGAGGGTAATATTATGTTGTTTAGGATGGAACTGAAATGTTTGAGGTCAGCTGGATGAACACGTGGTTATCACGTGAAGATTTGGAAGAAATCTCCGAAGAGGCTAGTGTTTTGATAACCGAATTTACGAATCAACTGCAACAACAACAAGTGAGTTAATCATTATATTCAATTCATTTTTCAAATCTTCACATTAATTCCAATAATTTTTCTGTTCAGTCGGAAGAGCGTTTTCAGGGGAATGGTAGTTTGATTTTGTCTCCATGTCGTGAAGGATCGAACGGAGCAAGTGATCAACAAAGTTTGGTTAAAAAAAGTTCTGACCATCACCTACCACATGATGGTTTAACCTTGGTAAAGGAAGAAAGTATGACTGAGGATTTTGAAGATTGTGAGGGAACTCTTTTCATGTGTGATGTGTGCAATGTAGTTTATTCTTCTCATAAATCACTATCGGAACACAAGCGTCATTGTACGTCCGAAAATCAGATAGAACTTAGCTATTCAAGTATTGGTGGAAGAAACTCTCCTGTGAAATCTGTTACCACGACAACTCAGTATTCTCATTGCTTGCAAACAACTCGTGCACGTCATGTTGTGACTTCCGCATGTTCAGATAGAACAGGTCAACATGATGACCATACAACAAACAAATGTCTACAAAACAGATTACATCATAATGACGTCACCAACAAACCTATGCATGGGAACGGCGTGACGACGGACGTCATATACGAATGTGAAAATTGTCACATGACATTTGCTGACGAAGAGTACCTGGCGCGACATATGGTGCGGTGTAAAAACCAGGCCGAAGCCCATTTCCGTTGCGATATCTGTCACAGAGGTTTCACAACGAAAGGTTCGTTGGAGTTGCATGTGGATGCTATTCATTTGAAAAAGAAGGATTTTGGTTGTAGTCTTTGTGGAAAGCTATTCTCACGTAAACATATTCTTAAAGTTCATTTAGCGACGCATTATGGGAAGCGTGAGTTCGAATGTGCAACGTGTGGCAAAACCTTTCTACAGAAAGGCAACTTGAATCGACACGAGCGAATACACCAGGCTAAAAATTTTGGTTATAAGTGTCGTTATTGTGGCCAAGCATTCACTCAAAACAAACATCTGCAGAAGCATTTAACTTCACAACACGGACAGTGCTTTAATCAAGATCAATAGTTTTTTATAACACTCCTGTTATGAACGTTTATGAATCTTCTCCAATTGAAAAGACCTATGAAGTGGGAGGATTCGAATGTTATTACTTGTACACTAGTAATGATATGGCTTTAGAATTTTCTCGAATAACTTGTGGTTCGTGGTTAATCGCATGGTTGGTTGAAACTTGATTGACGTTTTGGCTTGGCGGGAAATTTCAGGTTAATTTACCAAAAACGTCAATCATAGCATGTTAGCTTTTATTCCAATACTCTTTTCTAACATTTGAACCAAGCTAGTCGCAAATCTTCTAAATAAAACACTTGGTCGAAATTCTTCGACGTGTGAGATTTTCTTCTATTTCTCCATTTTAGGTCTTCATGTTTTTCAAGAACTAAATGTATTAGTGTAAATAGTGAAATAGGTCGAAATTTATTCTACCTTAAATTATTATATTATGAATGGTCAAAGAAATTTTTCGCTACAGTTTTCTGCTTTTGGTGTTCTTTCTCGAGTTGGTTAAGCGAGAGCCAGCGCTAACCATCAGGGCGTCCTTACAGCTTTGATTATCAGTGCGTGCAGACGTCGTCTTCGAAAGAAGCTACTACATCACAAAGGATAGAGGTTCGGAATTCCCGAGTTACAAAACCGAGTTACAAAACTGAGTTACGCATTATGACGTCACAAACCGAGTTACTCCGAGTCAGTATTTTTAAGTTTTTATTTTTCTCGAGTTACTAACTCGGAAATTTTATTTTGTTTTATTTTTTCCGAGTTACTAACTCGGGAATTTTATTTTGTTTTATTTTTTCCGAGTTACTAACTCGGGAATTTTATTTTGTTTTATTTTCTCCGAGTTACTAACTCGGAAATTTTATTTTGTTTTATTTTTCCCGAGTTATTAACTCGGGAATTTTACCTTATCGGGGGAAAAAAAGTCGGGATTTATTTTAGTCGGGGAAAATTTTGGTCGGGGAAAAATTTAGTCACCTCGAGAAATTTTAGTCACTTTTCCCCGACCAAAATTTCGAAATTAGTCGCTTTTCCCCGACTAAAATTTCGAAATTAGTCGCTTTTCCCCGACTAAAATTTCTAAATAAGTCACTTTTCCCTGACCAAAATTTGCAATACAAGTAGAAAATGGAACACAATTTTTGTCGACACTTTCAATTTGAACTAAAAATTATATTACAAAATAACTAATTAAGAGTTCAATCTAATACAATAACAGTTTTTGAGGTTTGATCGTCATTATTTTCATCACTGGCATCCATATTGCTTTCACAAACATCAATTATATCTTCACTGACATCCATTTTATTTTCACTGACATCAATTTTGTTTCCCTTAATCGTAATAGAAAAATCTGTATCGTCCTCATTGACTGATTCAACTTCATTCGATTCCCCTTCCTTTGCTTGACCGTCATAATTCCAGTCGAAAATCGATAGATAGACTCTACTTGAGATTATCAAAAATCGGGGAAAAGTTTCGGTCGGGGACTAAAAAATCGGGGAAATGTTTTGGGCGGGAGTAAAAAAACCGGGGAAAATTTTTGGACGGGGAAATGAAAAATCGGGTGAAATTTTTGGACGGGTGTTGAAAAGTCGGGGGAAAATTTGGTCGGGGAAAATTTTAGTCACTAGCCCAAAAAATTAGTCACTTACCCCCGACTTTTTTTTCCCCGATAAGGTATTTTGTTTTAGATAAAGAAAATAACAAACAACAAGTTTAAAATTAAGCAAAAGCTTTTCGGTATAAAACCATCATCAGTGCATATAATATTATAATAATAATATTATAATATTATAATATTATATTATTTTGTTTTATTTTTTCCGAGTTACTAACTCGGAAAATTTTATCTGCTATACGTTTTTAATTTTTAGTTTGCTTTATGTTTTACGAGTTAGTGGCTTAAAACTAAATCACAAAATGACTTGAAATGAAAGTGAAACAAGAGGCCAAGAGGTCTGAAGGTCAGCGCTTTCGCCAAAGTTGAAAAATGGAAAAAACACGTTTTTGTTCCAGGAAGGTCAAAATAGGAATTCATGAACGATAACTGTAATAGTGAAGTAATAGTAGGAATAAGACATTCAATGATTAAACCAAACAGGTCTGGTCTCAAAATTGTGTCCAAATTGTGCAACTAAACTTAATTCAATAAAATGTTTATCTAGAAATTAAAGATACAAGCACTTATCAATTGATTTTCATCTATGCTATTTAAGGACATCATTACAAATGAAACAAATACGATTGTCTTTGAAGTGAATTGAATAAAATCGGATGGCGAATAAATGCAGGATTGCATTAAAATCAAAAGAAGTTACCAATTCCTTAAAAAAGCAAGGGGATTTTTTTTGTGTGGATTAATTTTTGCGACTTTTGCGAATTTTCCCCAAATTCGGAAAAATAAATCCACGCAAAACATCAAGACATATGAGCGATTGGCAAAAAATAATCCAGGCGAAATTTGATGATTTTATTCGCTCATTTTTTGGCTCAGTGTCTATTAACACTTATCAAGCACCCATTGGTTTTGCAATGTGGCAGGCATGGAAATGGTGATTTTTGCTGCTACCTCTAAGCTATATTATAAAATACACACATTGTACTTTGTGCACATTCGCAAAATCAAATTCAAACATTTTCCTTGAGAAGCTCTGAATCGGAAAAATTAATCCACGCAAAACGTTTTCAAACCTTGGTTTGCAAAAGTTAGTCCACGCAAAAAAAAATCCCCTTAAGGTACTTCGCAAAATTTCACGCAGACCTTTATTCTAATGATTACAATGAGTTCAAAAGCAAGCTTCTCACACACATTACAAAGATGAATTCTGCAAAGGAATGACTAAAAATAACTGATAATGTTAAAAACTACCATGAGCTTGTATGAGTGGTAATGCACCATTCATACATTTTTGCCTTCTTCACCATGCAATAGAACTGCCGATTATTTAAGATTAAGAAAACAAAAGAGACTGCTGGTCATGCAGAGACACAGAGTAAAAAACAATTTACGATACAAAAAATATATAAGTGAAGAAATTAAAAAAAATGACAAGACTATAAATAAGTGAAGAGACTTATAATGACTCCCACATAGGTAATTTGTTCATTTGTTCAATGTTGATTATTGAAAAGACAACGTTCATGTCGAAAGTGATGATGTAGAGTTTACAAACGTATTATATTTTGTTCTTTTGCTTGATAAATACTACATTACTACATTACAACAAACACAGAATATCATTGTTAGAGTCATTTTGGATTAGTGCACTACGCACTTTCACCACAGGTAACTAAATGCTTTATAAACTTCAAAATAATGTCTGTTAATTTTTGTGGATGACTAGATAATATAGATTTCTACATACACATTTTATTTTTGTGTGCATAAATTTTTATTTTAGACAGGATAAAGTCATATTGAAAACTTGCCTATATTGATGGACACATTTGTATGAATACATAAAAAATAACATATACATATCCGATGTAATATCAGGTCCTTTTTGGAGGCAGCAGAGCTCTCTCTATCTCCAGGTCTGACCAATATATAGCACAAAACACAAAATCAGCCCTAGCTAACTGACCAGTATAATAATAACAGGTTCAATTATAATATACGGTGATAATATTACGAATTTCTTTACTTCTCTGGTGTAAAATGACCCTTTCCTTTAGCTTTTATTTCCAAAATGATATCTGTGTGTTGGGCAAACCGTAAAACTCATGTTTTAATTTGAGGCCGCACTCACCCTGATAAAATAACTGTAATTATAAATTATATGAAAAATCTGAATGAAGCCACGATTAACAAATAGCCTCTATTCTACCCTTATTTTTAAGTGCTATCAGCTTTTAATGAGGACTCCAGGCTAGCACTGTGGACATGGGACGGACAAACGCTAATGAAAGATCAGGTGCTTAACGCGCTGACCAATTAAAAGAGAATTTCGGACCAAATTTTCAAACAATTCATTATGAGCCTAAATTTTCCACAAAAAAATTGAAAATTTGACTATGCTGGTTACGAATTTGCTATTTGTGCCTGAGTGCACTTAATTTTCTAAGTGCTTCAGCTTCAAATTCTCCAAGAAGCCATTCATGAGTAATCTTGCTGTTCCTCCCTTATATATAGATGCTGCGAATTCAAAACTAACCGGAGAGGAAAAGTTATTACTAAAAGGTCGTGGCTTACCTTTGTGACTTTGACTCGTATATGTAAAGTTATATCAGTAACATTGAGTGTTTTCTAAATCCCCTTTTAACAAGGAAAAGAACAAACATTTTGAAAGTGTGCATTCTGAGAAGAGGAGAAATGCTGTGATGTACCATAAGTGTCTCTATTTTGTTTTTTCTTATTTTGTTTTTCATTTCGTTACTCTTCGGTTTTTCGTATTTATAGTTTTTCTATGCAAGTACAAGAAAACAACTTTGCAACAATGTTGTTAACTTGCTTTCTTTTGTCATGGACGTATAAAAAGAGAAGGACTCACAACTCATTTCAATAGCTATTCAATTCTATTGTTAAAATCCATTGTGTCGGCATCCCTTTCATACCAAAGCGCGTCTCGCATTTCACTGGATTTTTGTTGAAGCGAACGATTATTTACGTGCCAATCCAACGCGGAAAATCGAAATATCAGAGGAATTAAGACTCATTAGCTTTCAAAACACTTTTATTCATTGTTCAAAGCCACAGACGACGATATTTAATCGTTTTTAAAATGTCTGTGAGTTTGCTAGAAGATGTTACAAGTGAAAATAGAAGAAAATCATGGCACAGCGTCTCTGCATGTTATGAAGTTAATATTTGCGCCTCAAAAATGCCTAAGCTACACAAAACAGAGAGATAGTTTATCTATCTTTTCTGAAAGTTTCAAGTCTGAAGCTTTAGGAACTCCTAAGGAATCATACTTTTAGTTTTGGTGTTTTTCAACAGTTTTCGTGTTTATAACAAAAGGCTGCTAGTGTGGAAGCCAATGGAAACATGTATTTTTAACAGCACTTGAGGGAGTTTCAAAACTGCTTTTGTCAAAATTTCAATAAAGCGAGGCGAGCTTGTTTGAATAGATTTATAAAAGTTGTAAGTCCTTCTCTTTTTATACGTCCATGCTTTTGTTAAACGTTTAGACAAGTCTTCTTGTTTATGTTGCGCAGTAATTCCAGTGTTATAACAATAGCAGTTCGAAATTAAAAACCCGTTCAAATACAAATAGACCATGAGAACAATTTGTTATGGAGTGTGCTTTTGAAATGATTGCGTGCACAGAGAAACCATGTAAAATATGTGAAAAACACGTTTTCAAAATCAAAGTAACATTGTTCTTCTTGCTTTATTTCACCCAAACTATTAGTGCCACTATTAGATTAGATCTCTATCCACTAATAACTCTTAATACGTTATAGTGTATGCATCATTTGGTGAACTTATAGTGTTGTCCTTCCTTGTGGTTTATGTTCCAGTGCTAAAATACTTTTTATTTGATTCACTTCGTTGATATAGGTCCCCTATTTGTAGTTATGCTACACACACATAGTCAATACAAGTGCGAATTTGAAGCTGAAGCACTTTGAAAATTCGTAACCAGCATAGTCAAATTTTCAAATTTTTTTTTGAAAATTTAGGCTCATAATGAATTGTTTGAAAATTTGGTCCGAAATTCTCTTTTAATTTCACTTTCATTTCAAGTCATTTTGTGATTTAGTTTTTAGCCACTAACTCGAAAAACATAAAGCAAACTAAAAATTAAAAGCGTATAGCAGATACAATTTTCCGAGTTATTAACTCGGGAATATTTTATAAGAATAAAATTTCCGAGTTAGTAACTCGGAAAAAATAAAACAAAATAAAATTTCCGAGTTAGTAACTCGGTTTGTGACGTCATAATGCGTAACTCGGTTTTGTAACTCGGTTTTGTAACTCGGGAATTCCGAACCTCCAAAGGATAAGTTCAAATATATACTTTTTTCGATTTCCTTTACTACTACTTACTACTATGTCAATTTTTTCTAACGAAGAAGAAATATTTACAACAACAGCAGTCCTCAGAATCAGCAGTTACATTTAGTACCGGTGAATTTAGAACTAGATTCTAACAACGTAATGCTACAGCAATTATTACAAAAAATTGACAGTTTAACTGATGTAATTCAACTGCAAACAATGCAGAATTCACATCGAACAGAAGAAGGTAGTACTAGTAGTTTAGCAGGTAGATCATCCACAATGAGGCAAGCTTTCTCTAATAAAAAGAAAGCGCAACACTCAAATATAGTGACCACGCCTCTAAAAGGACAAAGACTTTCAAAAATACAGAAGAAGATTGTCCAATTGATGATGATATCTCCTTACCTAATCAGTCCGATATGGGCGAAAGGATTGATGAGTTATGCAATCAGGCTGAAGACGTAATTGAATAAGTCTCAGCGGAATATGATGGGGAAAAAGAGTTTGGCCCACCCATTGCTGCTAACATAGCAAAATGCTTTAATAACATTTCGGGAAAACCTCTTTCTGTAGAAAGTGGTAGAAAAAGGGAAGGTTTATCCGATCCCAGAAAATTGTAAACTGAAAACTAGATCAGTAAACCCAGAAATTTGGTCACAAGTTTTATCTGCAAAACAACGTTTGATGTGAAAATGCAACGCATCCAAAACCTTATAGTTAAATGCACTAGTTGTGTTTTACCTGCTCGTCTATTTGAATCATCGTCCCTCTAGTAAACACAATGTTAAAATGCTCGAGGTTTGACACGCCTAGTTTATTCCCGCCAAATTTCGATCGATCGCACACGTCTTTACTCAACGGTGGCGTGACACTGTCAGATACATCAGGTAATCAGAACTCTTCGTTACTATAGTAAGATCTTTCATCACCATCTTTCATCACACAGTGTTCCTAAGAATTTTGGAAAAAAAACAGATTTTTTTTTTCAGTAAAATTGTGGACTTGTCACTGATGAAGTGCTTCACGTTGACAACCTGCTGCTGCAGTCTCAGCAACGATCGCAACTTAAAAAATTTCGTATTTATTTCCATATTATCTTCTTTATCGTACTTTAGTTACAATTTATATTCATATGTACAGTACCAAAAAACTATTATGCAACTAGTGTTTGTCCTGTTTGAAGATCATTTTGTTGACTTGCATTCACTTGCTCGTCACTTGTTTTCTTTTTTCTTTGTTTTTTATATGGTTTGTTATACGTGCGTTCCTTTTGGGATGAAAACTTCGAAAAATTTTGTATAAACAACTAAGAGAAGACAGTCGAGAAACTCAAAGTACGACATTGCACCAGCTCCAATGAACAAACCGATCTGTCCACCGATATCACCTGAAAAATCAATGACTTGAAGATAATAAAATTATATGCGGATGAAATTCTTTTCAGGCTTTCAACATGAGAAACATACCTAGCCATACTAGTGTGTCATAGCTTGGTTGCTGTTCTAATTTCTCATATGATAGATTATCGTAAAAGATGACCACACGCAGGAGGTTGTCCCTGAAAAGAAATCCAAAATAATGAAATATTTAAGAAGTTCAAATGAGTAAAACCTGCTTTCCTGCTTACACTAAGAACATATGACGTTGCTGATATATATATACAATTTCAACATTTAAATTTTAATGGAACATTGCGTTCTTGAAGCCGTAAATACAACGACCCATCGCACTTATCTTCTGATCTCACACGCCCCTTAACACCGCCCTTAAATTAGTATTACCTAAGAAATTGCACTTCATCAGTGACCGTGTTCCAGATTTCTTTCATATGAGGCAGTTTCTTAAGTGTTTCCAAGAGTTCTGGGGCGTGGACTTTAGATGGGAACAAAGCACGTGACTTGCTATGTCCGTAGTATGTGTGTATCTCACAGGGCAAAGGACAGTTGTCCAATTTGTCTTTATCAAACGTCTCTAAAAATGGAAACAGGATGAACATAAGTGTAAATGCATTAGGGAGAATTTGCCACTAGAAACGAATATACTGGGCGTAATTTTTTATGGCTTTGAACTAAACAAAAGGTGACGTTATTCGTGTACGAAGGGAGAAACGTTTCAATGATAAGGTTTTCAGTTCACGCGTCAGATCTGCTTTCTTGATGACTAGGCTATTTGAATGTATTATTCTCTTAAGATAAACACATTTTTCAGAGTGATTGAAATTATCTAGAAGCTCTTACCCCAAGCTGGCCACATGCAGTTTAAGGAATTGTTTAATTTACAGATTTCCATATCTCCTAAAATAGCAAGGATTGTTTTTGATCTTAGATGCAACATTTGCATGACAGATTTCTGATTGACTTCTTCTGATTGTGATGTTACCTGGCATGAAGAAGTCTTTGCATTTACACCGGCTGGTGACGTAGTCAGTCAGCTGTTCCAACCAACACGTGTGCATAGAATATTCTTTGAAGTATTTCAAATTTAACGAACCACAATGTGTTTTGTATGGTGTCTTCAGATTGATAATCTATTGAAGAAGAGATTTTATAGCTCTATTAATAGGTGTTGATAAGATGTTGTAGTTGATAAAGCGATTAGATGTAATTTAGCATTGCTTTTATGGAGATTAATGTCTTAACGGATCAAGTTAAAAACATTGTCTGTCTGTTGCAGCAGGAAATAGGAGCTGAAAGAAACTATAAGTTCTAGACTATTATCTCAATCGCTATCTTGCTTCAGAAAGAGTTGGATAAAATTTCAATTATTAGCCCTCACCACAGTGTGAAAGTAAAACTTTAGAAGAAATCATATGAAAGTAAGAATATTGGCGTCGTAGCTATAAATGATAAAAACAAAAATGTACTCAAATACTCAACAGGTGAGGGTTAGCAGCAAGACAGAATACGTCCTGGGGGCAAAGTTATGACGATTATAAAACAGACAAGATTAACACAGCCAGTGGTGTCTCTACAAGTTATCGTTAATTCATTACTGATATTTGTTTGTTTAAGCATGTCTCTCCACATCTATATCTTGATCCTCTGATTCAAAGGATAGGTTAAGATCGATCCAGATGGATTAGGATTGTTAGTTATTTCCTTTATGCTACGCTTCAACAGCTCGCTGGTATTGAGAAAGATTAAAAATGCCTGAATATTCCTTGAACATGTTTTGCAACTAGTGGTTAAAATGCAAGCAAACATTTTCAACCTAACACCTTAATATTCCCTTAAATTTCTTTGATCGTATGAATGAAATTGTCACTGGTCGTCCATAAACAAACTAAAGCATCCCGAGAAATACCCGAAGAATCAACCAAAAAACAGCTCAAAATCCATTTTAGGACGTTAGGCCAGAAGCCTCTTCAAAGAAACAACTTTCGTATAAACGTTTACACAGACTTAAATCTTATTTTTTTAATCAACATGCCTAGATTTATTTTGACATTTGGACGAACTGTCAAAAAAGCTAACATGAAACGGTACCGCCAGTACATTTTTCCATTTATGAAATAATCGCAAAGGTGCCGCAGATATCTTATAGGTCATTAAAGTCTAAATGTGCTAAATATTATGCCTGTCAAATTTCGTTTATAACTCAAATTTTTGTTTTGAAGCGTTTATAAAACAAATCAACTTATGGCGTCATCAGAAGGATAAAAAAGTCCAGAACTTTGTTCAAATTTATGATTTTATGGTTTTTTTGAATGTGGTAACCTTTAAAAAAATTCTACAACTACTCAGTTAGTAGCCTATTTACGATAAGGCGGTACAAATGGATTGCACAAATGGGCGGTACAAAAGCAACACTGTTACCTGCTTTTTCTCTACTTGTATGTAATTAGTATAACCAGGAGACATCATGGGGCCTCGAATCCGCACCGGTGTTTCGTCTTGCCCGTGAAGAATCAAATGTATTCCTGACACCATCCCGTCGCGATAATATTCATAATGCTGTACGTTTATAGTTAGGGTAAGACTTCGTTCGACACCCGTGCCAGTAACTGACAGTATTGGGTGACCCTTTTGTCCGGAGTTAAAAGTGAAACAACGATCACCTTGCATCCAATTGAATACAGTAAAATTTTCCGCGCCACATTGCTGACCGTTGAATTTACAGTCTACTAGCATTTCTTCAAGCAAATGTGCAGCACCACGAGTGACGTTCCCGTACTCATCCTCGGAGACTTGCTCTGCTAAAGTGTGATCTAAGATGGCAGCATCGACAAGTGTTCCATTTAGTTTCGTCATTCGCATATCGTTTAAATTGCAGAATGAAACTGCTGGAAATTCAATTGTGTCTACATATTGTCGCATACGAGCTGTGTTAAAAGGATAGTTAAAATAATTTACTGTGCTTTCGTATACTTTCTGCATGGAATACCCAAACGCGATGATCGTTATGATAAACCAAATAATTCTTCGTATCGAGTGTCTTTTATCAAAAATATACGACAAACCATGAAGCGAAGAATTCTCGATCAGATCGTCAACGTGTTGTTTAATCTTTTCCGATCGGAGTTCAAATGCCGCCTTTTGTCTCCCGTTCGGACCAGCTATAGAAGAAACAACATTTTGATATTTTTCTCGTTGTGATTTTTTTAACTCGCCCTTAATTTCAAGCATGCACACAATATTATCAATCGAGTTTGGATCATTGAGTCGAGGGTCGAACAACAAATCATTTCGCTTTCTCTTGCGTCTGTTCGCCATATGCGTTTGCATAAAAGAATTCCGAAAAAAAACTCAGTGTCCATACAAACAGGTTTTTATTTTGTGGGTTTCCTTCCGTATCTTCTGTTAAAAATGCAAAATGTTTAATCCTCCAAAACACTTCGTTTACGAGCAAAATATTTTCTTCGTTCACATCCAGTGAAAAGAAAAAGCCAATGTTATTTTGTCAAATAAAGATAAATTGATGTTCAACGATATTCAAAAACACAAAAGATGACAGATTTTCCTTTTGACCAACATACACTCACTTCTTCGTCAAATGAAAAAAATTCTGACAGACGTTCTTTATTTAAACAATTGAAATGATTGTTTTAAACCAGTATTTGTATAAAGTTATAACTCTGTAAATTGATTTGAGTTTATAATGAAATCGTTGCTAAAAGTGTTTTATTTACTTTCATGATAAAACAAAACGTCAAGAAGTATACATCAATTCAAAGGAAAAGCTAATACTGATTATCGCACGTGATGATGATAACGAACAAAATAACCCAGATTTTAATTGTGTAAGTCACAGCCATCTCTGCAACTCGTTGCTTACAAACTAAACAGAAGAAACTATGGTGTTAAAGACCATAATGAAGCGCTGCTGTGCCACTATTTACCCTTTTTGACATACCTGCGCACAATCGATTAAATTACATCGCTAATCCCTGGATTATGCAAAGTTCATCTAAATTACTTCAACGATTTTATAGGTACTTAGTTCCCGCCTATCACAGCATGAAAAAAATCTGAAAATATGCCAATGTTTTTCAACTAAAATTGTAATGAAAACCCAGATTAATATGCCGTTGACAACCTTGGGTACGAGGTTATAACTTAAGATTAATCTACACTTTAGTGCGCAGTCCTTTAAAATTATACATGAGAGGTTTTCTCTAACGTTACAAGCAAATTGTCATACACATGACGAAGATAAAAACACAATTAACAAAGAAGCATTTTTTAGTATTTAATAAAATTAGTAAAATTAGTGAAAAGCAAATTTTTTTAGAAAACAGACTAACTTTCTTAAAATCGTCATAAAAGTTATAGCGCTTGTTGAAAATACAAATAATTTGGTACAGGGTTAAGTGATAAATCAAACTTGAAGGTTTGTAATCTGGAGAGGTTAAAGGTGAAGAATATTGCTCAATTTCGCCATCAGGTTTGTTTATTACAGTGTTTTGAACCGATGTGTATTGGGGGAGAAGGCAGCGCTACACCATCATCGATTTTTTTTCTCCTTTTAGTCCAATATATCTTCTATTAGAATTAGACCTTGGAAAATAACAATAAAAACGCGATTGGCAAATCAAAGCTTAGCATGTCTTAAGTATTTTAAATTTAAATATTCATTATTCACGAGGTTAGAACGTTTTACAGTTTAGCATGAAAACGATGCGTATGTTTTTTCATAATGACATTTTTGTCAAGAACTTTATCAGAATTTTCGTACGAAATGAAGCAATTGTTCGCATGTTTGTTAGCCTAACCCTAACATGTTTGTTATCTTTTTTTTTTTTCTTTAATTTATTTTACCGAGGCTAGAATTGGGCAGTGAACACACTGATGTGGGCTTCCACCAGGAATGTATACCTCAGATTTTAAGGCAGAGAACTTGTACATATCAGACTGATAGGTGATTGTGGTCTTAAGTAATTTTTGGCACTCGTTCGTTACATTCACAATTTCATACAGCCTTCTGCTGCATACATTAACATTCTATAAGTGTTCATATCACATTAGCATTCTTACAGTGCCGAGATTTAAACCACTACCAACTATCACCCTTGTATTACAAATCCACCGTCTTACCAAGTGAGCTATACACCTTAAATAAATTGAACATATTTATCATCAGCTATTCACTAAACTTTCTTTAACAAAGGTGTCTTGTACATTATTTCAATTTTCTACAATTATATCTGAGAAAAACTGGAGCAGTTTCCCAAAATTGTAAAGGAGCTGATTTCATGGAAAACCAAATTGCAGAAAAAAATATTGCAGAAGAAAATATAACAACTCCTAAACGTCTTGCCGCTATTTCTTGTTACTATAGTAACGCAAAACTAAACAAAACCTGCTGTTAAATCTGTTTTAAATACCATCTCGTACCCAAACCCTTCGAAGAAAACAACAGGACAAAACACTTGGTTAAGCACAGTTAAGCTGAGCATACTGTCCGAAATCAAAACCGGTTTATAGATCTTATTAGATGTTGTCTAAGCACGGAGGTTGTGAAAAACGAACGACAAACGCTTCAGAAGAATGCATCAGAAGTTCTGAAACGAGGTTATCTCTAACATCCATTTTAAAATATGCAAAAATCCCGTCCTTTAATCAGCGCCATTAAGTGCGCCTTCTAATAATCTGAGGTGGTAATTAGGATACAAACTTTGATTAGTTTAAGAAACAAACAGGTAGACAGTTGTTGTACAGTTTTTTGAGAACATCAGAAATTTCAAAGCTGTTTTTTTCAGTGGGTGTACAGGAATTTCAAAACAATTTGCGAAATAATTTTCAACATCTTTCAACTTATATATTTTTGTGAAAAATGAAAAAGTAGTTTTTAAAAATTGTAGTACTATTATAGTACAAACACATCTCTTCCTGAAACCTAGCTGGTCATACTTGCGCCCTCATCTTTAAACGCCTTCTTCTCCCAAGATCTTATTAGAACAGGTAACGGCTTCCATATAGTTGCTATAAAGGGTCTGTTGCAAAAATACTTCTTTTATGTCGGACGGACAAATCGATACTTAGGGCTATATAAAAAACAGCACGTTTATGATACAATATCAAGTAAACGTTTTTCGAAAGTATACTAGAATAGAATTTACAAAATTCCAAAACATGATTTCTACAAGGATGATAGTCAAAATATTGAAACAAACAGTTATCGTGTCGGATGGACAAAATGCTAATACTTTTGGTAACAGACCCTATAAGTTTCATAAGCTTTCAACAACTGATCAACTGGTCACAAAGCATCATTTGAACTTCAACCACTGTTTTGTGTACAAAATCAGTTTTCCAGGAAAGTTGATTTTCCACCACGGACGCTATTGGTGGATTTTGTAAAAAAAACAACAAAAAACAAACAAGAAAACCAGACTTACACCTTGTTTCTTATAAGAAGAAAACCAGACTTACACCTTGTTTCTTTGCGAAATCCAATTTCTTCATTATTTTCGTGGATTGCTTCCACTGTTATTTGGGCCAGATCTTGGAAATGTAACATTGTTTGAAGTCTCTCCTGGCTCTGAAAAAAAGAAAGAAGACGACATAAAAGTGATTTTCCCTAAAAATCCTTTCAGCCAGGATTGTTTCATTGCATGATGGGAAAGCGCTTCGTTAGTAAACAAAAGACATATTGCTTGAAAGTAATACTTCCCTTCAAGAAAAACGCCTCTTTCAACTAAACGTCACATTCTCTTATTCCGTAAAAGTCAGGAAGGGAATCAACTCAAATTTTTCAACGAGTGTAAAACAATTGAAAGGAGAATGAGCGTCTACTGTTGAAAGAGATGAAGTTAAAAAGCGTTCCATTACGAAAAATGTCGTCATATTTTTTGGATTCAAACCTTTCGTCTTGTGTATTGTTATAGACTGGATAAAACTCTTGATGATTTTATTTTGTGACTACAACACATACGCGCAAAAATCCATTTTAGAAATTCTTTAATCGGTAATTTGAAAAGATAGGATTTGATAATCTGTTCATTTTAGTCTGACCATAAGTTCTGTTCACAAGAATTCTTTTGTAAGTACTTAACACTGTAAGGCCATTGTTTGCTAACCGCTTGCAATCTTCGGGATAAATAAGACTAACTCCAATAACAAAAGTTACAGAGAAATCAAAAGATGGTGGCGCAACAATTCGTACTAAATGTTAGGAGTGTTAGAAAATACAGAAAGTTTCGGGAAATTCCGGATGAAGTAGCTGCATTGGAAACGGCAAAATATAGGGACAAACCCTTACACACGTTTTTTGAAATACTAACTGGGTGCATATGAAAACATTGATACTGGGGGAGGGAATATTTGCATTGTAAAGAGTCAGTAGCGACACAATTTTGTTCAAGATGGTGTTTTAGGGGGTGTATCACCGAAAACATCCGGTTGACAATCGGAAAATACATTCCTTCCTTAATATATTTTATTTTTATATAGTACTTGCTGTGATTATATGTAGGATAAAAAACATTACGAAGATAATATATTATCTTTGATATTTTTCATGAGTGGTCATTGTTTCAAATGATCGTTTTAAGTGCTTGAAGAATAATATGAATCCAATGAAGGGATGATCTTGTTTTTATATAAACTTGTATCCATCTGGTTTTAAAACATTCTTAAAAAATTACTGTCATAATATGGAATAGCAAGCGCAGCCAAAACGTAGCATGTGGTTAACTCGTCACCAGAACCTATTTTGATAGTCGCCGCGGTGGTATGTTAGATCAAATAAAACTTCTTTGCAACAATTGTTAGATGCAGCAGCACGAGAAGAATTTATGAAGGTTACGTCAGCAAAACTCACTGAAAAACTTTTTTTTTTTCAAAGCTTGAATAATATTAGTTTAGTTATCTACAAATACTCAGCCATCAATCAAAAGAAAATTTTTATCAATTAATCGTCTATTAAACAATTGCTTATCACCGAATGTTTTTTTTTATCAAATCGAGGTCATTATTTTCTCTCAAGTCTGATGTCATAATGGCGGTGTCAACTTAGTTTGTAAACGTTCTGCAAAATATAACGGTTATTGTCAATATTATATGTAGTGTGTTTGTTACAAGAACAGAATCACTTTTAGCTACACCTCGTACCTACCCCTCTATAGCATTTAATGATGGATGAAGGGAAAATGGTGAAGGTGAAATATCTACCAACCTTTAGCCCAGGCTTTCTCCACTCTATACTTCAATAACCAACATGAAAATAACCACTTAATAAAAATGCTTTTAATTTTTCTACTCTACATGAAGTTGAGGAACAGTGCCAGTGTCATCGGAAAAGAGACACTTTACCTGTCTGTGCTCGAGGTTGGCAATTAACTGAAAAAGTGCGAAAAAGTAAATTCGCGAAATAATTAAACAGAAGCAAGACAGAGGGTGGAGGGTGTCGTTTCTTAAGCGTTTAATTAAAAGGCTGAAGATAGAAAATGAATGAAAAGTATATTTGAAAGAATTCTCATCAGTTATTCTATACGGGGTGTTTATATGAGAAAAATCAGCCCGGTTTCAGCCCGCAACCGAGGACCTCGGTTTACTGAGATCATAGAAATACGAAAAGAGATAGAATAACATCAAACTTTAGCTTTATTCAAATTTCTATTCAATTTTCAAACAATGAGAATCCATGCGTGTTGCCTCGCCTCATTCTCTTTTATGCAATGTTTATTATTTTTTAACTACTCGGTAAAACTTGAAGTAAAAACCGAAACTTTTAAATCAAAAACGAGTATACTTAACAAGTTTATTCGTAAAAACAAACATGCTATCCTTATTAGGGCTTCTAAAAGCTACTTTTTTCAGAAAACCGGAACTGAATTCGTTTTTTCGTTTTTATGTTAATAATGAAAAACATATTTTCGATTTTTCATTTCACATACTCGGACGTTTGTTTCATTATCTTACGAACTAAAAGCGTTTTCAAGTTGTTTTCACTAGTACGACCTCCTGAGGAATATAGAATGTTGTGGTGTAAGTATCGGGACCGAAACTAATTGGCGTCCTCTTAATTGTGGTTATAAACAAAGTTATGTTTCTGCCAAACCAGATTATAAAGATCATACTTTGATCATTCATACTTTTACGGAAACCTTCCAGAAAAAGAAGTTGAAGTATTTTTCTCCAATTTTAGGCAGTCAGAATATACATTTTATACATAAATATATTTTTAATGCCATTTACACATGTCAAGGCAACTCTTTTAAGAATCTTTTGATATTTACGACAAAACAGTGAAGTGGTGATATTATTCAATGCAGTGATGATCTCTGTTTCATCAGAAAGCTGGCAGCTTGTCCGGAGAACATTGTTCATAGTAAAAACAATTTATAACAACTTGTAAGATTGTTCATGTTCGTTCAAACAGAAATATCATAAGGAATTTCCACTTCAAAACATACATGTTCATTACAAGAATCAAGTGTACTTTCGTCAATGTTATTTTGTCTTCATTTGTATCAACATCAATCTCAAAATCTTTAATATGATTTTACCAGAGATAGGTAAAAATCTCTGATTTTACATATTTGATTAGCTGATCACTAGAAAGCAATGAATACGAATATTATTCTCGTCAAATCATAGAACGCAAACTTATTTTTCGTTTTGCTATCATCTGAATAATTCTAATAATTTTGATAATTATGCAGAATTGATAAAAAGACATTACCTGAAGTCCCACATTTTGAAAAATTAACAATAGATCTCGAGATCTGAATTACGACTTTTATTACGGGGAACAATAGACTTCCATATATAGCGCGAGATTTTAAATTTTTACAATTCAACTTTGTATACAGCCACCAGTAATTACAACACGGATGGTACAAAGGAAATTTCATCGATGTTATTCTATCTCTTTTCGTATTTCTATGCTGAGATCTAGGCTGACACGTGACATTCACTTACGTTTATATGATCTCGGTTTGCCGAGCTGAGATTTCTCATGTAAACACATTTTTTGATTCAGCCCGGCAAAACGGGTTGAATTTTGCACAATATGCGCATGCGCATATTACACTTTTTGGTTTTCTTTATTTTCAAGATGGCGGATAGAAGGAAGGAAAACAAAGTTTAACGAGGCAATAACATAAGATATGTTTCTATGTCTGCCATTTTGAATTTCTACCCTCTTAGAAAATCACGTGATCACATCTGGCCCGATTTGCCGAGCTGAATTTTCATCATATAAATTGTATTGTAGCTTTATTTTTCGTTGGACATTAATCTAGTACACCGTAAACAGAAAGAAAGTAGCTGTCTCGACAAACCGAGGCCCCCGTTTAGCCGGGCTGAAACCGGGCGGATTTTTCTCATATAAACGCCCCTTTAGTGATAAAACTGAATAATCTGTCATCTACTGCGCTAGTATCCGGAGCCACTTTCAAACATTATTACGATATTCAGCGAAGTGAAAATTACATATCAAGTCCTACTAACCTACCTACTCTCCATATAAATTAAACTTTTGTTGTTTCATATTATGGAGACTTAAAAACACTTTAGGGTTAGGGTTAGGTACCAAGTATAAAGCGAGATCAGTTTTTGGGCCGTGTGCACTTGTTCTGTATGGAATGATCACGTGACAATGTTTTTCAGTGAGTTTTTTTTTTCAGATACATTGTCTTCATTTTATTCACCATATCCGACTCCAAAAATTTACACAATGGAGCCGCGATTTCGAAAAAAAATTCTTTAGAAAAATAATCATCTTATGGTTTTTGGTATATGCACTCCCAGCTTAACAAAGATCTACAAAAACATTCGTGAAAATTGTTTTTCAAAATACACATCGTCGTCGTAGAAAACATTCTGATTTACTTTGATAGGTTACTATGGTTACTCACAACAATTGACAAAAACATCGAACGAGTTACATTTTGAAACGTGTTTGAAATCTGTTAGGGTTTCTCTCTGAATATCCATCACCACCATGTCCAATGCAAAAATAGTCCTGAGTTTATCATATGACATATTTGATACAGGTTAACTCCATTTCTGGCTTAATACGAGAAATTTGTCATATTTAGGAGAAGGCGTTCTGTTCACTACGTTCGTGCGTCCACATCTTCAGTAATGCCAAGCTTTATGGTCGTCACCATATCTCAGGAAAGGCATCAATGAAGTCGAAAGCGTAGAGCAACTCTACATAATGCATTTCGACCATGCGGGAAATTTCGCTAAAGATGGATATAGGTGAGTATAACATAACTCATTTTATTTCCGTTCAATCAAAACGTGGAATGAATTACCGAAAGTTGTTTAAGCTGGATCATGTGATGCTTTTAAAAACTGTCTAGATCTCCTGGAAAGATCCCCTACGTTACGATTTTCGAGCATCAATAATATCAAGAGCGATTCTTAGAGGCGAAGTATCGCCTACGAATCTGTAATCATAAATAAATGAACATATAAATAAGAAATAAATAAGAAATAAATAAATAAGAAATAAATAAGAAATTTAAACTAGCCTAAACCTCGTTTACCAGACTTCTTGTCTTTTTTGTCACCGTCCATATATCAAATAGGCAAGAAGCCCTGGGAACAGTTTTGTACTTGTTTAATCATGCTATCTGGTCACGAAAACTTTCGTTCTCAAATATTGCCTTGCTGCAACGGTCAGACAAATTCCTTTGCGAACTGGATGACATATGGCCGCATTGGATCACGGGTAGCAGTAATCAGAGAGACTAAATTGTTAGACGAACCCCAAATACAACATGAATAATAAAAATACTGTCACCCTTAAATCACCTCTTCATCATATGCAGAATAGTGAAAGCTGTTGAAAAGCATAAACAAAAGAACCGTGTTTACCGGATCGTAAGATGTGAATCCTCGATGTAGTTTGCCACCAGCCCTTTCTTAAATTTTTCAGAAGCTTTCGTTTGTTTGCGATGAAAGAATTTGTTTGATATATTAGAGTTGAATTGATTCTAAATAAAGGGCTGACAAGATTTAATACTTTTAATCAAATCTCATAAAGCATTAAATAGCGATCAATGTTCTTAAAATGATTAGCGTAACTGAACGAGGGAATGAAATGTTTATCCGTGTTTAGAACTATTCATGGAAAATCCTTGGATACAATTCAGTTGACAAACAAGCTTTCTTTGTAAAAGCAGAACCGATCAAATAAACGCTATAAATCAATTACTGATGGATTTACAAAGGTCAATTTCGGAAGCATTGTCTCTTATTAGCTCCTATGATTGAGGATTTTGTTTTATATATAGTACTTAACGCATCTCGTTTATGGCCATAATTTGTCATGTCAGCGAATGCACGAAAGACATTCAATGTATTACGATGGTATCTGTATGAATGTAGTGAGTGATTTAATGCGCTGCGCAAGCATGACTTTGAAAGCTCATTTAACATTATGGAGAAGGGATCAAACACAAACCGGTCTTTTTCCTCTAAAAAATTTTCATGTTTGGGGTTGGAACATAACTCCACTAATAATGAATTTTATCCAACACGATTGTCAAATTTACGTAAATAGGTACCCACGTGTTTTTCGCTTTTCTTAATCAAACCTGCATCAACAACTTTTTACCGACGAAAACGGATAGAAAATTCATTTCTAGAATCTCTGTTTTAATTTTGCATTTGGAAGACTCGAGTTTTTCTAATTTCACCGTTTTACTTCTAAACAATTCCATATTTCCCAGCCGACTAATTAAAAGCAGTCCACATCCTGAAATCGATGTATTATTATTATTATTTTATTTGGTAAAGCAGGTTACAAAAAGGCAGCATAAGCTGATGTGGACCTACTGTCATATTGGTCGATTGCTACCTTAAGGGGATTTTTTTTGCGTGAATTATAATTTTTGCGAATTTTGGCCAAATGACATCTGCATGAATGTAGTGAGTGAATTTGGCCAAAATTTGCAAAAATTATAATCCACGCAAAGAAAATCCCCTTAAGGTAGTAATCAATCAGTATGACATAAATACTAATTTTGTGATTTTGGCCAAAATTCGCAAAAATAAATCCACGCAAAGTTTTATGATTTTATTTGCTCATTTTTTGGCTCTGTGTTCCTTTCGTATATTAACTATTTCCTTGTACTTATCAAGCAGCCATTGGTTTTGCAATGTGGCAGACATGGAAATGGTGATTTTCGCTGCTATTTTTAAGCTATATTATAAAAGACACGCATTGCACTTTGTTCACATTCGCAAAAACATATCCAAACATTTTCCTTGAGAAGCTCTGACTTGCAAAAATTAATCCACGCAAAACGCTCTCAAACCGTAGCTCGCAAAAATAAGTCCACGCAAAAATAAATCCATTGGCCATTACAAATGTAAACAGATAGTTTGATCTCATTCCGTTAAAAATTCATAGTTTAAATCTTGTAAAATTTGTTTGGGCCAGTGAGTTTCAAACTTTGTCAAAAGTTCCTGAAATGGAGTGACAAAAAGTTCTGGAACTGAATTTTATGTTGGTCCGTCAAAAGTTGTTGATGCAGGTTTATTCAAGACAAGCGAAAAACACGAAATTTGTGTGAAGGAGACGTGTATGAAAATCTAGTGAGAAGAGTTTTCATAAAGATTGATTTTATTTTCTAGACTTTTCAGATAAATAAACCCGAAGTATGAAACACAGCGTTCGAAAAAAGGATTTAAATTGCCTAAAGCTCATTTCCACGACACACGTCATAAAATTGTGAGCCTTCCTTCCCCGCAAAACATTTTTCTATGACGGCGTCAAACGGATATGTTGTAGTTACTTAAAGGAATGAGACAAATTAGACACGATTCCTACCGCTTTAATTCTTCAAATTTCCGCGCACGAGGAATCAAAATGCAGAGGCGGGCTGTCGTACCATAGAAAATCGGATCTTACAATTTCTAATAATGGCCGATAGAAATCAAACATAAAATCCTTCTTTTGTGACGCCGCCATGATGACACATAAGAATCATATAGCAAGCTATGTTATTTAAATCAAAAAGAGTTATAATTATAGATTTATAAGATTTCAATTATCAGTAATTTGAATACCCAAATTAAATGTTTGTTTTTTTTCAGAATCAAATCTTTCTCACACCCCGCAGCTACTATAAGAAAATGTCTACATAAATATATAATACACTAAAACATTATTTTGTGAAGAGAAACCTGCAGATATTTCTTTCACATGCACGAACAAAACAATGATTAAGTAATCTCTCATTCGCCATTCCACCGAAAGTTACAGAAATCAATATTCTCGATAACAATCCAAAATCCGAATGGATGTGCGTTTGTGCAAATACTTCCGAAACGGGAATACAAACAAGGTAAAAGTCTTTCGTAAAATTTTTAAAATATTATAAAAATGGAAGATGAAATAACGAAGCATTATAAGAGAAATACGGGAAGATATTTTTGCGGAAGATGTTTTTGCCATTGAAGACTCTAAAACTAGCATCTAATTTTAGCGATTCTTTTTTGCTTTGTAATGGTAGATGTAAAAGATTTGGGAAACACTATACCTAGTACATACGATCTCCATCATACAATCTCCTAATGTGATGAAAGGCCAAAATCGCTAAAAACACATTCCACAAAAATTTCTTACAGCAAAAAATTTAGGTAAACAAATCGTATGAAAAAACGAGAAGATACAAACAAAATAAAAGCAAACTTACCCTTAAAATAAACAAACGAAATAACCTTTTAATCTTTAACCTTTTTTAACCTTCCAGCGATAATAAAGAAACACATGGAATGAGATTATCAGCTTGTTAAAGAAAGGATATAGACTGCTATTCGATGTTAAAAGAATAATTTTCTTTCATAAAACTCATCTTGTTCTTTGTTTCAGAAACATACAAACAAGTTGTTTACTTTCTTTGTTTATCCTGTAATTTATTTATGTTATCCATTTTAACTAATGATGAAAAATATTTCCTACTTTTTATAGTTCGTATTTCTGTATATAAGTTATTTGTATATATATATATATATATATTTGTATATAAGGCTTTGTGCACACTAAAAGATCTTTTAAACACGTTAGTGTAATAAATTAATCCTTGAAACTGGTCAAAAATAAAAAATCAAGGCAGACAGTTCTCGACTTTTCTGAAGTACTTTCTGTCCAATGTGAATTTTGTGATTTTTTAAAATCTGCATAATTCTTACAAACCTGTCTAAGTGAATACAGGACTTTAACGTTTTTTGGCGGGATAAATCACACAAAAGAACTTGAAAAACACAACAGTTTGAAAAATTCGTTTTACACAATGAAAACTTTTCCATTTCATTTTCTGACAAACAAGCGTGACCTTTGTTGAAAACTCTTTCTAAAATATGAACGGCTTGCTGATTAATCATCCTAAAGTTATGGCTCAGATTCATGTCCTCTTGTTAAACATTTCTAGATAAACATCAAAACTACAGGACTTTTTTTATAAGAACAATTTCATAAGAACACGAGCCTCAGATTGGCTGAAACCTAAGAACAGCCTGAGCCTGAATTTAAAAAAAATAATAAAAAAAAAAATAAAAAAAGAGAAAAGTTGTTGATATGAATTCTCTCGCATGCTAATCTTGACGAAATATCAGGTCAGATTTTACTGGTTCTTATAAAATGTCCGCGTACTTTAGATCAGAGTTAACAGTTGAAAAAACAAGAAAACTGTATGCTTTCACGAAACCATCAAACATTCACGAACTTCAAGATTCAAGATTTCTCCTAAACACCGACTGACATCTCTTGTGTGTTTTTCATCTCGTCAAATCGTTACGAACCAATAATTTCAAGCTAAAGTTATTCGTTGTAAAATTTTCGTGTTTCCACCACTTGACTTTTTACATTGGTTCCGTCCAAACTCTTCGAAGCTAAAAAAAGGCCATGTGAGTTACGCACCTTTGTTCAGATAAACGTTAAGACGACGTCAAATCGCTAACTTACATTCGATTAAATCTGTCTCTTTCTTCCTTGGTCACACTTGGCTTGGTCACTTTTAAAGCATTTTGAAAGTTCTCCATACCAAGTGTTATATCAAACTGAAATAAGCCATAATTCAGCGATGAAATTGAAGCTTTAAGTTTAAAATCGAAGATATTTTTAGATTCAGTAAAATACAATTGAGATCACGATGATTGACCAATCACGAGAGCAAATAACAAAATAGAAACATCAACATACCCGTGGAGGAGGACTTCCTTCGCCGATGCTCTTTATAACATTATGTGCATTTTCAACTTGTGCATTGAAAAGCAACGCTTTCAGATCGGCGCCGCTGAAATTTTCTGTCACCTGTGCCAAGTATTGAAGATCAACATTCCGCTCGAGTTTCAGGTCTTTCGTCAAAATCTCAAGAATTTCGTGTCTTTCACACTGGCTCGGTAGTTCACATTTTACACTTCTGTCCAGTCGACCAGGTCGTAGGAGAGCAGGATCTATCAAATCAGGTCGAGAGGTCGCTGCAAGCACAAACACACCATCTAAACCTTCAACACCATCTAACTGAGTAAGGAGTTGATTCACAACCCGATCTGTAACTCCAGTGTTATCGTGACCTCGTCTTGGTGCAAACGAATCAAGTTCGTCGAAAAATATTACACACGGTTTTGCAGCTTGGGCTCGTGCAAACAAGTCACGAACGTTCGTCTCACTGCTGCCGACATATTTGCTTAATAACTCGGGGCCTTTCACGCTGATAAAATTCATTTTGGACTCGTAAGCAACAACAGTGGCCAACAAGGTTTTGGCAGTACCAGGTGCTCCATATAGCAACAAACCAGAATTCAGCTTTAAAGGGCAGCCAGATAACAATTCGGGATATATAGCTGGCCAGGTTAAAGCTTCTTTAAGAAGTGTTTTAACTGCTTCCAAACCTCCGACATCACTCCACCGTTGAGGTTTTGGTTTGTGCAAATTTGTGCAATGCATACTTGGGGATTTAAATTCCTTTAAAGTTTCCTCAAAGTCTGACACATCGACTATGAAGGAGCCATCTTTGTTTGTCATCTTTTTATTGATTGTTCTTTGAAGAATAATATTCATATCTGACACACTGAATCCGTCCATCCGGTTTTGTATTGTCTCATAATTTATTGACTCATTCATCTTGTTCGTTTCCCCTTGAGATTCTAGACATTTTCGTAAAATATCAAGACAACTCTGACTACCACGGGTTAGACAAACAAAGTCAGTAAACAGATGAGTGTTTGACGATGGCAGGAGGTTTGGGTGAAGCATATCTTTACAAGAGATGGTGACGAGAACATGTATCTGTCGCTCTTCATTCCTGATCTTCTCGATGAAACCACAAAACGTGTTCGATAAATGTTCACTGCGCAACTCCATTGCGTTACCTTCTTCGGCCGGATCTACATTAGGTATTAATTCGTCAAGATCATCAAAAAAGATTACGCTTGGTTCACATTTGCAACATTTCTCAAACAGTTTCTCCAAATGCTTGTGTATATTTTCCACTGTCTTACCTCGAAGTTCGACACAATTTATAAATTCTGTGTTGAACTGGTAAGGATAGGAAGTGATGCACTTTTGGACAGCTCGTAAGAATGACGTCTTTCCACATCCGGTAGACGTTAAAGCCGTCTGACCTGTTATCAAACCAATATGTTGATAGTTTCGAATTGTTGGTCTGCCAGACGTGCAGTGTAAGAACGCATGCAAACTGAGATCAATCTTTCTAATTGTCTCATCAACAAGGTTGTCGTGACACAATATCCTATCATTCACAACTTCAACAAATTTGGATGAATGAGGCAACATGCCGAGCTCGTCTTCAGTAATCGTAACAAAGATTTCATCCAGTGATTTCCGTGTCAAAAGACCACACACCGAGTTGAGAATTCCAATCAACTCCACAATTATTTCACACTTGATATCATCATTCAAGCTGAACTTCAATAATGTACCTTGATTGAGTAGAAGAGTCTCTGCTGCAAACAAACAACGTCGCAAATATAAGAGACACAGTTGCTTTAGCTTTTCAGTATCGGCAGTTGACGGGTTGCAGTGTAGTACAATTCCTTGCAGAGTTTCAACATGTTGGTGATAACAGTTCACAAGGACGACAGTACCACTTTCTATCTGCAACTGTTCAAGTAGGATAGGGTTGGCCATCACACTATTTTTGTTGCCAAATAAACACTGCCAAACTTCTCGTGGTAATACTTTCATTTGGATAACTAATTTGAACTCTGTACTCTCCTCCTGATTGTCCTTGCTTGTGTTTTTGCGCTGAACAACAATTTGAGCAAAACACGTTGCACTTGTCTTTATACAATTCTCTTCGCTCTTTAAACATGATTCGTTGATGAAAGCTTGGTAAGGTGGCAAAATAGAATGACATTGTGCATCTGCATGATTAACACCAGCTACATGGATATGACCATCTAACAAAGCAGACATTCCTAGGATAGGGTGGATTTGCAACTCTCTCTCAAAGTGTTTAACTGTTTTCAAACTTTTCTCGGAATGTGGTTTAACCATTTTACTAGAGGGTCTCATATCATCGAATTTCAGATTGAACTTGGAGAGTAATGACGTCAAACCAGACTGCCAATCACAACTCAATCCGCTTGCTGGATTTTCTCTCCCCTTCTCAAGAAATGAAACTTTATTGTAGTCACTCTCCTTCGAAGGATCACATTTTACAGGATCAAAAGGAATGAGATGAGCTTCAGTGAATTGTTGTAAATGAACAACGGAGGAGGGAACAGTTGATACTGAAATGAAAGTTGGTATAACTACAATAAATAAACATAATTTTTAAATAGAAATTATATATTTATGTGTTTGTATCTATCTATATATCTATAGCAATTTTTACTTACAAATTTTAACGTATGTCCATACTGAGTTAGAGATGTACAAAGGAAATATGAACCCAGGGCTGACAATTGAAATTTGATTTAAGAGCTTTCTCTCAACAATCGTGCTGCCTACTTCCTGTAAAAAATTAATGACAATAATTGAAATAAGTATTTGCCTTATATATTTTGAATATGAAGAATGCTAAAGAAAATGTGGAACATTTTGCCTAACACATTTCGGTTTATAAAAACGGCCAGGTTACAGTGAAATACTGACCAGAACATCCCATCCATCACTTGTTAGAGGAGAAATAACAACACTTGTCGCTGGAAGAATTTGGTTTGGTGATATGGACACGTGAACCTTGAATGAAGTTTTAAAGAACTTGTAAACAAATACAATTTTTTTTCTTGCAATGATTTCACATTCTTTATATTAAAAATTACTGTTAGGCTTTACAAGAAAAAAGGCAGTTCTGATTAGAAATTCAGCATCTCAATCAAATAGCTTGTACAAAACATTTGAAAGAACAGATTACTTTAAGTAATGACATGACTTACTTGTGCTCCTTCGGACAAACCATAATGAAGTCCAAGTTGTCGATTGATGAAAAGCGTTTCACAAACATTCTTTATAGTTTCCCCCGACCATGAGCAAATAAACTCAGTTTCTGATGTTTCAATAAGAAAAGGGATAATGGCTTCTGATGATATCTATAAAGAAACCCCAGAAGATAACTTACAGAAGCCTGTTTTGACTTTTTAGCGATAAACTGCTCTCTAAACTGATCACTGCACTTTAGATTTATTGTCGTGATTATCTCAGACAAATATTTTCCATCATCCTAACTTTGGACACACACAATAAACAAAGCTGTCTGGTCTAGATAAAGCAGATAGTTTTTGAAAAGCAATAAGCGTGAAGAATCACCTGCTCATATAGATGGTCAAACAACTTTTTTCAATTGTTATTTACTAGAGATATTAATCATAATGTACATACCATTTCTTTCTAGTCAAACATTCTTAAAGTTAATATATATAGAAAAACCTACATGGTTATGTTTTTGTTTGACTTAATCAATTGACTTATCTGCAACGACAAGACACAGTTGTCAACCACTGGCAAGCCTTATTGAATCAAGCAAAATTTGGCTTCCTACAATTTGAACCTGTGATCAAGACAAAAATTTAACACATCAGGTCAGTCCCAAATCCTACAGGTTAGAGAGTTCCCACTTCATTCAATTTGACACCTTACTACCATGGTTGTGGTACCATGTCCCTATCCACAATGTGACTTCTCGACAATGGATACTGAAACCACACTCGCGGCCACAGTCCTGCAAATTCATGCCTCTGGTGTTCACACTCAACAAGCACCTGGTGCACGGGAGACTGCTCGTGTGGAAAGAGTGAAGCGACCAACAATTACAACTGGCGGTTCGAGTGAAGACTGGTCATATTTCACTGTTCGCTGGCAAGACTATGTCACAGCCACAAACATCAAGTGTCCTGAGCTTGTGATACAACTTCTTGAGTACTGTGATGAGGGGCTACGGAAAGACCTACCTCATCTGTCAGGCGGGTCACTTACTGGACAATCACAAGATGACGTACTGGCTGCCATCAAAACACCAAACCAAATTCTTCCAGGGACAAGAACAAACCAACATACTTAGCCACCGATTGGTCAAAGAAGGGCGTTGGATACTGGCTTCTACAGAAACAATGTCAATGTGACAGCTCGAAACCCTCCTGCTGCTATGATGGATGGAGAATTGCACTGACGGGGAATAGATTTACAAACAAGTCAGAATCAAACTACTATCCAATTGCTGGAGAAGCATTGGCAGTTAGAAGACAAGATATATCACCCTCGGCTGCTCAAACCTAACTGTGAACACCGACCATAAACCCCTCCTTAAGATCTTCAGCAACAGATCACTAAATGACATCTCAAATTCCCATCTGAGAGACCTCAAAGAAAAAACACTGCCGTTCAGATTTAAGATCACGCACATTTCAGGTTTAAAGAACATCATGCCAAATTCATTTTCAAGGTACCCTGTTGGTTGTGCACCTGACGACACTGAAGAAGAAGAAGAATCAGGTGAAATCATGTCGATCAGCTCCCAGCTGCAAGCGGTAACGTGGGATACAGTAAAAGTTGCCACGCAGAGCAGTATCAACATGATGCACCTAATTAAAGCATTGGAAGACGGATTCCCCCAACAAAAAGGAGGACCTACCACAGGACATCCAACAATATTTCCAATACAAAGACGACCTCCAATACATTGATGGAGTCATAATGTATAACGATCGTATCGTCATCCCACCTTCACTGAAAGACCAAATCTTGGAATCGCTTCACGCTGCCCATCAATGCACTGGCATGATGTATTCCGTGCCAAATCGACAGTCTTCTGGCCTGGCCGCAGCAAGTCGATCCAACAGCAACGTGACAATTGCAATGCCTACAACAGGAATGCTCCATCTCAACCAAGTGCATCACCATACCCAACTGCAACACCGGAATACCCAATCCAACTCCTCTGTATTGATTTCTTTCAATACAAAGGTTCCCACTATTTGGTAGCAGTGGACAGATACTCAAACTGGCCGTTCATCGAACGTGCTCGAGAAGGGTCGAAAGGCCTAACTGATTGCCTACGTCGACAATTTTCCACCTACGGGATTCCTGATGAGTTGTCATCTGGTGAGGGACCTGAATTCACATTAAGTGCCACCACAACGTTCCTGAAGAACTGGGGAGTCAAGCAGCGTTTGTCCTCAGTATCCTTCCCACACTCAAACTGCAGGGCAGAAATTGGTGTCAAGACGGCAAAGAGGCCAATCGCGGAGAACACTGGTCCCAACGGTAATTTGACACAGACAAGCTACAGAGAGCCATTCTACAATACCAAAACTGCCCAGACCCAACAACTGGACTGTCAACTGCAATGTGCGTATTTGGGAGGCCAGTACGAGATTTCATCCCAATTCGACCTGGTCGCTACCAACCAGCCACATCCAACATGGGTTGACACTTTGAACAAACGTTCATCCCTGCTGTACCAAAAGTTAAAGGAAGACCTTGCAAATGGAAGAACGCTGATCTAAAAAAGATCATGAACAACCAAGACCGGCAGTTAAGAAAGGCTCGTAAAAACAAAAAAGGCTTAGAAATCTTCGCAATTCAAACATCCAATAGGCTAAATCAACCTACCATAAAAACTTGATGAACGAACATTATTCGAATCCTTGTAAGTTCTGGAATGCTGTTAAAACAATTTTTCGGAACAAACCGAGGAGTGTTGGCGATACTTTACGTAAAAAGAAGATATCAAGTCGAAAGTTGACAAATTTAGTTCATACTTTATGACGGCTATAAAGAAAATCAAGGAATGTGCTTTACCCCTCGTGGATTTCACCTGGAAGTACGTGCCGCCATTACCACAGCCTACGTCCAAGATATTTGTGTAAGATCACATATCTAAAGTATTTATAGAAAAGGAACTGCGATCATTGAAGAGACAGAAAGCCACAGGACTTGATAATTTACCTCCTGCACTTTTAAAGGACTGCGCTAAATACTCATCGGGACCACTATGTTTTATCATAAATCTGTCGATCCAAACCTCAGCAGTTCCAACAATTTGGAAAAGTGCAAGAGTGACACCTATATTTAAAGCTGGAGATTCGTCACTACCAACCAACCAAAAAATAAGAGTGCATGTCCCCTTAATGGTACATGCTTGGTGGAAAGTGTTATTTATAAGTGTCTCGTTACAAAATCTGAAAATGATGAAGGAAAGCATTATATTGGTTTGACGGGTGGAAAGTTTAAAGACCGCTGGGTGGGACACAACTATTCATTCAGACACGAAAAAGCAGCGAAATCCACTGAACTTTCCAAATACGTATGGGAATTAAAAAATAATGGAATTGAACCAAGACTTTCGTGGGAGATCGTGGATCGAGCCATACCTTATAAAAATGGTAGTAAAACTTGTAACCTTTGTTTGATGGAAAAATACCACATCATCACGTCAAAACTACTATTATTGAATAAAAGAACAGAACTGATCTCTAAGTGTCGTCATGTAAACAAATTCATTTTGAGTAACTATAAATCAGTCCCACCGGACTAACTACTATTGATATTTTTAATACTTTTAATATTTTTAATAATTTCAACATTTTGTATATAAAGATTTTTTACAAGTAAATTTTATGTATATCTGATGATCGCACTAAGCGTGAAACTGACAGTTGTATACTGGCTTTTTAACAAATTTTAATAAATAAATAACTATATTTTGCTCTACTTCGTATCGAGCACTGTCCTCAATACTCATCACCCACATGTTTTAATATGATTTACTTTATACTTTTTATCCATTGTTCATTTTTATCCGGTTTTATACTGTTTGTTTTTCTCTTTAATCTATCGGCTATCTGGTGCAGTGCAGTGTAGTGGTCGCTTTTACTCTCATTTGAGTAGTGGTCCTTATCTTTTTTGTCCTACACTTACACAGTCCTTAACCCTATGTTTTTACTAATTTATAATATTTTAACTTTTTCATTTTTAAACAGGACGAATGTTAATAGTAGTTTTATAGTACATAATATTTGTATATACAATCTGAAGTTCCCATCCTGTATAAATTTTCATGAATAAATAAATAAATAAGAAGGACGTCAACATCCCATTCATGACTTCCGTTATGTCAAAGCAACATCCTCAAAGGTCGACTCATCGGTCATCACAACGTCCAAGACGCAACCTACATCAACCGATGTTATTTCACTAGATCATATAGGAAAAACTGATAGATGATCTGGCTTATTTTGTTTTCTTTATGTTATGGACAGTTTGAACCTGGGGGGGGGGGGGGGGGGGGGGGGGGAGATAGAGATACATTAATCATATGTACATACCATTTCTTTCTAGTCAAACATTCTTAAAGTTAATATATATATAGAAAAACCTACATGGTTATGTTTATTTACGAAGGACTTCACATCCCCTAGTTTGGCTAGAAATATTTTCCGTACATGATGAAATAAATTTAGGACATTCTGCATAAATAAGGGGAGAGATAATAAAAAAAAAGCAGACTGGATGCAGAAAGGGTGCAGGAAGGAAAGTTTTTGGTGACCAAATTTTCAGAAAAAGAATGTTGCATTTCTTATTTCTTTTAAGTCTGTAGTATAATAAGCTAAAAATCCAAGAAGTGCGCCTTTCCTCAAATACCCTGGATATAAAAACGTTAAACAAAAAAGGTGAGTGCTGCTGTACTTTGAGTTTTATAATGTTTGTCAATTTTGTAAGCAATTCTAAGTGTGTCCAAATGAAATTGTAGTGTGTTAACTGGCATGGGCTAAGACACAATAAGAACAAGTGTTTGGCTGAACTGGGGAATATCCAGGTGGTACATAAGTAAAATATAATAGTAAAAGTCAACAAGGACTGATTGTCAACAAGGACAGACGTCAACCAGGAGGTATACCATTAGTCAACAAGGACCATCACACCAAGGAACTGTCAACTAGGACATGATATGTTAATTGTACTGCTGTCAACAAGGACAGATAACTAATGACTTAATATACTGCTGTCAACAAGGACAGACAAACTCGTGACTTAAATGATATAGCTGCCAACAAGGACAGACTAACTTAGACCAAAATATATTGCTGTCAACAAGGACAGACAAGCTTACGACTATAACTGTCAACAAGGACAGTATATCACTCACACGAACTGGTTGCTGTCAACAAGGACAGACTATAACACACAAATATATATCCTACAATCGTCAACCAGGACGACCGGGCGTTGTCAACTTTATTATTAGATCTTTTCATGATCAAGTTCAAAAATATATTGCGCAAGATTTACGTTATCGAAATTACAACAATTGGATTATAGAAAAATATATATAGAAAGACAATATTCTTACTCATTTTGATAAATAGGAAATAATGTTCAAAAATCATAGTAACTTTCAAAAGCCTTTCAAACAAAGGGTTTTGTTAATTCAAAATATTTTTCCAAACAACACCTGTACACAGATCAATTCAGGAAATTTTGTTAATTCATTCTAAATATAGTTATATGAAGATTAAATTATGCTGAGTGATTGTTATTATATAGTTACCGTAAATATCCGAACAAGCGCCCTGGGCGTTTATTAAATTATTGGATTTTTTGCATTGGCGCTTAATCAAGGGGGGCGCTTAATAAATAGAATTTTTCTAATTTTGCACTAAATAAAGACAACAATAATTTTGATTTTTATCATTTTTCCTGAAAAATGTGTTCGTCCGTCCGTCTGTCCGTCTGTAAGTCCATAAATTTTTGTCCCCAGTTGTAGGCTGATACCACTTAAAACACAAGCCTTAATTTTAAGGCTGGAATAGAGGCTATTTGTTGATTGTGGCTTAATTAAGAATTGTTTATTTATTAACAACGCTGTAACAGATATGAAGAAATATGCAACTTTCAACTGTCAAGGTTTAAATAGTGACATGAAAAAGACAAACCTAGCTGACGACTTTCTGCACCACAAAATAGAAGTACTGATGATTCAAGAAACGAGAATAAAATGTCAAAATATCGAGACTATAGAAAGTTCAACTGGAGTAAAACTACATCTCTACAACTCTGGCCACGCAACAAGATCATATGGAGGTACCGGGTTCATTGTACGTACTGATACGCAATTCAAATTTACACCAGTATCAGAAAGGATTGCAGTTCTCACATCGAGAAACAAAAAAGGTGTCAAAGTGAATTTCATAAGTGTATATGCCCCAACCAACGACAATACGATCAAACACCCGGATGTATCCAATGATTTCTACGATACCTTATCACAAATAATCAGCCAAATTAAAAGTCACGAAATAGTCATCATCGGTGGAACCAAAGATCAGGGATCCATCGTTAAACAGGATTGTAGGAAAATATGCAAAGAATACGATAAATGAAAATGGCGAAAAACTTATTGAACTTTGTACCTTACATGACTTAAAAATTACTAATACATTCTTTAAACATAAACCAATCCACCTGACAACATGGGAATCGTCGGCACCATACAAGAACATGATCGATGCAAAAACAAAATCAATCAGAAGAAATCCATACAGAAACCAAATAGACTTTATCATAATTAGAAACGATAAGAACTTTCCAACAAAAATCAGAGATAGCAAAGCAACCATCAACAAAATTACATCATCTGACCATAAACCAGTCATCGCAATTATAGATACCGATATACATAGATCACCCATAACAAAAAAGAAAAAGCCAATCAATCTTGAAAAACTGCAAACCAACATAAACATCGAAGCATATAAATTCAAAATCACCCAAGAATTTTCGATCCACAATCCAACAAACTCAAATCAAGAACTATGGGATAAAATAGGAAAAATAATGAAAGAATCAGCAACAGCAATCGTTGGATTGAAAGATAGAAACATCAATAAATCGGACAATGCAGAGATCCCTATCTTATCAAAAATGCAAAGAAATATCCAGCTCCAAATGCAGACAACATCAGATGCAGATAAAAGACACATTCTCAAACAAAACAGAAACAGAATAATGACAATCATACATAACATCAAACGATCAGAAGAAAACAAAAAGATAAAAAGAACCATGCAACACCTCGTGAACCATCAAAATAACAACATAAAGATGTATACGGCAGTAAATAATATCAACCGAATGAAACCGAGAAAAACACTACTGATACAAACTGACGAAGGGCTGACAACAAGTGAAATAGAACAAACAAAAACCATCGCAGCATACTTCGAATCACAATTCTGGAACGATGCCGATCCAATGCCAAACATAGATCCCAAAGGCATGGTATTTCCCTTCACGGCCGACGAAATCATAGCTGCCACAAAAAAGCTGAAACAAGGTAAATCACCAGGCGGCGATGATATCCCAATCGAGTTGATCAAACACGCACCAAAGTTTATCCACCAAAAAATTGCAGACATCTACAACAACCTTGCCGATCACGGAGACTGCCCCAAAGAGATTAACCATGGAGTGATTGTTCCACTGCAAAAACCGGGGAAGAAACGAGGTCCACCATCCAACCTCCGACCGATAACCCTGCTGTCATCGCTAAGAAAGATCCTTGCTGCATGCATGATGCAAAGAATTGGCAACAGAATCGATCAGCAGATCCCCATCCAACAGGCGGCATATCGCAAAAATAGGTCAACTACAGAGCATGTCTTTGCAACAAAATTAATAATTGAACGTACAATAACATCAAAAGATGAGACAGTTTTCTTAACACTCCTAGACATGAGCAAAGCGTTTGACACTATACTGAGAAAACAACTTATAGAAGACCTACAAAATACAATCAACAAAGATGAACTCTACATAATGAAAAAATTACTGGAAGTAACTCTAACAGTAAAGTGTGGAGAAACGACCAGTAAAACTTTCATGACTGATACAGGAGCCCCACAAGGAGACTGCGCTAGTGCAAACATATTTACATTCTACCTAGCGAAATCGTTACTCAGAGATGACAACACGCTACATGACCATCATTATTTTCAACGAAACATCAAATCAAGTGAAATACCAGATGAACTGACTGAGCACAACTACTCGCAAATAACCCCCAAAAGACACATCGACCTAGATATGCAGTATGCTGACGACATCAGCAAAATTACAAGTGACTACAGCAAACTCCAAAGGTACAAGAAAGAAATAAAAGAACAACTGAAAAAGAGAGGACTGCAGATAAACGACACCAAAACAGAAGAATACAGAATAAACAGGAATTCAAACGAGTGGAAAAAATGTAAATTCCTGGGTACAATGTTAGACACTCAACAAGACATAAAACGGAGGAAAATCTTAGCGATAAATGCTGCAAAAAATCTGAACCAGTTCTTTAACAACAAAGCCTTGACAACAAAAACAAAAATGAACATCCTACAAACATACATACAGCCAATCTTCCTTTATAACAGCGAGACCTGGACACTATCGAAATCCATGGAAGAACAACTCGACACATTCCAAAGAACACTTATAAGAACATTTGTCCTACAAATAATACATCCGAACAAAATCAGCAACCAAAGGCTTCGAGAAAGAACAAAAATGATAGACTGGAGTAAAGTGGTGCAGAGAAGGAGATTCAATTGGTTCGAAAAACTAATCAAGCAAAATGAATCCACACCTATGTATGAGGCGCTCCGATACGCCACATCGAAATACCAGAAACCACCAGGCAAACAAGAAAATGTGGGATGACAAAATTAAAAACTTTTTATAAAAAAAAAAAAAAAAAAAAAAAAAAAATATATATATATATTCTTACGATATCTTCATATCTCGGTGATGTAAATTGTAACTTTACGAAATAAACCGAATCAATCAAAAAAAAAATCATTTATTGATAATTACAACTACTTTGTTAGGGTGAGTGCGGCCTCCATAATAATAAAGAGGAGTTTACGTTTCTGGAAACACAGATTTATAATGCTTATCAGGGAAGCAATGCAATTCTCAATATTGATCGTTATAAGTGATACTGTGATTATATACTGCTGAGTTTCCTTGCTAGCTACTTAGTGCTGATTTTGTGTTATTAAATTGGTCAGGAGATACGAGAGCTCTGCTACCTCCAAGCCAAGCAAGGGCCTATGCTATGATGCATTATGCATTCCTCCATACATAATGTTGATGATATTTTTTGTAATCTGTTATATAGTTACATCCGTCAACTTAGAAGAGCAGGCCTCCCACAGAAATTTTGAATATCATATATATGAATATATGGCCAAAAACGGCTAAAATATATGGAAATATATGAAAAAAATGGGTAAAATATATGATTTTTTGCTAAAATATATGTCTTTTAGACCTGAGGTAATTGTGCAAATACAAACTTCACCATGGCATATCCTTTTATCAACCAAAGATTAAACACTTTGAACTTCTCAATGCTACATATTAACTACTACATAACATTACAAGTAACACAATACCAAGTCCAAATGAGCAATCTTGCCACAATACCTATCGGCAGAACTGTTCACACGTTCCAAATAGAAAACTGAAACAATCAGTACTTTTGACTTACTTAACAAAATTAGAAACACAAGTAGTAATAAATCTGACTTATTAAGATCAAGATCTCGCAATTCTCTGTGTATAAGTTCTCAGTGATGAATTGACGTTTATACTTTTAAATCCGGAATAGTGAGAAATCTACAGATAACACTATCTTTTTGGTTTTTCGGAACAAATATCCTGAATTGAAAAGAGAAACTACAGGAAAACATTGTGAAAGCGATAATACAATGTACTTGAATCTTCATAATTTGGGTGAATCCCTTCATAACTTAAACTATACATAACTAGAAACAAATTTCTTTTGGGTGTTAGAGTTATAAGGAGTTCACTGTACTACAACGGAAATAATCAAGCTCGGAAACAATTCCTCGTAATTAGAAACTAGTTCTTGTTACATGAACAGACACTTCTGTTTTTATAAAACTCAAACACAAATCAGGTATACAACTGTTAAAGCTAATAGTAAAAGGCTCAATACTCGATACTCCTTTTAAGTTTTCTGTAAAATGAAGAGAAGTTCATGAAAAATGCATGTCAATACTATGTAAAACTACATGTATACCATTAAGTAATAACTTAATCTACTAAGCAATCAAAGTTGATAATTGTATGAACAAATTGAAATTTTAAATGGACAGCCTATATGAACAATAATTAAAAAAAGATGATAAAAACCAATTCTGACTCTCAGCTACTGAAAAAGATTTGAAAATATATGAATTATATGAAAACATCTCAAAATATATGATAATATATGACATTTTCACCATTTTCACAAAAATATATGAAATATATGAAATATATGACTTGTGGGAGCCCTGATTTTGGCAAAGTTTAAAAGATGTCTTATGTATTTCTTGTTGGTTTTACTTCCTAGTGTTTCTTTATGCATTCGAAAAAGCTATTTTTTTATAATAGATCATTTTTTATTCATGCTCTTTTTGCAACTATGAATGTCAGAATTTTTTTGAATCTGTACTTATGCATAAAAGAACTGGAAATGATTGATTCATAAAGCATTTTGTTTTCCTTCTCTTTTCTATCTCCATCCCACATTCACAAAATCAAATCTTTACGTTATCAGACTATCAAACCCGACCTTGTTTTTATTTTTTACATGCTTTTTTTTTATAAGAACCAGTAAAATCTGACCCGAGGCTGGCTGTTCTTATTTTTTGAGCCTTTTTCAGCCTGAATTGTTCTTATTTTGTTCTTAGCTTTAAGAACACAGCTTCAAATTTCAGCCTCATTTTGTTCTTATATTATAGAACTTCCAGTAAAATTTAAATTAATCTTTTTAAAAACAACTGTTTAAAAGCATGATTGCTGTTCGGCAATGACCCGATATGAGTATGCAAGGTAAAAAAAACAAACTTCTAAAGCATTTGCCAGTGAGTGAATTCACATCATGAGTTGTTCCTATCATGAATTGTTCTTATTTTATAAGAAAATTCAGGCTTAGGCTGTTCTTAATTTTTGAAGCATTAATTTGAGCCTCAGGTTGTTCTTATTTTGTTCTTATTTTTTGGCCAAATCTGAGGCTCATGTTCTTATAAAATTGTTCTTATAAAAAAAAGGGTGTATATTGTGACATTACTTGATATTAAGTTTTCACAACTGAAAATTGCTATGGGCCAATTTCTGAAAATTTTCATCAAATTACCACATCAAAACGAGGCAAGGGAGCACAGTTTGGTATCTGGACATTTGAAGTAATAAGGTCTTTGAATCGCAATATAACTAAATTGTACATTACATCGTGTTCACTTCGGTGGCACATATATTAAAATTGGAACGATACAGAGAAGATTAGCATGGCCCCTGCGCAAGGATGACACGCAAATTCGTGAAGCGTTCCAAATTTTTTGTCTGGCAATGTGGATACCTCCTTTGACATTTTTTATAAAACAATAAATAATCTTGTAGATCATCATGCACCTCTAACCAAGCTGACCAAAAAACAACTCAAAACTTTATCCAAACCTTGGATACTGCTCATGCCCTCATAAACATTACCCAGCGCATACAAAACTCTCTTGACTCTGGTCAGTTTGCTTGTGGGGTGTTTGTTGACTTACAGAAAGCATTTGATACTGTCGATCATGAAATACTCTGTCATAAACTTTCGTATTATGGTATCCGTGGCATTGCTAACCTATGGTTTAGGTCATACCTTTCTTCAAGACAACAGTTTGTCTGTTTGTCTGGTTTTAAGTCAACCCTCAAATTTATTTGCCATGGTGTTCCTCAAGGCTCGGTCCTTGGCCCACTGCTGTTTCTGCTGTATATTAACGACTTACACCTAGCCATCCCTAACTCTGAGGTCTACCACTTTGCCGACGACACTAATCTACTAAATTTTGGTAATACCTTGAAATCACTCAGCAAAAAAATTAATATAGACTTGAAACTTCTTTGCCATTGGCTCAATGCCAACAAAATCTCACTCAACACAACCAAAACTGAATTCATTCTATTCAGACACCAAACAAAACCTCTCAACTATGACCTGAAGATAAAAATTGGTGGTAGGAAACTTTACCCCTCCTCACATATTAAATATCTTGGTGTGATCCTTGATGAAAATCTTAACTGGCGCCAACATGTCAGTACCCTTGCGATTAGGCTACGCAGAGCTAATGGAGCACTATGTAAATTAAGACATTATGTACCCAAACGTACCTTAATCTCTATCTATCATGCTATCTTTTCATCACATCTACGCTATGCTTGTCAAATTTGGGGTCAGCGTGAGTCAACTAATACTAAACGCATCCTCGTACTACAAAAGGCTGCTGTCCGAATCCTAACCTTCTCAAATCCTATTGCACCCTCTCGGCCTCTTTTCAACTACCTTAAATTACTGAATATCTTTGACCTTGTCAAGTCATTGAATATTCTATTTATTCATCAAGCCTTAAATTTTAAACTCCCTCCCAGCGTTCATAGTACTTTCAATTACACTAAACTCTGCCATACTTTCAACACCAGAGGTAAGTCTCATGGGCACCTACATCAACCTTCAGTTAAAACTCAAGCATTTGGAATTTCTTCAATGAAATTCCAATCAATTATTTGCTGGAATCATTTGCAAAGTCAATATCCAAATCTTGATCTAGCTTTGCTAAACCATTCTCAACTAAAAACCTTAACCACAAAATTCTTCCTTGAAAAATATACCACCTAGTCTCTCTCTCCAGTAGTTTTGTTTCTCATACTTACATCAATTTTTGTTTTTTATGTTTTTTTTTTTTTTTTTTTTTTTTTTTCGTTTTTTGTCCTATACCTCAATTTCTTAACTTAGTCTATTTCTTTATTTATTTGGTGGCCACCCCCTTTGTTTAGTATTCACTATTGGGGTGGTCTCCTGCCATGACTCTATTGTAATCCCATTTTCATTAACTTATTTTCCTGGCAAATAAATGTTGTTGAATGTTGTTGATTGATTGATAGAATTCATTTCAAGAAAACTAACAAAAATTACTATTCTTTTAGTGGTGCTATTTTCTTTTCGCAGAGTGGTCTCCGTCCGGGATGTTTTAGGGTCAGGGTTAAGGGTTAGGATTATGGTTATTTTTTATCTCCATGATGAAGAGCGAACAGGTTTTGTTGAATGAATATCCGGCTTTCACGCATTCCATATATTCGCTGGCGAACGGGTGATTCCACGCACCCACTCCGCAAACCTTATATATTGATAAAACATTTGTGTAAAACATTCAATAGCATATTTAAAAACTGTATTAAATGTATGAAAACTTACTGAAGATTTCTCATTGTGGTTCACCAAACAGTCAATCACATCTGAAGAAAAGTCAACAAAGGAATGACCTGAACTAGTAAACTGAACATTGACGAATACTTTCATGTCGAAAAAACAACCACGAAATCTTGAGTTCGTCATAACAAAGCACGAAAATATCTTACGACAGCCGAGAATGATGTTAGCCAGTTTAAGCAAGGTGCGTGTTAGAATGTAGACGACTCGGTACATCTATCCGATTAGTCGGAAAATATGACGATGCGATTCAAATGGCCAACTTGGTGCATTGCACGGCCATAGCCAACTTGCTTTACATAAACGCGGGGAAATTTGTTTTTGAGCGGGAATTAGCACGTGTTGTCGTAAGTCTCGTGTAGCTCTTGGTCATCTTTTGATTTAAACAATCTTCGCGCGAAATGGATTATCATCATGATCCTCTCGATCATGATCCTCTCGATATATCTGACGATATAACAAACTGTTCAAAGACATTACGAAAGCGCTCTGCTGAATTCACAGGTAACACTAATATTTTCCTTTTCAAAATTAATGTTTTATCTATATATGTTACATATGTAAATGTTCATATTTTCTAAATTTGGATTGATCAGATACAAGGTGGGAACTTTCATCTCATTTTGCCAAAATAAATTTATAATTCACCATCCATGGTTTGAAAACTACAAACATAATGTTTCTGACGTCTGTTCATAAAAGTTTGAATTTGAATTATGTGAATATTAAATTCGAATAAGAAAAGCCATTGATCATTGATCTGTAAATATATTTCTTTAGTTATATATGGTCAATTTAAAAAATATAACACCTGACAGACATACGTTTGTTGAATTGATAGTTGATTAAACCAAAATCCGACATCATATATCATAATTCCATCAGTTCCCATTGTTGACGATAGTCTGATATGTTGCTCGTTTCATATTTTAGATCCCATTGAAGCTGCAGAGGTTGGTTATTTCACTAGTGAAAGTGACAGTGAATACAGTGATACGGAATCTGAACACAATAACAGCGAAGATGACTTTGAAAGTCCAAAAGGGAAAGTAGGTGGATGTATTTCTCGAATTACGTTCTTGAAATTTGGGATAAGAAGGAAATTAAGAGCACAGCAATTTAGAATTTGCAATTTTCCTCTGTCTTAGGTCTTAAACAAACAGAACGATGTATTACGTTTCAAGTCATATAATGATTTCAAATTAGCCCTGAATTAACATAATACAGAAACTGCGAAACACTTTGTTATATCTACAGAAACTAAAGATTTTGCTCATAATGGTAAGGGTTAACAAAAGAATTCAAAATATTCTATCTGAAGAATTATTTCCAATTTTATGATATTTGATTCTATTTTTTATCAATAGTTACGTTGCAAGATGTTTTACAGGAAAGTAGTAAGATTCCAAAAATTAGTTGGGAATACAACGCACGAAATGACCAATTTCCAGTAAAGTTTGATGGTATTCCATACATTTGGCTTGGGCGTTGTATGTATGTTTGTCATCAAGGACCTGACAAAGCAAAATCTCAAAAGAGCAGATATAAAAGTCAAATGAAAGCTAAATGTTTAAATGAACACGGTTCTGTTTTCATTAAGAGAAGGAAACTAACCCAGCCAACAAAAAAATGAGTTGCTCTGCAAAATTTTGCGTAAAGAAACTTTATCGTTTTCCCGAGTTCAAAATTAACAAAGACACGAAAAGAAACAGAATTGATGCATCTAGTGAACTCCGGAATTATCTTGTCTCCGTCAAGAACACTTAGGTACTTGGTTATTCGTCCAGACGACCTAATAATGTGCAACACAAACAACGGCACAGAGAGGATAAACGAAGAGCTAAAGTACGAGGATTTGGATCGCTGTCGAAATTCATCTCTAAGTGATTTGCTATCAATCGTTGTTAACGAGTTTACACCAGTGGTCACAAAAGCTATCACAAAAATATTCCTAAGTTCCTGTGGAATCGTCCCAAGCAAATAGTAGACGACCTGTTGAAGAAGATGACTGGATTATCTCCAGAAGCAATATCGTCCGTAAAGCCACTACCTACCATACCGAATGTTACGTTCTTAGTGGAAAGTGACTCCATGTATTCTTGTCAAAAAGAAATTTACACCGTAGACTTTGGAAGCGATAATAAATATGTAAGCTGTTCCTGTGGTTGGTATAGACGCAACAGATCCCTATGCAAACACTTCTTTGCTGTAATGGCGGGTGGTTTTGCCAATTTTGAGGATCTCTCTATTTTATATCGAAATCATCCTTTACATATTTTGGATGACGAATTATTCAAAGATGACCAAATTTCATTAGAAGAACCAGCATATCTTGAAACACCAGGAGTGTTGGAAGTTCAAAGTAGTGATGAAGAGAACAACCTAGATGAAGAAAACCACGATCAAACAGGACCGCCATTTAATGCACTACCACTTCGACAAAATAAAATAAAGAAAATGTCTCTTCTTGCAAAACTTAAGCACCTAACAGAATTGTGCTACAACATGCGTCATGACGACCTTTCCATAATTGGAGAAATCACAAGCCAGATCGAAAATTCCATCACAACGATCCAACTTCATAATGAAGAAACAAGTGAACAAAGTGATCCTTTAATGGAAACCAAAGAAGAAGAAATAACTGTGAAGGGCAATGGAACTGACGATCTTCATCCGCCTGCAACTAAGAAACACCCGTATGGTGGCCGTGTCGGTGCAACCGCTGAAATGATGAGAAAGTGGTACCGCACGAAAGTGAATATAAGATCATTCCTTGAACCGCAGACAAAGCCAGCAAAAGTTGACAGCAAAGGAAATAATGACCAAAAGCAAAAAGCAGACAACAGACCCCTTCAAATGCCTTCAGTTAGTTCGATTGTAGCAAACTTACCAATCATTGACACAACAAAAACTTTGTTGAAATTTGGCTGCCACAACATTACCTGCGGCTCACTGATGACACTTGAATGGAAATGCTCGGCAAAAAAGATGCTGTTAATGAGAAAAAACAATCCCAATTTAAGAGAGGGTTGGTTACAAGATGAAATCATTGATTCGTACCTTTATTTGCTTACCCAAACCTATGAAGGAATTTTATATTGCGGATCAGTTGAGGCAAATGCGTTATTGCATTGCAGATCACTAAAGCTTCTTTGGAAAAACAAGAACTTAAAGAAAGTCAAATATGTCTTCGTTCCGTTTAACCCATCTGGTGTTCACTGGATCCTTGTTGTCCTGTTTATTAACGAGAATAAGCTCATCGTTCTGGATCCATTATCCAATGCATTACCAGTCGATTCAGACACACTTGAAGCCTCGACAAGAATTGGTAAAGAACTCTTCTCAGCTAAATTTAGGCTGCACAAACCATCCATCGCTAGCCTTGACCATTGTCTGCAAGAAGATAGTAAAAGTTGTGGAGCATACATATGTTATTATGCGAAATTAATCTGTGAAGGTTAGTATTATGGTTTACTTTTACGATAACTTTCTCATTATTGCAGTATCATAATACTTTTCCTTTCTAAAGGGAAACCATTGACTACGAAAACAGATCAAATATCAATTCGACAATCGATATATTGTTCTTTGGCGGGGCAGTGCCTCACCAATATATCAAAAGATTTTAACAATAATTTTAATTCATGTAAAGTAAGAAACAATATTCTTCTTTCCATGTAATTTCATAATTTCCAATATGCTTATACATTGTGTATATAAGTATCTGAATATTTTTTATAGATTTGTGGAAAGAATGCTGATGATTTTACGAACGGAATTAACAAGGAATGGGTACAATGTAACGTATGCCCACAATGGTTTCACTGCTGTTGTGTCGACCTTACTGTTATTGAAGCGAGTAACGATGAATCCTTCAGATGCCCAACACATGACAGTTAAAAAACATCAGAATTTTCATTCTTTGTATTTTTTATGTTATGTTTTAACGAGATAAATATAACCGATGAACAGATTAATTCATGAAGTTGTGACTAGCTAAAATAACCAAAAAATGTAACCCATATAACTTGTTTCGAATTTTTTAAGGCAGCTAGGCTCGCCATTACGGATTTTGTCCAAATCGCAATGTCAGCATTTCCATAAAGGTGATGTCGGAATATCTCTGCCGACAGAAAATATTTAAAAGACGGAAATGTACCGAGTCGTCTACATTCTAACATGCACCTTTAAGCAAAGAAGCGTTATCAAGAGGTGGTGATAAAAAAACAATTGATTTCTTCATACATAATTAATGAGGCTCAGAGGAAAGCCCATCTTACCGCGTCTTAAAGCTTACCTCCTACAAAAACATAAGTTACTCTCAAAACATTCTAAATAAACTACCATCTTAGAATTCATTAATAAAAACACTAGTAGGTATGCCTAAATGTCCAAACAAATCAGATAATTTTTTAATCACAACAACAACATTATTGTGAGCAACGTCGCCATCTTGAAAACACTGATCGAAGCTTCGCGGGAAATGATGACGTCAGAGCAGTAACAAATTTGCGGACTGATTTTTGAAAGTATAGGAAAAGATGCAAACCCCCTATAAAGTTTTACTCTTCTAAACAAAAAGCTCATTAATCTCTTGAAAATTCTCAACTCACTCACAAATTCTCTACTCAGCTGCTGCACAAGACAGACGTGTTTTTCTTTCGAGAGCTTTTGATTTCTATTTTTTCATTAAATTTTTTATTTTTTACTTTTTATTTTTTTACTATGCCTCCAAAAGCAGAAGTTTTCACCTTTGCACAAGTGCAAGAGATTATAAAAATCCATGAACAAACTATTTTAAACGTATTTAACGGAAGGATGGAAAGCATGGAAAAGAGAATGGAAGAAATGAAAGTCGAAAACGCACTGCAGAAAAAAGAAATAGAAGAATTAAAAAGCTCGATACAATTCCACAGTCAAATGGTGGAAAGCAAATTGGAAGAAGTGGATTGTCAGATTAAGAAAGGAATTACTGAGGAGAGAAAAAAAGAAAACGAAACGATAAAGGAAAAATTGTCCGATTTAGAAGACAGAAGTAGACGAAACAATCTCAGAATTGAAGGAGTGAAGGAAAAAGAAAACGAGACATGGGAGGAAACTGAAAAAGCTGTGAAGGAGGTGATTTTGAATGAAATAGGAATGACGGAAGAAATCGTAATTGAAAGAGCACATCGTACCGGGAAGACTGTAAAAGATGAAGATGGAGAAAAGAAAAGCAGAACGATAATAGTTAAATTTCTTAACTATAAAGAAAAGGCAAAGGTATTGGAAAAGTATATAGAGAAAAAATTGTGGAAAAATAAACTTTATATAAATGAAGATTATTCTGAGAGAACAATTGAAAAGCGGAAGGAGTTATTCTCGAAAGCAAAAGAATTACGAAAGCAAGGTAAGTATACAAAAGTCGTTTATAAGACACTTTTTGTAAGTGATAGAAAAGGAAATGCTGCGCAGGGAGGATCTGTATGAGTATAAATATCTTTTGAACAACATAGATATTAAATATATTTCTAAATACACAAATTAACTCAACTAAAATGGAACAAAGAGAAGAATTTGAAAAAGGGTTTTTAAATCCTTTTCTACAAAAAGACTCAATTTTCAAAGATATTCATGATCCAGACCTTAACTTCTTTGATGAACTTAATTTGGAAACACCCTACATTTTACAGAATCAGGTCAAAAATACGTTGGAGAAAGTTATTCAAAAAGATAGTCTAACTATGTTTCATATGAATATTAGAAGCATAAAGAAAAATTTTGATAATTTTCGAGAGCTTTTAGAAGAATCAAATTCCTGTTTTAATATCATTTGTTTAACTGAAACCTGGTGTAATGATCTCGAATTGCGAAATAATTCGTTATATCATTTGAAGCATTATAATTCTATTCCTTTTGAAAGAAAAACAAATAAAAAGGGTGGCGGTGTTTTAATTTACATCAAAAATCATTTGAATTACCGAATGCGCAACGAGCTTTCGGCTTCTGATGCCGACAAAGAAATCTTAACTATCGAAATTATTAGCAAAAATTGTAAAAACACCTTAGTTACTTCCTGTTACAGACCTCCAAATGGAAATGCAAAGTTCTTCAGTGAATACATTGAAAAAATCTATAATGCATCAAGTAAAGAAAATAAAATGCTATTTGTTATTGGTGATTTTAACTTAAACTGTTTAAACTATCAGAAAGACAAAACAGTCACTGATTTTTGTAATAATGCTTTTTCTCACAGCATAATACCATTGATAAATAAACCTACGAGAGTTACGAAAGAATCAGCCACACTTATCGATAATATCTTCACAAACCGTCTCTATGACAAATCTTTAACTAAAGGCATAATAAAATCAGATATATCAGATCACTTTCCCATATTCGTCTCGTTCAACTATTCCATTCAAAATAAAGACTCCGTACAAATAAAAAAACGTCTCTATAAGAAATCCTCTAGAATTAATTTTAAAAAAGATTTAGAACGTACAAACTGGGACTTTCTCGATAATCTTTTAAATGCTAATGCTCAATATGAAGGTTTTATTGAAGTTTTTACTGAACTCTATAACAAACACTTTCCAATTATAGAATTTTCATATAAGCCAAAAGATCTTAAGTCACCATGGATCTCAAGAGGCCTCAAAAAATCCTCCAAAACAAAGCAAAAACTCTACGTTAGATATCTTAAAACCAAAACAGAACACGCAGAAAATGAATACAAAGCCTACAAAAACCTATTTGAAAAACTGAAACGAAAAGCCAAAACAAACTACTATAAAAATAGAATTGACAGGTATAAATATAACAGCAAGAAAACTTGGGAATTAATGAAAGAAATTACTGGAAAATGTCAGACAAACTCAAATTCGTTACCAAACATGATTGAAACGGATGACGAAACCCTTTATGATAAAAAAGAAATCGCAGAAAAATTCAATTCCTTTTTTGCAAATATAGGCCCAAAATTAGCAGAAAAGATTCCAATAACAAATAAAAGATTTGAAGACTATCTGAAAGAAAGTGATTCAAGATTAGAAAATAAAGAAATTACTCTTCACGAATTTGAACTTGCCTATAAGAGCTTAAGTAGAAACAAGGCAACTGGGATCGATGGCATAAGTGGTGATATAATTTTAGACGTGTATGAACAGATAAGGAAGCCATTATATAATATTTTCAAAAATTGCTTCAACGAAGGAGTTTTTCCCGAGCCCTTAAAGATAGCAAAAATTATACCTAGCTTCAAAACAGGTGACAAAACAACTATAAACAACTATAGACCTATATCTGTACTGCCAGCTTTTTCAAAGATTCTAGAAAGAATCCTATATAACAGAATTTACGATCATCTAACCTCAAAAGATTTACTCTTCCATAAACAATTTGGATTTCAGAAAAATGTATCTACAGAGCATGCAATACTTCAACTGGTTAATGACATCACTGAATCTTTTAACAATGGAAAATATACACTTGGAATATTCATTGATTTGTCAAAAGCATTTGACACAGTTGATTATAAAATTTTGCTTAAAAAACTTAAATACTATGGCATCAGAGGAAATTCATACAATATTTTGAAAAATTACCTTACAAATCGAAGACAACATGTGACTTATGGCAGCAATAACATCACTAAAGCATTAAATATGACATGCGGAGTACCCCAGGGTTCAATATTAGGTCCTTTACTATTTTTGATATATGTAAACGATTTTGTAAACTGTTCGTCAATACTGAAACCAGTTATGTTTGCTGACGATACAAATCTGTTCCTTTCAGACAATGATATTCCTAAACTTTTTAATAACATGAACAAAGAATTAAAAAATGTAGCGTTGTGGTTTCAGGTAAATAAATTATCTTTAAATGCTCAGAAAACAAACTTTACACTTTTCCATACTTCCAAGAAAAAAAAATACAATAGAACTAAATCTTCCACTATTAGAAATAAACTAACCGCCAAGGCGGCGTCGCTCTCCGCCCATGTCCACCTGCTCTGTATCACTGTATCAATAAACGTCAAATTTCCTTATAAACGGCTCGTACAACCAGAAGCAGATTCGAAGTCACAACCTCTGGTAAAACCAATCTTTTATCAGTGTAACAATACACTCAAAACGTATAGAGAGAAAACTTCAACTTTTTATTAACTTTTGTTTAAAAAAAGTTACGCGCTCTAACATGGGTGCTATCAAACGTAAGGGGGAAATGGATTCTCTTCTTAAAAAGATCACACGGGAGGAGAGAAGAAAAGGCACGTGCTAAATGAATCAAGTGAATAAAAAAAACGTTCGATCTGATATAAAATAAAATAGATTAAAAGAAATCGATTAAAGACAACTATTATGACAAAAGCAAAAAAAAATATTTTGTTTTATGATATTTTTTTTTTACCTATAGGTTTTTAAACATTTTCATTACTCGAAAAAAAAGTTCGCCCGTCTCAGACAGTCAGGCAAGGATACGTTAGGATACACTGGCACAAACCGAGATGCTACCACGTTCTGCCACGGCTGCTTTTTGTCCAAAATGTTTTATCAGTTAGTTTCTTTGTATTTAGTTGATGTATTGTTTTCAAAGCCAAGTCAACGTGGAATATAAAACTAACAAAATAATAAAAACGAAACGTTATTCCTATTAGTTCATCAGCCAAAAAAAGTCACGTTCGATTGGGGTTGCAATATATTTGCTTCGAACTCACGTCGCACACAAAAAAAGAAATAATTTCGCTCACAACTCAATCTACCATTTTGCGTGACTTACAAACAAACAAACAAACAGACAGACGGAGAATCGGCTATTAATATATAGACTAGCCGCCAAGGCGGCGTCGCTCGCCGCCCATGTTCAGTATGCGTTGTGTCACCTCCCAATGAGTTCACGAAAAATAAAATTAAGGAGTCGACAATGGAAAGTGCTACCATCTTGTAGAGCTCGAAATTCTGAGCAAGAAAATGTATAGGATCATATGTCTATGATGCATCGTTTCGGAGATATCGTCGATCAAAAGTTTTGATGACGTCATAGAACCCCGTCCCCAAAAATTTTGCCCAAATTTGTTCGTCACCCCATGGCCAATATCGTGAACCCCAAAAAACGTCAGTTATCCCTATTGGTTACGGAGATAATTTTCCCTAAACGTCGCGTTCGATTAGGGTCTCAATACAATGGTTTCACACTGACGTCGCACAAAATAAAATAAATACTCTCACAACAACTCAATCTACCATTTTGCGTGACTTACAAACAAACAAACAGACAGACAGAGAATCGGCTATTAATATATAGATAACACAAAAATAACCAGACAAACAGTCACAAAGTTCCTTGGAATTTACGTAGATGAAAATCTGACATGGACGAATCAAATTGAGTACGTGCACTCAAAAGTATCCAAAGGAATTGGGGCATTATATAAAGCTAAAACCATTTTGAACAAACATCTATTAAAGCAACTTTATTATTCTTTTGTACATAGTCACTTAAGCTATGCAAATGTCATATGGGCTAGCACACAAAAAAGTAAACTAACATCTCTTTTCCAACGTCAGAAGCATGCCATCAGAGTTATACACAATAAAGATCGTTTTACTCATACAAAGCCTCTCTTTGCAGAATCCTTCATACCAACACTATACGAACTTAACATCTTCCAAACTCTAATTTTTATGTTAAAGTGCAAAACGAAGCAATCGCCATCTGTTTTTCATAGTCTTTACACACTCAAACCCCAAAACAAATATACAACTCGAAATCAAGAATTTTGCTTAAGCCGATGTTCAAAAATAAGCTCAGTCAATTTAATATTTCATATCGTGGACCACACTTGTGGAATGCTCTCGTTTCATCATCGAATATTCTTTCAGATATTGAATATGTTCCTCAATTTAAGAAATTATTAAAAACAATCAAATTTGAAAATATCCTTCAATATTTTTGATCAATTTTCAAGTCAAGTCTAGTTACATACTTATTCCCTTTTAACAGTTTGATAAAATCGTAAGATTGTAACATTTACGCTGTGTAATCACTCGGTTCTCGGCGATAAGATCATTCATGATCTTCTACGAGCTTCCCGTGTTACTTGAAACAATATGTACAAGGACGATCTATATTTCAGATAGTTTATGTAAACATTCTTATATCTACTATATATATGATAAAGACTTTTAATTGAAAATTTTTTAACAGTTACGGACTTGTAATGTTTCTTAACTAAAACAAGAAGCCGCTTGGCTTGAAGACTTCAGGACGTAACACAACGATGCATAGTTAGTCTCAAAAATACAACGTTGCCGAATTGCCAAATTATGTTCAAATCTAATAAAATGACTGGCAAATTCAAAATCAACAACTTCTAATTGTGCGTTGTAGAAAGTTTTATGAATATTGCAGAACTTTCTAAGTTTGATTCAAATTTGGCCTGAATTACCCATTTCTCGTCAAATCTGACAAAATGACTGACAAATTCGTAATCAGCACCTTTTAAATGTGATCGACGCAAAATTTCTTGAGATTTGAAGAACTTTCTAAATTTGGTCCAAATTTGACCTAAATTGCCCAATTCTAGTAAAACCTGGCAAAATCATTGTCAAATTCGAAATCAGCACCTTTCAATTGTGATCCGTGCAAAATTTCATGAAAATTGAAGAACTTTCGAAATTTGGTCCAAATTTGACCTGAATTGCCCAATATAGTAAAATCTGGCAAAATCATTGTCAAATTCGAAATCAGCACCTTTCAATTGTGATCCGTGCAAAATTTCATGAAAATTGAAGAACTTTCGAAATTTGGTCCAAATTTGACCTGAATTGCCCAATTTTAGTAAAATCTGGCAAAATCATTGTCAAATTCGAAATCAGCACCTTTCAATTGTGATCCGTGCAAATTTTTGCGAAAATTGAAGAACTTTCGAAATTTGGTCCAAATTTGGCCTAAATTGGCCAATTTTAGTCAAACCTGACAAAATCATTGCCAAATTTGAAATCACCACCTTTCAAATGTGATCCGTGCAAAATTTCATGAAAATTGAAGAACTTTCGAAATTTGGTCCAAATTTGGCCTAAATTGACCAATTTTAGTCAAACCTGGCAATATCATTGTCAAATTTGAAATCAGCACCTTTCAATTGTGATCCGTGCAAAATTTCATGAAAATTGATGAACTTTCGAAATTTGGTCCAAATTTGACCTGAATTGCCCAATTTTAGTAAAATCTGGCAAAATCATTGTCAAATTCGAAATCAGCACCCTTCAATTGTGATCCGTGCAAATTTTTGCGAAAATTGAAGAACTTTCGAAATTTGGTCCAAATTTGGCCTAAATTGGCCAATTTTAGTCAAACCTGACAAAATCATTGCCAAATTTGAAATCACCACCTTTCAAATGTGATCCGTGCAAAATTTCATGAAAATTGAAGAACTTTCGAAATTTGGTCCAAATTTGGCCTAGATTGACCAATTTTAGTCAAACCTGGCAATATCATTGTCAAATTTGAAATCAGCACCTTTCAATTGTGATCCGTGCAAAATTTCATGAAAATTGAAGAACTTTCGAAATTTGGCCCAAATTTGGCCTAAATTGACCAATTTTAGTCAAACCTGGCAATATCATTGTCAAATTTGAAATCAGCACCTTTCAACTGTGATCCGTGCAAAATTTCATGAAAATTGAAGTTCGAAATTTGGCCCAAATTTGGCCTAAATTGGCCAATTTTAGTCAAACCTGGCAATATCATTGTCAAATTTGAAATCAGCACCTTTCAATTGTGATCCGTGCAAAATTTCATGAAAATTGAAGAACTTTCGAAATTTGGTCCAAATTTGGCCTAAATTGGCCAATTTTAGTCAAACCTGGCAAAATCATTGTCAAATTTGAAATCAGCACCTTTCAATTGTGATCCGTGCAAAATTTCATGAAAATTGAAGAACTTTCGAAATTTGGTCCAAATTTGGCCTAAATTGGCCAATTTTAGTCAAACCTGGCAAAATCATTGTCAAATTTGAAATCAGCACCTTTCAATTGTGATCCGTGCAAAATTTCATGAAAATTGAAGAACTTTCGAAATTTGGTCCAAATTTGGCCTAAATTGGCCAATTTTAGTCAAACCTGGCAATATCATTGTCAAATTTGAAATCAGCACCTTTCAATTGTGATCCGTGCAAATTTTCATGAAAATTGAAGAACTTTCGAAATTTGGTCCAAATTTGGCCTAAATTGGCCAATTTTAGTCAAACCTGGCAATATCATTGTCAAATTTGAAATCACCACCTTTCAATTGTGATCCGTGCAAAATTTCATGAAAATTGGTCAACTGGAAGTCCTAATTTGACCGAATTTGCGAATTCGGCAACGATGTCATGTAAACGTTGCACGAAAACGTTCATAACTTGGAGGAGTAGTAGTAGTAGTAGTAGTAGGAGGAGGAGAAACACGGGTATTTTAAAGACTTTACTCCACCATGGGTGTCCTAAAGTCAAATATATCAATCAATCAATCAATCAATCAATCAATCAAACCTTCTGTTGAAAGATCGATACACACTTTCTGTTCGTGAAACAAATCTAAATATTGCTATCATGCCGCGAATATGGAGGATTCGGATTATGAAGAGTTTACATATTCGGTAACCTTCCGAAAAGTTCATTTTACAAAAAAGAAAAGATGATTGCTTCAACAAAAATTGCAATTTTAGACCATAGCTTAAATGTCAACCGTGAACAAGTAAGACGTGCAGCTATAATACCATATAAATTTCTCCTTAACGCTTCGTATCTTGAGTTGATTTACTAAATTCCCTGTTTTATTTATTTATTTATTTTCTTTTGTCTAGTCAACAACGTTAAAAGAAGGAAAAATAGTTTCACGTTTCTCAAAATAGCGTGGAACAAACGAACAAAAAAGTTTACGGCAACGAAAGTGAAAAAGTCTAAAAGATATTGCTGCGAACGTATATTTCAGGGCAGTTGATAAAAAAGGATCATCCGAAAGAAACCGCAGTTTGAAACGAAGACAGGAAACTGTGCGACCAGCGGATCGCCCAGAAAGAGAAACAATCATTGAAAATAGTACAAAGTACACTCGTTTGAATAAGACGTTGTAATTCAAACTTAGAAAAAAAAATGTTTGTGACGTAAAATAAATTGTTCTACACTTTGAGCATCCAATTTGCCTCTAACCCCTTCAGGATTCCATCAATATCACATATTTGATGCATTTTCTACGTTTTTCCAACATTGCGTCCAAATGTAAACAAACATTAAAGAAGTTCCATGACCATGCTTTACTATAAAAGCCTGGAAACGAATATTTCAGTAAAAATATGCATAAATTATGCCACGAAAGTATAAGCACCCTCTCCACGCGCCCGGTAAAAATTTGCGCCACTTTAACCGCCATATTGGATTTTAAACAAATTTCACGGAAGCACCTTAGCGCGTCCGCAAACTTAAATGTCCGCCGTGAAACGAACGTGGCCTAAAACTTGATTAATTAATGGTCGCAGATTGCTGTAAACACATATCGCGTTAAAACGAGGCTACTTAGTATAAAGTTCTAACTTGTCCTATATCTGTATCACGTCCATTTAAATCATGCTACGACTGTTTATGTTATTATCCGCATGCGTGGATTTTTCAAAAAATTGTTTATGGATCGCCTAGGGTGAATCCACCATATTTGGTCACATGTACCCTCAAAAAATCATTTATTTGGGGCTCCTTCAAGCCAAATTTTCACTAAAAAAGTAAATTGTCCAATTTCAGTTGAACCAAGGTTTCGCATCCTGTGAATGTTGCAAACAAAAAGCACATTCAACGATCGTCCTGGCGCGAAAACTACGAAGTTATTAAAGCTGCCACATGCAAAAATAACCTTTACTTTGCATTAGCAATACACAAGTTTAAAAGTTTATTAGCCACGAAACTCTACTGATCCTCAAACCTATACCTCTCCTCTACACTGTGGGTAAATTTCTTGGCAGGCCCAAGAGGATAGACGAAAAATTTAAGAAGCAGCGCATATTTCACCTATTGAAATTGGGCCAGAAGCTTTGGTGGTTTTAAAAGAAGACATGGGCATTTCCTGGACTAAATTGCAAGCAATGGCCAGGCAAGTACATATTCTATTACTTCCATTTATCATTGATGCAGCTCATAACAGTATTACATTAAATTTAGATGGCTTAAATCTTTCAACATTAAAGCTGCATCTTCTGCTAAACAGAGACAAGTAGCATCTTCTTGGTCATCGGATAACCTGAAAGTGGAAGAAACACCTTTGAGCTTTGAATCCAAAGATAAACAAGATGCCCTACCGGGCAGAAGTATTCCTGCAGATGACTGGAAGACTTTCTGGAGCCTTTTTAGAAAGAAATGAGTGTTAGTTCACGTTTTAAAACCATATGCATAATGCGGAATGATGTTTGCAGTATTTTACATTTTACCTTTTAGCTACGAGAACTATTAAACTTTGTTGTTTCATATAAAACTTCAATCTTGCATCAATTTAAAGATTTTTTTAAAAAGATTTCCATTTGAAGTTGCACTCCCTAAAGGCTGAAATACACTATCATTTTTCAATGATCATTTTTCAATTATCATTGAAAAATGACAGTGTATTCAGAAAAAAAATGTCATTTTTTATACTCTCATTTTCAATGACATTGAAAAATGATAAGTTGAACATGTTCAACTTTTAATTTTTCAATGTCATTTTTTTCTATTGTTTCGAATCGAATCTATTGTTTTCGCGCACGTGTGTTCGTTGCACGCGATGTGATTTTAGACACTTACATAAACAAAAATAATATACACGCGAAAATGAGGACGCAAAAAGCAATTGAAACATTTATTGAAATTTGGAGGAGTTAACCAAGTTTTAATCGCATGTAAATAGCTTCGCAAAATTCAAGGATAAACTGGGACAATGTGCTTTAACTTGAACAGGGATTGGGTCTCGTATTTTTTTTTGTAATATCACCGTCTATGAGATGAAGCAGCTCATCGGAAATATTCGGTGGCATTCTTAAAAATCTCGTATATTCTGCGATTTCCCACACACACGTAATTCATGCATGAGGGTATTATGGATGCCAAGTTCATTTCGTCTATTTAGCCATGCCTTTACCCGTGCACTTCTTTTTTTGGTTTTCTGCTTCAACTCTTTCTTTTTTGATAAAATGTAAACAACGACAGCAGCTGCTGTTTCTTCCTCAGAGTCCATGTTTGTAATTTTCAATGATAGTGTATTCGCGCAAAAATTTTTAATTTTCAATGTCATTGGAATGTATCATTGAAAAATGATCATTGAAAAATGATAGTGTATTTCAGCCTTAAAGCATCTTCAAGAAGCAATTAATTAATTAAAAGATTATCGCGTTAAGAATAATCTGTGCTTTGAAAGGTGAATGTTTGTTCACGGTTTAAAACAATATGCATAATAAGGTATGATGTTCTTTGTGTTACAGTTTATCTTGTAGCTGTGAAAGAAGTAATATTTGTTATTTCATATAAACTGCACTGTTTTGCATCATTTAGAGATTGGAAGACTTTCTAGAAAGATTTCAGAAAGAACTGATATTAGTTCACGCTTTAAAAAGATATGCAGAATGCAGAATGATGTTGTGGTATTTTACATTTTACCTTTTAACAACGATAGCAATTAAACTTTGTTGTCTCATATAAAACTTCAGTCTTGCTTCAATTTAGAGATTTTTTGAAACAGATTTTAATTCAAAGTTGTATTCCCTAAAGAATCTTCAAGAAGTAATTACGGTAGTAGCGATAGCGAATACCGTATTAAAACACCCGCGGACTCCTACTCCTACTCTCCTCCTCCTACTCCGGCCGAAATGGCAATTAGTCTGTGATTTAGAGTCTGCGAGACTCTACTAATAACGCAATGTACGTTTTAATGAAGGAACGCAGCCTTCGAATTTTGGAAGCTTTTCTGTAACAAACATTTAAAAGTAGATTGCGTTTTGTTTCAAAAGTACATAATCTGATATGTTGTAGCTTAATCCATGAAAGAATGAATTCTTATCAAATAGCCCTACATAAAAATGGGACTTTCGGTTCATTACGCTAACTGAAAATACTTGATATGTTGCTTTTCTTGATGGGAAAGCTTATCAGTTAAAAATTTCATATTACCTCAGTTGTTAGCTAACTATACACTATATGTTTCTGTATTAAGGATTTCAAAGATCTAGTTCGAAAAGGCAGTTATTTGTTTGAATTCATTTTTGGTTTCATGAAATTATAATTAAAAACATATTTTTTTTTTGGAAACGCGTGTTTTTTTTCTACACATAGTCTTAAAATATAAAATTATCTTTCAAATCATAAAACTAAAAAACTAAAATGAGTACATAACTCCGAGTTTCGTGCTTGTGCACTCGTCAAATGTACAAGAATACTGTTAAAAAATCCTACATCTAAAAACGTTGAAAAAAGCAATTAAAAATGACGTAATCTGGAATCAATGGTTAAAAATAATTGGTTAAAACAATTCAATTGTTGAAATAATTCAAGCTAGTCCGGAGGGACTGCTTTATAGTTTTTTAAAATAAACTTGTTGCTATGGCGACATTTAGAGATCAGTTCTGACCTTTTGTTGACTAAATCGAGCTTTGATGTTATAATGTGGTATTTTTCGGTGAGGCAAAGGTCACATCGTTTCGATCCATTGTTATATGCACGGCCATGGTCGATAATTTCCCATGAGAGGGCTGGCGATATGTTTTTGTCCTGCAGGTTCCAGACATGGTTGGCGAGCTCGGAGGATTTTCTTTTCTCCTCATTTCTGAACGTGTGACAATGACCATACCATCGGTTTTTGAAAGTGTTGGCTGTCAACCCAATGTAGTGCTTTCCTGCGTCATTATTCGATACTTGTATCTTGCATTTGTAAATTACTTCTTTATCAAGACAATTTCCATTCAACGGACAATTGTTCTTTTTTTGGCAGTTACACTTTTTCTCGTTTTTTGCGACAGGTGTCGTGTCTTTTTTGTTCAATATCTTTTTGTTGTGGCCGGATATGATACTCGACATGTTAGGGAGGCAGCTGTAACTGACTTTTAAGTTATTTCTATTGAAGAGCTTGTGAAACCTATGTTTTTTCGGAAAGTTTTTACTCACGATTTGCAGGAATTTTTTGGCGACATTGGTTTTCACATTTGTACTGTAAGGTGGATTGAACCATATTATTTTACGAGATCTAGTTCGGTTCGGTTTACTCTTTTTTTCAGTAAATGTCAATTTTTTATGGTATCCGCTGGCTTGAAGGGCCTCGTTATATAATGGGGCTGCTCGATCGAAAATATCTTTGCTCGATGAAATACTGCTAATCCTTTCTGATATCATTGATGGTATACGTTTAATGATGTTTGGTGGGTGGTTTGATTGTACATGGATATAGACGGGTTTGCTATTTGGTTTGTTGAAAGGTGTGTACGAACCATTAGTAAGGTTAAAGGTGACATCTAAGAAGTTTACAATTTTTAGGTTGGTCTCGATGGTGATTTTTAGATTGAATTCCTCTTTGAAAAGATTAATGAAGTCTTTTCTTATTCTATCTGACCCAGGGCCGCTTATGTTGTTGAAGCAGCACAAACCGTCATCTCTGTACAGACCGTTCGTTTCTACATCATATTTTTTTCCTAAACAGTAGAGTATATACAGTCCAACCAGTTCACACAGTTCCGCACCGTCAAAACTGCCCATGGTTACATCAAAATCTGCGTCCCCAGTTTTCTTGGTCCAGTGTTGGTCGTTGGTAAATAAGAGGGATTTTCTAGAGTGTAGGATTATACGTTTTTGATTTTCAGTTATTGTGGTGAACTGCGAGGCATGGTTTAGCGACTTTTCGAGTAGTTCTTTTGTGATGGAAGGGTAGAATTCTTCAATATCGTATTGTACGAAAATGCAGTTCTGTTTCTCTTGGATGTTATTGTACCATTCTATAACGTCACTTGTGTTGTGCCATTGGTTAACATTTGTAAGTTCTCTGACTGTTTTATTGATGTTTTCTATGATCACTTTGCTAACTTTTCCTAATTCGGGTTTAGCCGGGTTTATCAATCTGCATTTTGGTTTGTTGAGGAAGTTGTCCTTGTGATCTTTAAGTGTGATGAAAGCGTTGGTCTGTGCTAAACATTCGACTTTTTCGGACAAGTTTAACTCTTCTGCGATTACTCTTGCCTCGATGTTGATGCGATTGTAAGTTTCGTTGGTAGCTTTCCTGTAATTTTGTGTAATATTTTCGTAGTAGAGTTTGTCGTGTGCGTCTTTCGTCATCTCGTAGAAATTTCGGGTTTTGTCCGCAGGTATGAATGCTTTTTCTGACGATTTGATTACGTTGATGTCTTGTTTAAGTCGATCTTGGAATTGGTTGCGTACTGGTTTGAAAGCAATTGCTTGTATCATATTGAGGAGGTCACTTTCGAAATTTTTCAAGTCATGATTTTGTGGTGGACAGTTGAATGTTTTGAAGCCATAGTTATTGTTTTCGATGGTATCGGTTTTATCTATTTTATTGTCATTTTCATTTTCAAAGAAGAAAGCTTTCCATCTCATTCTCTTTATTACTTTTTCAACTTTCTCAGTTAAGGATTTCAGGTACAGTTTCTTTGTTGGTATCGGTATATTTTTAGTTGAGTATTCGATGGTGAATTTCTCCATATTATGAATATTTAGAAAGGTAATAACAACATGTATTCCAGAGTGCTCAACCAAGTAAAACAATACCAGGAGCAAAATATTTCAATGTTGAACCAATGTTTGCAGAGTGCTCAATGGTAAGGTAAAAGACCAGAGCAAGGTACATTAAAATATAAAATTATCTTTCAAATCATAAAACTAAAAAACTAAAATGAGTACATAACTCCGAGTTTCGTGCTTGTGCACTCGTCAAATGTACAAGAATACTGTTAAAAAATCCTACATCTAAAAACGTTGAAAAAAGCAATTAAAAATGACGTAATCTGGAATCAATGGTTAAAAATAATTGGTTAAAACAATTCAATTGTTGAAATAATTCAAGCTAGTCCGGAGGGACTGCTTTATAGTTTTTTAAAATAAACTTGTTGCTATGGCGACATTTAGAGATCAGTTCTGACCTTTTGTTGACTAAATCGAGCTTTGATGTTATAATGTGGTATTTTTCGGTGAGGCAAAGGTCACATCGTTTCGATCCATTGTTATATGCACGGCCATGGTCGATAATTTCCCATGAGAGGGCTGGCGATATGTTTTTGTCCTGCAGGTTCCAGACATGGTTGGCGAGCTCGGAGGATTTTCTTTTCTCCTCATTTCTGAACGTGTGACAATGACCATACCATCGGTTTTTGAAAGTGTTGGCTGTCAACCCAATGTAGTGCTTTCCTGCGTCATTATTCGATACTTGTATCTTGCATTTGTAAATTACTTCTTTATCAAGACAATTTCCATTCAACGGACAATTGTTCTTTTTTTTGAACACATAGTCTTACAAAAAATTTTCTTATAAAAAAATCATATACAGCTCATATCACGCATGTATAATTCTTTTGTCTTTAATAAATTAATTTCTGTTGGTTTATGATTAGACCCTTTTTACACTAACTAATAATTTTAACAAATTTATCGTTTATGCCTGTTTTCCACCAGTGAAATATAAAACAACACAAGCTTCAAAGAACTTTGTAGTAACTTTTCATAACTTTAAGTAAAATTGCTGCTACTGTTTTGCGCCATCGGGCTCTTGTTAAGTAATAAAAAGTTTTTCGCGTCAAGAAAAGTCTGTGCTTAAACTTCGAATTCATTTAATTACATTCCCGAGAGCATCATAAAAGTTAAGAGACTTTGAAAAATTTTGCCGGAGATCAAGCTTAAAAAGGAACACCGTCAGTTTAAAAATCCATTAGAGAACACTCTTCCGTGGACGTTTCAAAATACTTATTTTAAAACTATACAGTATGAAAATCTTTATGTTGTTTGTACCTGAACTTCATAATAAAAACGTTTACTTGGCCTTGCGAAATAATAAAAATATCTGTGTTTCCTTTTTATCGTCAGCTTGATAGTATTAAATTAAAAAATTGCATTATATCTAGAAAGACTAATAAAAACCTTACGCATTAAATAGATATAAACATACCCTATTGGTAGTCGTTCATATCTGTTTTAAAGCATCAAGAACTGCTTATTTATCAAGAATGACTACTAAGAATATTAGTTTCACGTAGATTATCAGTTTGGATCATAAATGTTCTTGATTCTTTTAAGTTTTACAGCCGTACTACAACCCCATTCTATATCCATATATTCAACAAAAAAACTTTCACAGATCTACGCATGCTTCTTCGCTTTTATTTTTTAAACAACTACGGAAAACAAAAGAACGTTGCATAAGACTCACATGAAACAACATTTTTACCTTGGCATCTGCGATTTAGCCATATGTTAATTATTCCTTTCACTAGAGCTTATATTTTACACTTTTAGAGTCTTTTCAAGCAAAGTACTTGTATACAATGAATATAGTGTGAGTTTAGACTGTTAAATCATAAAAAGAATGTAAGTTGGGAACATTGAATAGTTGAGTGGCTATTTCCCATCGACAAAAATTGGTCTAGATTTGGACAGTGAAAAAAAAAACAAACAAGATGCCCTACTGGGCAGAAGTATTCCTGCGGATGACTGTAAGACTTTCTGGAGCCTTTTCAGAAAGAAATGAGTGTTAGTTCACGCTTTAAAACCATATGCATAATGCGGAATGATGTTTGCAGTATTTTACATTTTACCTTTTAGCTACGATAACTATTAAACTTTGTTGTTTCATATAAAACTTTAGTCTTGCATCAATTTAGAGATTTTTTTAAAAAGATTTCCATTCGAAGTTGCACTCCCTAAAGCATCTTCAAGAAGCAATTAACTAATTAAAAGATTATCGCGTTAAGAATAATCTGTGCTTTAAAAGGTGAATGTTTGTTCAGGGTTTAAAACAATATGCATAATGGGGTATGAGGTTCTTTGTGTTTTACAGTTTATCTTGTAGCTGTGAAAGAAGTAATATTTGTTATTTCATATAAACTGCACTGTTTTGCATCATTTAGAGATTTTTTCAAAAAGTTTTTTATTCATAGTTATATTCCCTAAAGCATCTTCAAAAAGTAATTAAGTAATGAAAACTTTGTCACATTAAGTTTTGAAGGGAAAATCTGTGGCGTAAATAGTAATAACTTCGAATTCATTTAATTACATTCCCGAGAGCATCATAAATGTTAAGAGACTTTGAAAAATTTTGCCGGAGATCAAGCTTAAAAAGGAACACCGTCAGTTTAAAAATCCATTAGAGAACACTCTTCCGTGGACGTTTCAAAATACTCCTTTTAAAACTATACAGTATGAAAATCTTTATGTTGTTTTGTACCTGAACTTCATAATAAAAACTTTTACTTGGCCTTGCGAAATAATAAAAATATCTGTGTTTCCTTTTTATCGTCAGCTTGATAGTATACAAATTGTAGAATCATACAATATTTTAAATTCGACTAGTCAATTAAAAAAGTGGTCATCTATTGATTAATAAAATGGGTATAAGCTGATGAGGAAGATGAGCTGTGCTTCAAGATTCCAGAGCTTTATAAAAACAGGATAGCTTACCTAGGAACATGAAATAGAAAATTGTATTATATTTAGAAAAAGACTAATAGAAACCTTACGCATTTTTTTAAATCGATGTAAGCATACCGTTTTTGTAGTCGTTCATATCTGATTTGAAGCATCAAAAACTGCTTATTTATCACGAATAACTACTAAGAGTATTAGTTTCACGTAGATTATCAGTTTGGATCATAAATGTTCTTGATTCTTTTAAGTTTGACAGCCGTATAACCTCTTCTATATCCATATATTCAACCAAGAAATTTTCTCAGATCTACGCGTGCTTCTTCGCTTCCATTTTTAAAACAACTACGGAAAACTTAAGAACGTTGCATAAGACTCACGTGAAACAACATTTCTACCATGCATCTACGATTTAGCCATATGTCATTTATTCCTTTCAGTAGAGCTTATATTATACACCTTTAGAGTCTTTTCAAGCAAAGTACTTGCACACAATGAATGTAGTGTGAGTTAAGATATTTAAAGCATAAAAAAAATGTAAGTTTGGAACTTAGAGGATTTGACTGACTATTTCCCATCGACAAAAATTGGTCTAGGTTTGGACAGTGAAAAAAAAAACAAAAACAAGATGCCCTACCGGGCAGAAGTATTCCTGCAGATGACTGGAAGACTTTCTGGAGGCTTTTCAGAAAGAAATGAATGTTAGTTCACGCTTTAAAACGATATGCATAATGCAGAATGATGTTTGCGGTATTTTACATTTTAACTTTTAACAACGATAACAATTAAACTTTGTTGTCTCATATAAAACTTCATTCTTGCTTCAATTTAGAGATTTTTTAAAAAAGATTTTAATTCAAAGTTGTATTCCCTAAAGAATCTTCAAGAAGTAATTAAGTAATAAAAAGTTTGTCGCGTCAAGAAAGTCTGTGCTTAAGAAGTAATAACTTCGAATTCATTTAATTACATTCCCGAGAGCATCATAAATGTTAAGAGACTTTGAAAAATTTTGCCGGAGATCAAGCTTAAAAAGGAACACCGTCAGTTTAAAAATCCATTAGAGAACACTCTTCCGTGGACGTTTCAAAATACTCATTTTAAAACTATACAGTATGAAAATCTTTATGTTGTTTGTACCTGAACTTCATAATAAAAACTTTTACTTGGCCTTGCGAAATAATAAAAATATCTGTGTTTCCTTTTTATCGTCAGCTTAATAGTATACAAATTTTAGAATCATACAATATTTTAAATTCGACTAGTCAATTAAAAAAGTGGTCATCTATTGATTAATAAAATGGGTATAAGCTGATGAGGAAGATGAGCTGTGCTTCAAGATTCCAGAGCTTTATAAAAACAGGATAGCTTACCTAGGAACATGAAATAGAAAATTGTATTAAATTTAGAAAAAGACTAATAGAAACCTTACGCATTTTTTTAAATCGATGTAAGCATACCGTTTCTGTAGTCGTTCATATCTGATTTGAAGCATCAAAAACTGCTTATTTATCACGAATAACTACTAAGAGTATTAGTTTCACGTAGATTATCAGTTTGGATTTTAAATGTTCTTGATTCTTTTGAGTTTGACAGCCGTACTACAACCTCTTCTATATCCATATATTCAACAAAGAAACTTTCACAGATCTACGCATGCTTCTTCGCTTCCATTTTTAAAACAACTACGGAAAACGTAAGAACGTTGCATAAGACTCACATGAAACAACATTTCTACCTTGGCATCTGCGATTTAGCCATATGTTAATTATTCCTTTCACTAGAGCTTCTATTTTACACTTTTAGGGTATTTTCAAGCAAAGTACTTGTATACAATGAATATAGTGTGAGTTTAGACTGTTAAATCATAAAAAGAATGTAAGTTGGGAACATTAATGATTTGAGTGGCTATTTCCCATCGACAAAAATTGGTCTAGGTTTGGACAGTGAAAAAAAAAACAAAAAACAAGATGCCCTACCGGGCAGAAGTATTCCTGCAGATGACTGGAAGACTTTCTGGAGGCTTTTCAGAAAGAAATGAATGTTAGTTCACGCTTTAAAAAGATATGCATAATGCAGAATGATGTTGCGGTATTTTACATTTTACCTTTTAGCAACGATAACAAAAACTTTGTTGTCTCATATAAAACTTCAGTCTTGCTTCAATTTAGAGATTTTTTAAAAAAGATTTTAATTCAAAGTTGTATTCCCTAAAGAATCTTCAAGAAGTAATTACGGTAGCAGCGATAGCGAATGCCGTATTAAAACACTCGCGGACTCCTACTCCTACTACTCCTTCTCCTACTCCGGCCGAAATGGCAATTAGTCTGTGATTTAGAGTCTGCGAGACTCTACTAATAACGGAATGTAAGTTTTAATAAAGGATTGCAGCCTTCGAATTTTGGAAGCTTTTCTGTAACAAACATTTAAAAGTAGATTGCGGTTTGTTTCAAAAGTACATAATCTGATATTTTGTAGCTTAATCCATGAAAGAATGAATTCTTATCAAATAGCCCTACATAAAAATGGGACTTTTAGTTCATTACGCTAACTGAAAATACTTGATATGTTGCTTTTCTTGACGGTAAAGCTTATCAGTTCAAAATTTCATATTACCTCAGTTGTTAGCTAACTATACACTATATGTTTCTGTATTAAGGCTTTCAAAGATCTAGTTCGAAAAGGCAGTTATTTGTTTGAATTCATTTTTGGTTTCATGAAATTATAATTAAAAACATATTTTTTTTTTTCGAAACGCGTGTTTTTTTTCTACACATAGTCTTACAAAAAATTTTCTTATAAAAAAATCATATACAGCTCATATTACGCAAGTATAATTCTTTTGTCTTTAATAAATTAATTTCTGGTGGTTTATGATTAGACCCTTTTTACACTAACTAATAATTTTAACAAATTTATCGTTTATGCCTGTTTTCCACCAGTGAAATATAAAAAAACACAAGCCTCAAAGAACTTTGTAGTAACTTTTCATAACTTTAAGTAAAATTGCTGCTACCGATTTGCGCCATCTGGCTCTTGTTAAGTAATAAAAATTTTGTCGCGTCAAGAAAAGTCTGTGCTTAAGAAGTAATAACTTCGAATTCTTTTAATTACATTCCCGAGAACATCATAAAAGTTAAGAAGTAATTACGGTAATTACGGTAGTAGCGATAGCGAATACCGTATTAAAACACCCGCGGACTCCTACTCCTACTACTCCTCCACCTACTCCGGCCGAAATGGCAATTAGTCTGTGATTTAGAGTCTGCGAGACTCTACTAATAACACAATGTAAGTTTTAATGAAGGAACGCAGCCTTTGAATTTTGGAAGCTTTTTTGTAACAAACATTTAAAAGTAGATTGCGTTTTGTTTCAAAAGTACATAATCTGATATTTTGTAGCTTAATCCATGAAAGAATGAATTCTTATCAAATAGCCCTACATAAAAATGGGACTTTTAGTTTATTACGCTAACTGAAAATACTTGATATTTTGCTTTTCTTGACGGTAAAGCTTATCAGTTCAAAATTTCATATTACCTCAGTTGTTAGCTAATTATACACTATATGTTTCTGTATTAAGGCTTTCAAAGATCTAGTTCGAAAAGGCAGTTATTTGTTTGAATTCATTTTTGGTTTCATGAAATTATAATTAAAAACATATTTTTTTTTTTCGAAACGCGTGTTTTTTTTCTACACATAGTCTTACAAAAAATTTTCTTATAAAAAAATCATATACAGCTCATATCACGCATGTATAATTCTTTTGTCTTTAATAAATTAATTTCTGGTGGTTTATGATTAGACCCTTTTTACACTAACTAATTATTTTAACAAATTTATCGTTTATGCCTGTTTTCCACCAGTGAAATATAAAAAAACACAAGCCTCAAAGAACTTTGTAGTAACTTTTCATAACCTTAAGTAAAATTGCTGCTACCGTTTTGCGCCATCTGGCTCCTGTTAAGTAATAAAAAGTTTTTCGCGTCAAGAACAGTCTGTGCTTAAACTTCTAATTCATTTAATTACATTCCCGAGAGCATCATAAACGTTAAGAGACGTTAATTTTGCCGGAGATCAAGCTTAAAAAGGAACACCGTCAGTTTAAAAATCCATTAGAGAACACTCTTCCGTGGACGTTTCAAAATACTACTTTTAAAACTATACAGTATGAAAATCTTTAAGTTGTTTGTACCTGAACTTCATAATAAAAACTTTTACTTGGCCTTGCGAAATAATAAAAATATCTGTGTTTCCTTTTTATCGTCAGCTTGATAGTATACAAATTTTAAAATCATACAATATTTTAAATTCGACTAGTCAATTAAAAAAGTGGTCATCTATTGATTAATAAAATGGGTATAAGCTGATGAGGAAGATAAGCTGTGCTTCAAGATTCCAGAGCTTTATAAAAACAGGGTAGGTTATCTAGGAACATGAATTAAAAAATTGTATTACATTTAGAAAGACTAATAGAAACCTTACGCATTAAATCGATATAAACATACCCTATTGGTAGTCGTTCATATCTGTTTTGAAGCATCAAGAACTGCTTATTTGTCAAGAATGACTATTAAGAATATTAGTTTCACGTAGATTATCAGTTTGGATCATAAATGTTCTTGATTCTTTTAAGTTTTACAGCTGTACTACAACCTCTTCTATATCCATATATTCAATAAAGAAACTTTCACAGATCTACGCATGCTTCTTCGCTTCCATTTTTAAAACAACTACGGAAAACTTAAGAACGTTGCATAAGACTCACATGAAACAACATTTCTACCTGGCATCTGCGATTTAGCCATATGTTAGTTATTCCTTTCACTAGAGCTTATATTTTACACTTTTAGAGTCTTTTCAAGCAAAGTACTTGTATACAATGAATATAGTGTGAGTTTAGACTGTTAAATCATAAAAAGAATGTAAGTTGGTAACATTAATGATTTGAGTGGCTATTTCCCATCGACAAAAATTGGTCTAGGTTTGGACAGTGAAAAAAAAAAAAAACAAAACAAGATGCCCTACCGGCAGAAGTATTCCTGCGGATGACTGTAAGACTTTCTGGAGCCTTTTCAGAAAGAAATTAGTGTTAGTTCACGCTTTAAAACCATACGCATAATGCGGAATGATGTTTGCAGTATTTTACATTTTACCTTTTAGCTACGATAACTATTAAACTTTGTTGTTTCATATAAAACTTCAGTCTTGCATCAATTTAGAGATTTTTTTAAAAAGATTTCCATTCGAAGTTGCACTCCCTAAAGCATCTTCAAGAAGCAATTAACTAATTAAAAGATTATCGCGTTAAGAATAATCTGTGCTTTAAAAGGTGAATGTTTGTTCAGGGTTTAAAACAATATGCATAATGGGGTATGAGGTTCTTTGTGTTTTACAGTTTATCTTGTAGCTGTGAAAGAAGTAATATTTGTTATTTCATATAAACTGCACTGTTTTGCATCATTTAGAGATTTTTTCAAAAAGTTTTTTATTCATAGTTATATTCCCTAAAGCATCTTCAAAAAGTAAATAAGTAATGAAAACTTAGTCACATTAAGTTTTGAATGGAAAATCTGTGGCGTAAATAGTAATAACTTCGAATTCATTTAATTACATTCCCGAGAGCATCATAAAAGTTAAGAGACTTTGAAAAATTTTGCCGGAGATCAAGCTTAAAAAGGAACACCGTCAGTTTAAAAATCCATTAGAGAACACTCTTCCGTGGACGTTTCAAAATACTCCTTTTAAAACTATACAGTATGAAAATCTTTATGTTGTTTGTACCTGAACTTCATAATAAAAACTTTTACTTGGCCATGCGAAATAATAAGAATATCTGCGTTTCCTTTTTATCGTCAGCTTGATAGTATACAAATTTTAGAATCATACAATATTTTAAATTCGACTAGTCAATTAAAAAAGTGGTGGTCATCAAATGATAAATAAAATAGGTAGAAGTTAATGAGGAAGATGAGCTGTGCTTCATGATTCCAGAGCTTTATAAAAACAGAGTAGCTTATCTAGGAACATGAATTAAAAAATTGTATTATATTTAGAAAGACTTATAGAAACCTTACGCATTAAATCGATATGAACATACCCTATTGGTAGTCGTTCATGTCTGTTTTGAAGCATCAAGAACTGCTTATTTATCAAGAATGACTACTAAGAATATTAGTTTCACGTAGATTATCAGTTTGGATCATAAATGTTCTTGATTTTTTTAAGTTTTACAGCCGTACTACAACCGCTTCTATATCCATATATTCAACAAAGAAACTTTCACAGATCTACGCATGCTTCTTCGCTTCCATTTTTAAAACAACTACGGAAAACTTAAGAACGTTGCATAAGACTCACATGAAACAACATTTCTACCTTGGTATCTGCGATTTAGCCATATGTTAATTATTCCTTTCACTAGAGCTTATATTTTACACTTTTAGAGTCTTTTCAAGCAAAGTACTTGTATACAATGAATATAGTGTGAGTTTAGACTGTTAAATCATAAAAAGAATGTAAGTTGGGAACATTAATGATTTGAGTGGCTATTTCCCATCGACAAAAATTGGTCTAGGTTTGGACAGTGAAAAAAAAAGAACAAGATGCCCTACCGGGCAGAAGTATTCCTGCAGATGACTGGAAGACTTTCTGGAGGCTTTTCAGAAAGAAATGAGTGTTAGTTCACGCTTTAAAACCATATGCATAATGCGGAATGATGTTTGCAGTATTTTACATTTTACCTTTTAGCTACGATAACTATTAAACTTTGTTGTTTCATATAAAACTTCAGTCTTGCATCAATTTAGAGATTTTTTTTAAAAAGATTTCCATTCGAAGTTGCACTCCCTAAAGCATCTTCAAGAAGCAATTAACTAATTAAAAGATTATCGCGTTAAGAATAATCTGTGCTTTAAAAGGTGAATGTTTGTTCACGGTTTAAAACAATATGCATAATGCGGTATGATGTTCTTTGTGTTTTACAGTTGATCTTGTAGCTGTGAAAGAAGTAATATTTGTTATTTCATATAAACTGCACTGTTTTGCAACATTTACAGATTTTTTCAAAAAGTTTTTTATTCATAGTTATATTCCCTAAAGCATCTTCAAAAAGTAATTAAGTAATGAAAACTTTGTCACATTAAGTTTTGAAAGGAAAATCTGTGGCGTAAATAGTAACAACTTCGAATTCATTTAATTACATTCCCGAGAGCATCATAAAAGTTAAGAGACTTTGAAAAATTTTGCCGGAGATCAAGCTTAAAAAGGAACACCGTCAGTTTAAAAATCCATTAGAGAACACTCTTCCGTGGACGTTTCAAAATACTCCTTTTAAAACTATACAGTATGAAAATCTTTATGTTGTTTGTACCTGAACTTCATAATAAAAACTTTTACTTGGCCTTGCGAAATAATAAAAATATCTGTGTTTCCTTTTTATCGTCAGCTTGATAGTATACAAATTTTAGAATCATACAATATTTTAAATTCGACTAGTCAATAAAAAAAGTGGTCATCTATTGATTAATAAAATGGGTATAAGCTGATGAGGAAGATGAGCTGTGCTTCAAGATTCCAGAGCTTTATAAAAACAGGATAGCTTACCTAGGAACATGAAATAGAAAATTGTATTATATTTAGAAAAAGACTAATAGAAACCTTACGCATTTTTTAAATCGATGTAAGCATACCGTTTTTGTAGTCGTTCATATCTGATTTGAAGCATCAAAAACTGCTTATTTATCACGAATAACTACTAAGAGTATTAGTTTCACGTAGATTATCAGTTTGGATCATAAATTTTCTTGATTCTTTTAAGTTTGACAGCCGTATAACCTCTTCTATATCCATATATTCAACCAAGAAATTTTCTCAGATCTACGCGTGCTTCTTCGCTTCCATTTTGAAAACAACTACGGAAAACGTATGAACGTTGCATAAGACTCACATGAAACAACATTCTACCTTGGCATCTGCGATTTAGCCATATGTTAATTATTCCTTTCACTAGAGCTTATATTTTACACTTTTAGAGTCTTTTCAAGCAAAGTACTTGTATACAATGAATATAGTGTGAGTTTAGACTGTTAAATCATAAAAAGAATGTAAGTTGGGAACATTAATGATTTGAGTGGCTATTTCCCATCGACAAAAATTGGTCTAGGTTTGGACAGTGAAAAAAAAAAAAAAAAAACAAAAAAAACACGAACGGTTTCAAAGTATTCCTTGCTTACGCAGGAATACAAAAAAAAAAAAGAAAAAAAACACGAACGGTTTCAAAGTATTCCTTGCTTACGCAGGAATACAAAAACAAAACAAGATGCCCTACCGGGCAGAAGTATTCCTGCAGATGACTGGAAGACTTTCTAGAAGGATTTCAGAAAGAACTGATAGTAGTTCACGCTTTAAAACCATATGCATAATGCAGAATGATGTTGCGGTACTTTACATTTTACCTTTTAACAACGATAACAATTAAACTTTGTTGTCTAATATAAAACTTCATTCTTGCTTCAATTTAGAGATTTTTTAAAAAAGATTTTAACTCAAAGTTGTATTCCCTAAAGAATCTTCAAGAAGTAATTACGGTAGTAGCGATAGCGAATACCGTATTAAAACACCCGCGGACTCCTACTCCTACTCTCCTCCTCCTACTCCGGCCGAAATGGCAATTAGTCTGTGATTTAAAGTCTGCGAGACTCTACTAATAACGCCATGTAAGTTTTAATGAAGGAACGCAGCCTTCGAATTTTGGAAGCTTTTCTGTAACAAACATTTAAAAGTTGATTGCGGTTTGTTTCAAAAGTACATAATCTGATATGTTGTAGCTTAATCCATGAAAGAATGAATTCTTATCAAATAGCCTTACATAAAAATGGGACTTTTAGTTCATTACTCTAACTGAAAATACTTGATATGTTGCTTTTCTTGATGGTAAAGCTTATCAGTTCAAAATTTCATGTTACCTCAGTTGTTAGCTAACTATACACTATATGTTTCTGTATTAAGGCTTTCAAAGATCCAGTTCGAAAGGCTGTTATTTGTTTGAATTCATTTATGGTTTCATGAAATTATAATTAAAAACATATTTTTTTTTCGAAACGCGTGTTTTTTTTCTACACATAGTCTTACAAAAAATTTTCTTATAAAAAAATCATATACAGCTCATATCACGCATGTATAATTCTTTTGTCTTTAATAAATTAATTTCTGTTGGTTTATGATTAGACCCTTTTTACACTAACTAATAATTTTAACAAATTTATCGTTTATGCCTGTTTTCCACCAGTGAAATATAAAAAAACACAAGCTTCAAAGAACTTTGTAGTAACTTTTCATAACTTTAAGTAAAATTGCTGCTACCGTTTTGCGCCATCTGGCTCTTGTTAAGTAATAAAAAATTTGTCGCGTCAAGAAAAGTTTGTGCTTAAGAAGTAATAACTTCGAATTCATTACTCAGCCGGCCGTTTACGGCAGCTGAGTATTAAAATCCTCTTTTTGTCGTGTCGTCGAACTTTTTTCGGAGCCTAACCTTCCCACGCGGTATCCAGGCTGCACGCTTTCACCTCCATCATGCGCAGCGCACGGTTCTTCAAAATGGTGTAAGTCGTAAATCTTGTGCTCTCCCCAAGTTAAAGCGTGGAGTTCCTTACGAAGCAGTTACGAAAGAGAAAGAGGTTGGTTTTTGCTTATTTGTTCCCCCAAATTTACTTTTAGTTATTTTTTTTTACTGTAGCCATACTTGTTTCCAGTGGTTATTTTTAAAAAGGTTTCCAGTGTGTGTTTTTATTTATATATACTGCCTAAAGTGTTTGTACTCGAACTACTACTGCAACACTGGTTTTTGGGTGATCGTAACGTCTCGTGAAGAAACTATGCCTACTTACAATATTATCAAATCAGTTTTGGGTAGCTTTAATCAAGGCAACGTAGAAATGTTTGGGAATACAGCTGGTAGGCAATGTGCATGCATAAGTCTTTTTGCAATATTTTGGTCTCAAAAATAAACAGTCTGACTGTAATGACATTTGAATATAATGTTTCTATGTCAATTTTACTTATTGTTATTTTGCAGATCTCGTTGCTTATGTACATAATGTGACATCAGTCAAGCATACCAAGAAAAATCAAAATTTGAAATATTTTAACTTGCAGCTACAATCGCCTACCAAAACGTTCCGTGGTGTTTGTTTTAATGAAAGCTACCATGACGAATTGGAAAACGCTGCAAGACGAGAAGTCCTATCAAATTATCTGGGGTGAAAAGAAAAATGAACTTTTTCGATTCAACAGCAGAAGATATTCAAATTGGACATAACTCAAAGATTGAGGTGGTTAATCCATCATTTGAATATGCAAAGTCGGAGTTACTGACAATTAAGTCAATATTAGAAAGTAAAATTCACAGAGATGTAGTATCACTTGAGCATACCTCACAGTTGAAGGTCGTCCGAGTATTCCTACGAAGTTAAGGAAAACTGGTGCAGTTGTAAACAAGTTAGATTTATCCGCTAATGATGAGACGGGTGTAATAAAGGTTACATTGTGGGGTGATGGGATAAAGTCAGTTCAGAACGATGAAGTGTATTTGATTACAAGTGCAGTAGTGAACGACTACTTTGGAACTGTTTCGCTTAATACAAACCACAACACAATCTTTACACCTTCCTCTACTGACATTAACAAGGCTAAAAGCACGCTTTTCGAATTGAGAATAAAATCAATTTATTTTCCGCCATCTTCGATTTTCAATGAGCAACAAAGGGTTGTATGTCCACGTTGTAGTCAAAATGTTTCGTCTGGAGATAAAAGTCGATTGTTTAAGTGCACTTAGATGTGGAATTGTGTGCTTACGCAATAACCTAGAAAACCAGTTCAGCATGAAAATGATTTTCGATTCAGCTACTGTGAACGTTTATCACACGCATATTGTCAAATATTTTGCAGCCAAAAAATTGACTGTACCTACCACAATAGATGAAATTATGGAGGTATTTCTAGAAGACGATACGACCGAACTGAATTTGGATAACAGAGGTGCGATTATTGCTATAAAGTCGGACGCACACATGAACTTGTCTTCTGTTGCGTAAAATGGCTTTTCTTCAACCTTTTCACTTAGACGCCTTTTTGATTTTAGTTATTGTATTACTGATGTGTTTTAGACAAAGTACATTTCGCATTCATTTATTGGCTGTCTAAATTTATGAATCATAAAAAATATGATGATTCCATGAACCTAGTTTTTTGAAAAACACTTGTGTATTTTTTGTCAGTTAAATATTTTACTATCTTTACACCTTTGGTTTTATTAAACTCTTTAGATTTTCGATTGTCATTTTTTTACGTTATAACCTTTAACCTTTGTAGCTTTTTATTAGTTGATTTTTTTCGGAAAGAAAAAGCAGATGAAATTGACAACGACTTTTTTTTTCTAAAATCCCGATTTCCGCTACCTTTCTTCTTATATACGAAATGTAGACCAACGCAAAGGCGAGTCTGTGTAGTTAGACTTCGAATGTGAGTTAATTTCCACAATTAAATTCCACAAGACGGCTGAGTTACGGCCATTTATGGCTGTTTTATTTAATTACATTCCCGAGGGCATCATAAAAGTTAAGAGACTTTGAAAAATTTTGCCGGAGATCAAGCTTAAAAAGGAACACCGTCAGTTTAAAAATCCATTAGAAAACACTCTTCCGTGGACGTTTCAAAATACTCCTTTTAAAACTATACAGTATGAAAATCTTTATGTTGTTTGTACCTGAACTTCATAATAAAAACTTTTACTTGGCCTTGCGAAATAATAAAAATACCTGTGTTTCTTTTTTATCGTCAGCTTGATAGTATACAAATTTTAGAATCATACAATATTACCTAGGAACATGAAATAGAAAATTGTATTATATTTAGAAAAAGACTAAAAGAAACCTTACGCATTTTTTTTAAATAGATGTAAGCATACCGTTTTTGTAGTCGTTCATATCTGATTTGAAGCATCAAAAACTGCTTATTTATCACGAATAACTACTAAGAGTATTAGTTTCACGTAGATTATCAGTTTCTTACGCTTACGCAATAATACAAAAAACAAGAAGTATTCCTGCGGATGACTGTGAGACTTTCTGGAGCCTTTTCAGAAAGAAATGAGTGTTAGTTCACGCTTTAAAACCATATGCATAATGCGGAATGATGTTTGCAGTATTTTACATTTTACCTTATAGCTACGATAACTATTAAACTTTGTTGTTTCATATAAAACTTCAGTCTTTTTTAAAAAGATTTCCATTCGAAGTTGCACTCCCTAAAGCATCATCAAGAAGCAATTAACTAATTAAAAGATTATCGCGTTAAGAATAATCTGTGCTTTAAAAGGTGAATGTTTGTTCACGGTTTAAAACAATATGCATAATGTGGTATGATGTTCTTTGTGTTTTACAGTTTATTTTGTAGCTGTGAAAGAATTAATATTTGTTATTTCATATAAACTGCACTGTTTTGCATCATTTAGAGATTTTTTCAAAAAGTTTTTTATTCATAGTTATATTCCCTAAAGCATCATTACAAATTTTAAAATCATACAATATTTTAAATTCGACTAGTCAATTAAAAAAGTGGTCATCTATTGATTAATAAAATGGGTATAAGCTGATGAGGAAGATGAGCTGTGCTTCATGATTCCAGAGCTTTATAAAAACAGGATAGCTTACCTAGGAACATGAAATAGAAAATTGTATTATATTTATTATTGTATTATAATTAATTGTATTATATTTATGTGCAGCGATGGTGTAGTGGTTGGTACCTTTGAGTGCGACCGCTGCGACCCGTGTTCGAGTCCAGTCATGTCGTATCTCAATACACCACTCCGATGCGCTTTAAAAGCAGCGTGTCAGCCCATTAGGAGCCATCGACTTACTGCACACTGGCCTTCGGGCAAGTTAGAGCAATACTATACGTATCTCTGGCGGTAAGTCAACTAACAGTTGCAAGTCTGCGGGCGGAAGAACCAACCATTACGGATGGAAGCCCAAGGACTAAAAACTCCCGTTACTTACTTACTTACTTACTTACTTTAGAAAAAGACTAATAGAAACCTTACGCATTTTTTTAAATAGATGTAAACATACCGTTTTTGTAGTCGTTCATATCTGATTTGAAGCATCAAAAACTGCTTATTTATCACGAATAACTACTAAGAGTATTAGTTTCACGTAGATTATCAGTTTGGATCATAAATGTTCTTGATTCTTTTAAGTTTTACAGCCGTAATATAACCTCTTCTATATCCATATATTCAACAAAGAAACTTTCACAGGTCTACGCATGCTTCTTCGCTTCCATTTTTAAAACAACTACGGAAAACGTAAGGACGTTGCATAAGACTCACATGAAACAACATTTCTACCTTGGCATCTGCGATTTAGCCATATGTTAATTATTCCTTTCACTAGAGCTTCTATTTTACACTTTTAGGGTATTTTCAAGCAAAGTACTTGTATACAATGAATATAGTGTGAGTTTAGACTGTTAAATCATAAAAAGAATGTAAGTTGGGAACATTGATGATTTGTGTGGCTATTTCCCATCGACAAAAATTGGTCTAGGTTTGGACAGTGAAAAAAAAAAAAAAAAAAAAAAAAAAACACAAACGGTTTCAAAGTATTCCTCGCTTACGCAGGAATACAAAAAAACACGAACGGTTTCAAAGTATTCCTTGCTTACGCAATAATACAAAAAACAAGATGCCCTACCGGGCAGAAGTATTCCTGCGGATGACTGTGAGACTTTCTGGAGCCTTTTCAGAAAGAAATGAGTGTTAGTTCGCGCTTTAAAACCATATGCATAATGCGGAATGATGTTTGCAGTATTTTACATTTTACCTTATAGCTACGATAACTATTAAACTTTGTTGTTTCATATAAAACTTCAGTCTTTTTTAAAAAGATTTCCATTCGAAGTTGCACTCCCTAAAGCATCATCAAGAAGCAATTAACTAATTAAAAGATTATCGCGTTAAGAATAATCTGTGCTTTAAAAGGTGAATGTTTGTTCACGGTTTAAAACAATATGCATAATGTGGTATGATGTTCTTTGTGTTTTACAGTTTATTTTGTAGCTGTGAAGAATTAATATTTGTTATTTCATATAAACTGCACTGTTTTGCATCATTTAGAGATTTTTTCAAAAAGTTTTTTATTCATAGTTATATTCCCTAAAGCATCATTACAAATTTTAAAATCATACAATATTTTAAATTCGACTAGTCAATTAAAAAAGTGGTCATCTATTGATTAATGAAATTGGTATAAGCTGATGAGGAAGATGAGCAGTGCTTCAAGATTCCAGAGCTTTATAAAAACAGGATAGCTTACCTAGGAACATGAAATAGAAAATTGTATTATATTTATTATTGTATTATAATTAATTGTATTATATTTATGTGCAGCGATGGTGTAGTGGTTGGTACCTTTGAGTGCGACCGCTGCGACCCGTGTTCGAGTCCAGTCATGTCGTATCTCAATACACCACTCCGATGCGCTTTAAAAGCAGCGTGTCAGCCCATTAGGAGCCATCGACTGACTGCACACTGGCCTTCGGGCAAGTTAGAGCAATACTATACGTATCTCTGGCGGTAAGTCAACTAACAGTTGCAAGTCTGCGGGCGGAAGAACCAACCATTACGGATGGAAGCCCAAGGACTAAAAACTCCCGTTACTTACTTACTTACTTACTTACTTACTTTAGAAAAAGGCTAATAGAAACCTTACGCATTTTTTTAAATAGATGTAAGCATATCGTTTTTGTAGTCGTTCATATCTGATTTGAAGCATCAAAAACTGCTTATTTATCACGAATAACTACTAAGAGTATTTGTTTCACGTAGATTATCAGTTTGGATCATAAATGTTCTTGATTCTTTTAAGTTTGACAGCCGTATAACCTCTTCTATATCCATATATTCAACCAAGAAATTTTTTTTTTACATTGGGTCCAAAAATTTGGTCCCAAGAAACCAAATAACCGAGTTTACGCTGCAGTTAATAACTTCAGATGAAATCATGATATCTGCTTGAAATTTTCACAGTATCCTCATAATAAGCATTCAAACTTACTGTAGTAAAACAAAATTCATTCATAGTTTAGTTACTGAGTTATAACAATTTTAATTTTTAGTCAAAATTTGCCTTAAAATTTGAAAATTCAAAACTGTGAAACTTCACACTTGTTACCCCTACATGTTTAATTTTACTACAGTAAGTGCACTTAATAGAGATGAATAACTGGAGAAAATTTCATGTTGATAGCTTCATTATTTCCAGAGTTATTGACTGTGGCGCACCGAAAGAACAATATTTGAGAAAAAACCCCGCAAAGGTACAAAAGTGTTTTTCTGAAGCTAAAATTCTTGAAGTATGTCTTTGTGCATGAATCTAGTTGTTTTTAAACTCTTCACTTGCTTTAACTGATACAAAGAAACTACAAGAAACAAATTTACACTCAGAACACTAAGTTCAAACACAACACGGCAGTCTTAGCAGATATCAATCAATTAGCATTCCGTTGACATATTAACATCAAATACTTTTATGAACATAAGTTAAAACATCCCAGCCCCATAAACTAGTCCCTCTTTTTCTTCAATTGAGTCTGAAAATCCTTTTCTGATTGCACTCAGTTTCTTCCTTCTTTGTTTCACGCGGTCCGAAAACTTTCGTTCCATAGCCATTATGCGATCCGAGTCTTTCTTTATACAAAATTGATCGAGTGAAGAGAACCCACGTTTTTGCCAAGTCCCATCACAGGATACGGTGATATCAGCAGTAACCTTTTCTGCAGTTTTATCCTGACAGCTTTCTGAAAGTTCCTCAGATGCACTTTTCATAGACTCTTCTACAGCCTGTTTGTAAATGATACACAACTTTTCTTGGATGTCGTTAAAGGCATTTTTATTGACAGGTGGTGGTATATTCATGTACCCACAAAATGTGGTTAAAGCTGTATGGCCTTTTCCTATTTCTGGCATAGCGATACAAGAACGGTAGTTAACTTCAAATGGATTAGCACCAGTTGTGCTGGTTTCCACTTTCTTGCTGGAGAAAAAGAGTTGGTTCCAAGAGCATACAGTACAGTTAACATTCAAGGGTAGTGACAATCCTTTCTTTTTGGAAATATCACATGAAAATTGCAGAGATTTATTGAGGCAATCTGGACAGGTACCAAGCAGTTAGGACCACTCGACCAAAACTTGCGATAAAAAGCGTTTCATACTACTTTATGACAGCCACACGACGAAGTGCATTCACAACGTTTTCTTCTGATTTGAGAATAAAATATTGAGAAATGTATTGTAAAATCGTGAAAGAAGTAATTATCAATCTGATTTAATTTGTAACTTAGGACTCTTTACTTTGTACATTCACGTTGATATAAATAAATTGTCCAGAACAAATTATTTGTGTTTTTTCTATGACGCCCGAGAATATGTGAATAGAATTCGTCGAGATACAGACGAAGTTCATCATAGTATTAGAGGCACAAAAGATCGGGAACACAAATATTCTCGCGACTTTCGCGACTTTTTGCTTTTTTAGGATTCACGACTTTATATGCCGGCGACTTTTAAATATTTTCACAAAAAACATTTCACGGATTTGCAGCCATTTCTTTGAAGGGTGAAGGGGGCTCGTGACTTTTTGTGTTATTTTCGTATTCAGATTGAATAACTTCGTTTTCAGATCCCCAAAATAAGTAGGCAGTGGCGTAACTCGCGGGTTGCCTTGGGTGCGATCGCACCACCCTCGGATTTAGTTGGTCAAGCAATTTTTCAAGCGATATACTACCAAACATTTCTGGAACACGTTTACGTTAAAAGGAGGACACTGAGCGTGTTATTACGAAATATATATGTTCTGGTGAAGCATGTAATAACCATTTCTTCGTTTGAATTATTCATTCCGAATGCTTCCCGAAAATTTATTATTGCAATGTTTGGTATTGTTATGTTAATGATCTTAATAATCGTTTTGTCGATACGCCACACAATAGCGCAATTTAATTTTACGACCATTATTGAAACTGATGCTAATGTATCGCTAGAAAAGTGGTACTCCTCCGAAGATGTAGAAATTGTTCGTTTTCTTCTTTCTTCATTTTCTGAAGAACTAAGCCGAAAGGGAAATTTTGACACGGTAAAAAGTTTTGTTTTTGCATAAAGTTCACCACCCCAAAAATAAACAAAATTTACCGTGTCGAATTTTCCCTAGAGCTATGTTTCTATGCGCTTGCTATGCTAGATCGTCATCATTCAATCGGATGTATTCAAATAGGAGAGTAAAATAAAATTATCGAGGCAATTCTTTATAATAAATCACGATTATTTTAGCGACGAATTCTGGTCGAGTGGTCCTAACTGCCAAGCAGTTCAATCATTGATTTTAAAATATCTGAATCCATCAAAATGTAACAGCTAGGCAGATTGTTTGACTGATCACAAAAATCGATTGAATCTGAAGCAACAGTTGTTGACGACGACATAGTCACAGAACTACTAGCGTCTTGCTTGTCTTTTTTGTGATGTCTCTTTAATTTTTTTGCAGATGAAGAAAGTATGCCTACATCTTTATTAGTTTGTGAGTTTTCTACTGCAGGAAGATTCGTAGAATGCTCAGGTATTGTGATTGAAGAATCAGCAACTGAAGCAGAGGAAGTGTTTGTATATTTGTTGCCTCTGAATCGTCTTTTTCTAAAAACTTTACCACCAGAATTTCTTCTCAAAGAAGACTCGTGTTTTGTTTTATTCATTTTTATTATGACAATATTTAACTAATTTAAAATAAAAACACTTGATATACACAGAACTGTCATTAGAACGTTATTACAAGGACAGAACCAATTTCTCACTTTCTCAACCTACTTCAAACAACCACACACTTCTGCGCTCTTGTTTTGCCATTTTTTTCGTGTATAGTAGCATGAAAACACACTAAAGCCTTAGACACACTACTGAACTTTCACTGGGAGAAACTACAGCCAAAAAAACCAATTCTGTGGCCAGAAATGAAGGTAAAACGGTTGCTAAGGACGTTGCTAGGGAAATTCATTGCTCTAGCAACAAGACCCTTGAACTTTTGATGGCAAATTGTGAAATCTACGGCATTTTGGGGTAAAAATAAACTATGCCATCGTTTTCCCCATAAATGAAAGTATCTAAAAAGACACATTTTGAAATTTTGAAAATTTTGATATTTATTACTGTACTACCACCTTAAGTTTGACAGTAAAAAAAAACAAAAAAAAACAAGATGCCCTGCGGGCAGAAGTATTCCTGCGGATGACTGTAAGACTTTCTCGAGCCTTTTCAGAAAGAAATTAGTGTTAGTTCACGCTTTAAAACCATATGCATAATGCGGAATGATGTTTCCAGTATTTTACATTTTACCTTTTAATTACGATAACTATTAAACTTTGTTGTTTCATATAAAACTTCAGTCTTGCATCAATTTAGAGATTTTTTTAAAAAGATTTCCATTCGAAGTTGCACTCCCTAAAGCATCTTCAAGAAGCGATTAACTAATTAAAAGATAATCGCGTTAAGAATAATCTGTGCTTTAAAAGGTGAATGTTTGTTCACGGTTTAAAACAATATGCATAATGTGGTATGATGTTCTTTGTGTTTTACAGTTTATCTTGTAGCTGTGAAAGAATTAATATTTGTTATTTCATATAAACTGCGCTGTTTTGCATCATTTAGAGATTTTTTCAAAAAGTTTTTTATTCATAGTTATATTCCCTAAAGCATCTTCAAAAAGTAATTAAGTAATGAAACTTTGTCACATTAAGTTTTGAATGGAAAATCTGTGGCGTAAATAGTAATAGAATTCATTTAATTACATTCCCGAGAGCATCATAAAAGTTAAAAGACTTTGAAAAATTTTGCCGGAGATCAAGCTTAAAAAGGAACACCGTCAGTTTAAAAATCCATTAGAGAACACTCTTCCGTGGACATTTCAAAGTACTCCTTTTAATACTATACAGTATGAAAATCTTTATGTTGTTTGTACCTGAACTTCATAATAAAAACTTTTACTTGGCCTTGCGAAATAATAAAAATATCTGTGTTTCCTTTTTATCGTCGGCTTGATAGTATACAAATTTTAGAATCATACAATATTTTAAATTCGACTAGTCAATAAAAAAAGTGGTCATCTATTGATTAATAAAATGGGTATAAGCTGATGAGGAAGATGAGCTGTGCTTCAAGTATCCAGAGCTTTATAAAAACAGGATAGCTTACCTAGGAACATGAAATAGAAAATTGTATTATATTTAGAAAAAGACTAATAGAAACCTTACGCATTTTTTTAAATCGATGTAAGCATACCGTTTTTGTAGTCGTTCATATCTGATTTGAAGCATCGAAAACTGTTTATTTATCACGAATAACTACTAAGAGTATTAGTTTCACGTAGATTATCAGTTTAGATCATAAATGTTCTTGATTCTTTTAAGTTTCACAGCCGTATACCCTGTTCTATATTCATATATTCAACCAAGAAATTTTCTCAGATCTACGCGTGCTTCTTCGCTTCCATTTTTAAAACAACTATGGAAAACGTAAGAACGTTGCATAAGACTCACGTGAAACAACATTTCTACCTTGGCATCTGCGATTTAGCCATATGTTAATTATTCCTTTCAGTAGAGCTTATATTATACACCTTTAGGGTCTTTTCAAGCAAAATACTTGCGCACAATGAACGTAGTGTGAGTTAAGATATTTAAAGCTTAAAAAAATGTAAGTTTGGAACTTAGAGGATTTGACTGACTATTTCCCATCGACAAAAATCGGTCTAGGTTTGGACAGTGAAAAAAAAAAAAAAAAAAAAAAAAAAAAAACACGAACGGTTTCAAAGTATTCCTTGCTTGCTCAGGAATACAAAAAAACACGAACGGTTTCAAAGTATTCCTTGCTTACGCAGGAATACAAAAAGGCATCTATGAAATCCGTTCCGCACCCTGGGCATATATTGAAAATTTGCCAGAGAATATTACCAACTATATAGATAATTTAAGCAAGTAGGTTTTCTGGGCTATTTTGACATAAATGTTCATGCATGCATGCATATTTTATGTATTATAATATTGTTACATAAATTTCACTGGATTTGATCGTTTGATTGAATTACCTTCGTTTAATGATAAGATTCACTTGAAAGTTGGTGGAGATCATGGCGGAGGGTCTTTCAAAATGAGCTACTAGGTTGCCAACATTGATAAACCAAATAGCAAAAATAACACGGTTGTTATTGTATTAAAAACACATGTAAAACTACAAATATATACATACAAAGCTTTTCGTAAGGCACAGGCTTACATTATCAAGTTAACACGGTTGTCTTCTCCCTATTTGAAGCAAAAGACAGACGAATTAATTTAAGCATAACATTGTCTCGCTTCAAAGCAGAAATTGAACAATTGCAAAGATCATTTTGGCAGTAGGTATTCTTCAAAGGTTTTCTTACGTCACTCCACCAACTTCTGATAAGACAAATCAATACGGACATTCATGTTTGGCGACTACGAATTTCTTTGTGTCATGTATGGCTTAACTGGTGCAAATGGTAAGTCTTTTGGCATGATCATTCATCTTTACAAAGAGCCTAGAACAGAATTTATGAACAATTATATCTGATACAGGACGTCACTGTTGCCTGTTTTGCAATATCACCACCTCTGAAATGCAGAAAGCTCTCCATGAACGTGGAAGATTCCAAAACCGCACATTGGATTCACTCAAAAGAGATCATGAGAATTTTCAAGCTGGTGGAAGTAATGTTAAACAAGCTAAATTGTTTAACAATGTGATAAGCGAACCAATCTTTGATATCCCTATTGATCAGGTACAACATATAGTAATATTTTTTAAAAAAATTATGCAATTCCAAATTTAACTGTTCATCAAAATATAGGTTGCACCACCAGGACTCCATATATCTCTTGGGATATATTTGAAATTCTTCAATATGTTTGAAGACCGTTGCCATCTTCTTGACTTAAAGATTGCTGAATCGAGTAATGTAGGATTTGCAGAAATCCAAGAATTTGCAAAACTACAATCCCAAATTAAAGATTTACAACGTTCCGTCAATGACTGTCATGAAAAATTAATCTTAGGTATTATAAATCAATATTATCCTTTTGTTAGAACCAGAATGAAAAGATTATCCTTTGTTGATAATTATTGGAAAATTTTAGTACATGATGCGATCGCCCAAAATACCCTTAAATCACCAGATGAGGAAAGTATCATTAAAGGCATTTATCTCCCCAGATTAGAGCATCTGCAGAAAAAAATGCAAGAACAGGTAGGCATTAGCTCTAGACATTTTGAAATGAGAGAGATAGAGATAATTGACACTGTTTTAAAAATATTAAGTATCTTCTTAACAGGAAAAAGAAATGGATAAACTGATAAAACAAAGTGAAGTCAACCGAAATGTAGGCCCGTGTGTGAAACGTGTTGATGACCTTTTGTCAGAGGTCCATGTCCACAGACAAGCGTACCACGGAAAAAGCTTTGTTGGCAACCATGTACATAAAATGCTGAAGGTAAATGTCATACCATAATCAAGAATTTATTTGAACACTTTCCAAGTTTTCTTGACTTCTTTTTTTCATCGTTTAGAGCATTTTGATTATTCAAGCCTATAGAGTAACTCCATGCCAATTCTAGTCAAACATTTGGGGTTTGCTGGTACTGATATCCATCATGAATCGGTGACATTATGCCAGCAAGTTAAACAGCTTTTTTTAAAGTACAGTAGATGTCGCATGTTAATGAATTCTACAAGTCACTTCAATGATGAGAAGTTAACTCAATTAGGTTTGCATATTTTACATGATGTATTTAGCTGCCTGCAACATTATAAGATTTTTTATCATGTTACTTTTCCTCATTTAGATAATGCAATTAAAAGTTTGATGAGTTATTTCCGTGTTCACTGGCCAACTGAAAGCATCACGCCAAAAATGCACATACTTGAGGACCATGTGGTGCCTTTTATTGCAAAATGGAAGTCAGGACTTGGCCTGTATGCAGAACAGGGGGGGCGAAAGCATTCACCCTGAGTTTAACAACCTAAAAGCTGTATATTGCAGAATGCCGTCGAGTGTTTGTAGGTTGAAGGCTATGATGAAGGAGCACTTCATCAGAACCTCTCCAGCTAGTCAAGTGTTAAGACCAGAAAAAGTTTCAAGAAAACGAAAAGAAAGGGAAGAGTGACATTGAGAGAAACAGCATATTAGTGATGAGTATCAGTTCAATAGTTATTAGTTAATTCTTAAAGAAAATAACATATTTACCATCGCATTTCTATATTTTTCGATCTTCTCAGTGTCTCCAAATTTTCAATAACTTCCACATCTTCGTGAGTCAAGAAAGAAATTGGGCCTATAACAAGTTTGGTATCAATGTTTAGGAAATTTAATACTCTTCCAAACAACCTATCCGCGCGAAAAAATATTATGATTATCATAATTTGTGATTTACGAAAATTTTTATGATAATCATAATAATTTTTGTTAAATTAGACTGCAAGAATAGGAGGGAAGATAGGTTGCAGTCTAAACGATTGTGCATCATGGCGGATCACGACGATACACGTGCATTGGAAACAGTAGGTGAGACAAGCTAAAAAAATTATATTACTTACAGTGCACTCTCGATATAAGGAACCTCCAAGGGGAAATGGAAGAAGTTCGTTATATCGAAAGGTCTTGTTTGCTAGCCACGTCGAAACAGTATTTTTAAGCCATATTCTTCTGCAATGCTCTTGTTTGTACTTTTTGCCCTCCGCAATTTTCTGCAGGGCTTATCTGTTATGGAGATAATTGCCCTTTTATCTTGATTTAATCATCATATACATTTCACCTTCTTAGATAATAGATTGCCTTGCAGATTGTAGCTATGTTTATGTTTAGATTCAAATGGTCCGATCCGAATCGTTCGATTTGAATGACATTTTATACGTTCAATTCATTTATTGATTGATTGACATATTTTTAGTTAAGAAACATTACAAGTTCGTAGTAACTGTATAAATTTTCAGTTACGTATAGTCACAGTTGGAGATATATTCTAAATCATAAAATTCAATCGGCACAATGCAATATAATTGTTTTTATTTTCTTTCGTAGCATTTATTACTTTGAATTCGTTATATCGAGGGTTTGAGGGACGAAAACGTTGGTTCGTTAAATCGAGAGTTCGCTATATTGAGGATTCGTTATATAGAAAGGATTTATAAGAGTGTAAGGCAAAATCCAAGGGGAATGGACATTGGTTCTTTATATCGAGATGTTTGCTATATTGGGGGTTCGTTATATCGACAGTCCAGTGTAACATTTATTTCAATGAATAACACGGTGTGATAATGAGATTCTATTTTTTTCTACCAGTGGTGATACTCCCACAAACTAAAGAAAACTAAAGAAGACCTATCAACATTAGAAAAATAAAAAGCTAGATCTAGCTAGAATAATAAATTTATTTTAACCAATTCCTTGGCCAAGGAAGGATGGATGGAGACTTCGCATAAGCTAAGATCGGTGGGAGGTCACCTAAAATTGACCGGCAGTGCTCAAGGTATCTAGGCTCTAAATTTGAAACTGGAATGGCTGCTCCTCCCCCTGCTGATAAATACTCTTCCACACAAGCACAATACATTACATGAATGACAGTCAGGGAAACACGCAATGGAGGGGATCCACCATTTGATTGACGCAGTGGCTATTCTTACGTGACCGTATCTTCTTCTTCTTTTTTTTATTCTTACGTGAAACTTCTTCACATGACTTCTGCTGTGGTTTGCATTAAAAAAGCTTTTTTATCCAAACTTTTTCTCAACTCAACTCCATTTCATATGAGATTGATAAAGAATCATTTCTACAAAATTCTAATTGTGTATGTTCCTTTTGTTCCTTGTTTCTTTTTACAAACTTACTAGTAACCCGTGTAGTTTTTTAAGGCTAATAATTTTGAAAAAGATGTGGCGCGTTCCCTGTGTGTGTTACAAAAATTTTAATTAAGGAATCACGACTCATCAGTGTAACCATGTTGTAGAGCTCGAAAAACTGATCAAAAAAATGTATTGGATCGTTTCGCTACGACCAACCGTTGCAGAAATATCGTCGATCAAAGATTTTGATGATGTCATAGCCGCAGTACCAAATAAAATTTAGTCCCAATTTTTGCATCACCACATCGTCCCCGTATCGCAGACCCTAAAAAACGTCAGTTATCCCCATTGGTTCTCAAGATATTTTTCCTAAAACGTTGTGTTCTATTGGGGATGCAATGCAATGGTTCCCTGTGATCATAAAAAAAACTGACGTCAAATGCCACGTGCTATTATACTAATCGTGAATGTGTCTTGCGTGGTCTAACTGCTGCTATATGACCACGATAAAGAAGATTTTGGCCGGAAATTTAAAAAAAAACACAACACTCTCTAAGTTAACTGTGTTGCACACGATTGTGGATTATTATAATAAGATATGCACATTAAAGAAATGATTAAAAAGACAACGTTATCCATCATAAAAACCAGTTTAAAAGCTCATTGAAATGAAGGAAATCAGACTTGTGACTTAAAAGCATGTGAATATTGTGCAACCATATTTAAAAATTATCAGTATTTTTCTACAAGTCTTGTTCGATTGACTGTAAAAAATGAAAGTTGGAACAAAAACAAAATGTTCTTCTTTTAAATTTACTGAGCTTGTATCTACGGACTTTATTTTTATTTTGGACAACTGTATATATATATACTATATTTAGTTCATGTTTCTTGGTTTAATCAGTACAAAGAAAATAAGTTATATATAATGCACAAAACATAGTGTTTTTCTATATACCTTTTTATTATCAACTGAACAAATTGATTGTTGCTGTTAAAAAGTTCTACAAGACACATCATTAAGAATTCATGCAGGATTATCTGATTATAATAATTTTAACATCACGTAAGAATATACTCATGTGATTGATTGATTATAACAGTTTAGGCACAACCTACAAATAAGGGATTTTTTTATTGAAATTTCAATTTACCAGGTGGTAGTGTACTTTCGTGCAGTTGCAGCAGCTGATGTGGGCCTGGGTGTACCTCAGATTTCATGGCGCCACGCTTCCATTTACCCAACTGACATACGATGATAGTTATTTCAGTTATAATAAGCTTTTGGTAGATATACGTTTGGTCTTCATCTTTATGTATTTTTTTGTCACTGCATTACTGTGCTCACACAAGTCTCTATCCATCAGTACCTGATAATTACACCAGTAGCTGCATCATATGTCACTCATGTATCGCAAGCACACTGTCTTGCCAAGTGAGCTATTCACCACCACTAAATCCCACTAAACAGCAAATTAGGACCTTATCAGCTTAATAGGAAAATATTCTTCTAATTAGGATGAAAAAAATATCCTAATTGAGATATGATATCCTTATTATGATTTGTTGAGTTCAAAACAACCTGTTTCCCAGTGAATGGGTCAGTATCACATCTTCTCTCACCTCATTTTGCGTAGACAAAGTAAATGCATGTTGTTTTTTCAAACCTAAAACTTGAAAGCATTCAACTTCCTATGATTTCTTGTGAAATAAACCAAATGATAATGAACTCTCTTAATTTATGCTCAATATGCTGCCCTGTAAAAAATTTTTTTACCTAATAGTTTTAAGTTTGATGGAAAATAAAATCAATTAAAATTAAATCACGTTGTCACATAGAGCTTGAAAAGCTGATCAAAAAGTGTATTTACCCCTACATTTGGGGTACCTTTGGGTCTGCAATGTAATCGTTTCTGACTAACTATATACTTATAGTGAAAAAACATCCCAGTAATGGACTTTCCAAAAATAACTTCATAAAAATTGTATGTAAAATAGCAACCTTGCCCCAGCTCCTTATTCTCACTCGCTAAACTAACTCAGTAGTTTTAATGAAGAGACCTTAAATTTGCTAATTTAGAAAAGAAATTCTTTAATTTCAGGTATATATACACCAGGCTTTTCTGGCAAAACTAATAAGTGTGAAAACATACTATAGCCCATTTGAAATATCTTACAAAATATCTCCGATTCGAATGCCCACCAGTCTGAAACCTCTGAGATGCCCATTTGTGGGAATACATACTTTATATTTGGGATCCCTTGGTTGAAGGTTGTACCTAAACTGTTATAATCAATCAATCACATTGAGCATATTCTTACGCATCATTTTAGTTTTTTTCGAGCTATGGTGTGCATGTTACTCTAAGACATGATGCCAATTGCAATTATAATCTAATAACCAGAAAGGCTCGTTGTTTGATACCAGAAATTAATTGATATCAGAAATAATTATTATGGATCAGGTTAATTTCTGGAGTGAACATAGCTGCAATGTTTAATATATATCTAGCTGTAAGTTGATTAATGATAGGAGATGAAGAACCAAGAAATGGTTTGACTAAACATTTGAAAATATTTGCTATATTACTCAAATGAGGTATATAATGATAGTTACACACTTTTCTAAATGCCTTTTTATCTCGCTTATGTAATAACACACCTCCATTTGTTTTTTTACGATAAAAAACTTTTATAAATCACCAATCAGATAAAGCTGTGTATAGACAGCTACTCACAAGTGCTAAACGTGTCCCGTTCTGCCAAGATCTCAACTCCGGTTGAGTGTGAAATAATGCAACGACATAATTCATGTTGTTTTGCTGTGTATGTTTAAAATATCCTCCCTTGCAGCATTCTCCAATATTGCCCACAAAGGAGTTTAATATTTTGATCATCAGATCGCTTTTGTCGTTGTTGCGTTTCACCTCTTCCATATTTGCAATGCACACCACAAGCGAACACAAAGGTACTGGCCATAATACATCTTCTGGTCAGCTAAGAGATCAACTTTCATTGACCTGATGGGTTTATGGAAGGTGGCTATGGACGGCTGATGAGCCCTAACAAGGGCGAAACACGTCCCCTCTGTCTTAGCTTTTCCAAGCATAGACGATGTGCTTCTGTTAGTATTGTGTGATAGCTAATTGTTTCTTTTTACAGATATCTCATACTCTAATCAAGTTTCCTCAATGAAAAAAAAAATGAATGTCACATATAAGAAAAGATTTAAGGTACCATGTTATTCCCTAAAATTTACTTCAACTTCTTTTTCCTATAGTTCATGAGGTAATCCATCCGTTTGTTTGATACATCACTGTTGTGGTTATAGTATTTTTCTTTTTTATGGCTGAGAGTGTATGTAAAGGTTTTCATGTTTGTGATAATTGTGACATGAACTATATCAGAAACACTGCTTAAATCTCATTCACTTTTCAATAGAAATAACAAGTATGAGTATGTATTGGGTATTTCATTCATTCATATTGATATGTCTGTCATTTCAGATTTGTGAGGCAATTCATAATGGAGAAAAATGTGGTGAAAGTAATGAAATTGCCAGCAAATCTTGTTCTTCTTGCCTGTCACTTTTCCCCAAAAAACAGAAAACCCCAGAAGATTATGTGCCAGCAGGTAAAATCAACCCAACCATCCAGAAAAACATTATTCATGGAAGGGTATGTTTCATAAGTTTCAAATTATGTCACTGACACGTTTTTTCATTGTTTTTATTTTATTACAACCTTTTAGTGAGCATATAGGGAGACAATCTTCATTAATTTGTGCATATCTTATTTCTTGTAGATGTTGACTCTAAATCAGAAAGAAAATGTCCATAGTTTCATTTTTTATGTCAAAAAAGGAACAAAAAATGTGACATTTGATTCCTACGCTACACCTGGCTTTGCCTCAGAACTTATAGGGAAAAAGGAAGAACGCACTGAAGTTGGCCAATCCATCGCTTCTGTGGTTCTTAATACATTTAAAGGTTTTTTAGAATTTTATTATTTCTTATGTGGTTATCTATCAAATATCTTGAGCACTACAGATATGATGTTGTCATATCTTTATGTAGTTAAAGTCAATTTTAAGTGAAAAATTAAATGTCAACTGATGGCAAGAACTTTCTATATTGGCTTAACAAAATTCATTATCTCTGTAAGAGATACTTCAAAAAATACTGAATGAAAATATTTTCATAAAAATACTGAATGGATATGACATTATCATTTGTATTTTAGAATACATAAGTGAAAAAAATCTAGATGCAACTATGGAAGACGACAGCATCAGTAATCGACCTGGTAAATGTTTCATCCAATATCCTAAAGTTTTATACTTTATTTTGGAATTTTCAGTGTTTGCATTTTGCCATATTTTTATCTTAGTAACTGAAAAAGACAAAAGCATTGTAGAAAGTTCGTCACAAACTAGTGAGTTACAATTAATTTTGTTTACCATGACCTATGGTACAAACGAATCTCCTGAATGATGAGTCTTGCCATGCTATTACTTCGATATGTATCATTCTGAAAAGTGAAATGGATAAATGGCTACGATTTTAGGTTGTACTGATCCACAGTCATGTATTGTAGAAGAGAGGAATGATCATGTATCTACTGGTGAAGTCTGTATGGATTTCTCTTGTTTTATTTTGTGACTCTGTGTCTTTGTTTCACCTACTTCTCACATACTTCTCATGTTGAAATTTTTATTTCAGTTATTTGTGTGTTTTCATAATGATTCTTACCGTTTAGCTGAAAATAACAACGATGCTGAAAGTTCGAATCGTAAGTAATCGTATAATTCTTAGTAGCTGCTATCTATACACCTGCTGGAAGTTACTCTTCTAGTTTGGCTTCCTTTTCCTATACTGCTTATTTCTTGTGTTCATATTTTGATATTTTTGATTGCAGACAGAAAAACGAGTCATCTATAACTGGTAATAAATTCATGACAGTTCAAAAAAGGACGAAATTCAAACATCCCTCAAAATGACACAATTTCGCATAGTCCTTCACCCTCTTACAATGCGTCATATTGTAAAAGTAACAGTCTGATCATTCTTCTAAATTTGTTTTCAATATTCCAACTAAATCAGCGTTGAACATCCATATTTTGAATTTAAATAAGTACTGTACAAATGTTCTCGTTGCTCATTGTTTCAAATTTTCCCCATGTAGATGACAGGTTAGGAACACGATTATATCTATCAATTTCTGACACCATTCCTTTCTTTTAGGTAACTACAACTCAAATACTGACATAAAACACTTACAAAGACAGTTGACTGCTCTTACGATTAAATTTGTTGATAAGTTACACTACGTCACATGACTTGTGTGTTAAATGTAATAATTTACTCTTGATTGGTAATGTTTCTATCTCGCGCTCCTTCATCGTGGACCACATATTGATAGTTTTCATACAGTTCATTCCATTTTCGACAGTTGGAATTATAAAATTTCGTAGACATGTTTTACATATACTTATAATGCTTTTAGATGAAGTGGAGATTGATCAACCTGTTTCCCTGTTTCTCACTGGACCATCCGATTTGTATGAAGAATGTGATTTGGTTCAAGGAATTTCATGTATATGGAGTTTTTTGACATTCACTTGCTAGATAAATAAATACACGTATTTGTTTTTATAAGCAACTTGACTTGCTACTGAAGTTGCTAAAAAAAATCCCTTACAATTGATACGAATATTGCTTAGCGGTTGCTTATGTATCATAAAGTAAACAATTTCGAAGATAAGCAAAATCCAAAGTTTTTTATTCTATTTTTTTGGTAAGATCTCCAATTTATAAAGGAAACGAAAAAGAGCTGATCCTGTAAATGATTCTTCGTAATTATCTTCATGACAAAATAAAAAAAACCCCATCAAAATCTACATCAATCATTTCTTTCCATCCATCAAAATGAATGGCGATTTCGATGGCGTTGATCAAATATTAAATATACTACAGTGGCTTATAAATTGGTTGCTTGTAAAAAAAAATACGTGTATTGAAATTGATAGTTATCGGCAAGTGGTGTTGACATTATATACCTCGTCTTCTCATTTCTTTAGTCGTTCTGAAAGATTGTGTCAAACCAGGGGACATTCTTCCTGTTTATGCTCAACCAGACGATCCAGAACAATTTTGGTTGTTTTTGGTTTTAAGTACGCAGTCTCGAATAATTAATGGCTCGTGGTTGAATAAATTGAGTGATAGCGAATATAGCGTTGGGGATTCCGCTAAAGTTAAATGGAATAATGTGATCCGCATTTCCAAAAATGACAAGAAATATTTCAAGGCCACTCTCCGCTCTAATGATCTTGGAAACTATATTTTGCCAATAGAATCTCGAAATTTTTTACTTGGCCAGTGCCTATAGTTTTCAGAAAGTGAGTAGGGAGTTTGATGATAATAACGTTCGTGTCCTTAACTTGTTCTTTGGAAATCTCTGGTATAAACGAAAGAAAGGCTGATCCGACTTAATTTGAGAAGAGTTTTGTTTTGCAATGAATTGAGACTTTTCATGCTTTTGATAGCTATAGGCGAACTTATTATCAAGCTTTTTTGTTTGTTTTTTTCACTTTTGTGACTATTTTCTACTTTTTACAATTAACAGAACGCCAAAATAGATTTGGTGAAATATTGGATGGATGGCTTGAAAATCTATTTTTTATTAGCCCACACCTGTTGAGGAGAATATCTCCACAACAGCCACCGTGTTATGCAGCGTTTGTTTCCATTAGTGTCGTGTATGTTGTGCGACAGCTCATCATCTCTTATTTTGACGGAAACCGATATTTACGACGCCTCCGCTACGAATAATACTTAGGTGAAATGCAAGATGTATATAACTGATGTACAGCTGCATTTTGTTCTATAAAGGTGGTATCTGATGATACTTCCTACTGGCTTCATAATATGATTATTTATTTGATTAATTTTCCTGAAATGATGTTAGTCATAAAGTTTACAAAACATTGATGGCACCAAAGAAACATCAGTCATACAAATATTGTGGGGATCGCAATTATTATCCAGGTGAGAGAAAAGTTTTTCAAAGCTGTTGTGATAAGAATCAATGCATAATCCTTATGCAATCAAAAATTTCCGTAGAATGTTATCAAGTATGCCTTCTTAGTCGTTTTTCTTTCTTCAGGTGTTCCTTTCCAACACAATATACTCAAGGACACTAGCGATGGCGAAGTAAGGTATAAAATCACTTTTGGGCTTTTGCATTAATCTTCAACTTCTTGTTTCAAAATATGTTTTACAGGTCCAAGGAAAAAACAAAACTGTTGTTGTTCGTTAAAAAGAGGAAGCGGGAAATAAGAAAGGATTTAACTGATGAATTGGGTGCTGTGGATGCCGTACACATGTTGGTTCGCAATGGAAAGAAAGTTTATTCCGTTTCTTGCCCATTTACTGACTGTTCATACCTCGGAGACAAGGTGGATCGCCATCTAGCTGATGTCCACCCATACGTTCCAGCAAACGTTATAAAATATTTCAAGTCACACCAAGTGCGATATTTCAATTACATTACCAAGCTTTTTCATTCTGGCCAAACAATGCCATTACCATGTAGAATCTGTTACAAGTAAGTATAATAAAATGTGAAATGATGGTTTAGTCTTAAAAAGCCACACAAGCGTCTCTAATTTATATGTACGTTTGTAAAAATATGTAATAAGAATCAAAGTATAAGACTCGCATAATAACTGCTGGATACAGTTCTTAATTCACTTTTAATGAATCCAACTGTTGTACTGAAACCTTTGAATTACATTATTCTCTGCTTTTACGACTTAAATTTCATCCGTGATATGATTTTGTAATTTGTAAAATACCCCACACCATTGATGAAAATTGATACTTTTTAAATCATCATAGATACTACGATCGCCTCTCGACGCATATTCGGACCGCTCATGGAATTGAAGCTGGTCAGGTAAAAAATGTCATAGGTCGAGCTAGAGCAGTAAACGACAATTTTTATCAATACCTGAAGAAGAAAATGTTTGATAAAAAAATGCCATAGAATTTTCATGGAGTTTTCAAATTTATATAGAATGAACAATTTTTCTCCGCTATTGTGTGTACAGTAGACTCCCGTTATCTCGGACTCCCAAGGGGGACAGAAAATTGGTCCGACTAAACGAATGTCCGAGTTATCCGAAGTCTTGATGAGGGCCATCAAATCCAATGGGGGACAAGAAATTGGTACGACTTAGCGAATGTCCGAGTTATCCGGGGTACGACTAAACGGGAGTCTACTGTAGTTATGTTTTCCAGTACCATATGAAAACATGTTGAAAAGTATATAATAACGTGTAACAGACACTTTCACTGTGGATAGAATTTCCAGGGTATGTTTTTTTGGAATTCAAGGGTATGTATCTTGTATTATTCCGGAAAGAAAAAAGTTTGGTTGAATAATGACGTTCTCCTTACAATTTACCCCAACTATACAACATAAATAAGTAGTAAAAATGTTGGTGTCATAGGCTTTTTGACCATTTAATGTTGCTCATGTTTATGAAATAAAGAGACCCACTTCATACCCAAAGAGAGGCTAGCTATGACCAGATTAACAGATCTGTGAATAACTAACATTTTCATGCAAATACATGCTATCAGTATCGTTCATTTTGAAAGAAAATTAGACATCTTCAAAAACATTCCGAGCAATACAAAAAAACAACGCAAAAGAAATAATGTTGGGGTGTCTGGGAGCAACTATTTACAACTAGCCAGGTTCTTTTCTCTAAGGACGGCATAGTACTACCTAAAATACAATTATGAAGAAAATGGGTAGTTTCGACATAAGCGATGACTGCCGTAAGCCATTTTGACCTCGGTCCTGTGCAACCAAATGGTTCGAATGATCAAAAGCTGTAAGAAACAAGTTATGTCGGAGGCCACGCCACAAAAAAAATCCTATACATCTGAAAGAAATGACTATTACTACGTTATTTTCTCTAAGGACGGCATAGTACTACCTAAAATACAATTATGAAGAAAATGGGTAGTTTCGACATAAGCGATGACTGCCGTAAGCCATTTTGACCTCGGTCCTGTGCAACCAAATGGTTCGAATGATCAAAAGCTGTAAGAAACAAGTTATGTCGGAGGCCACGCCACAAAAAAAATCCTATACATCTGAAAGAAATGACTATTACTACGTTATTTTCTCTAAGGACGGCATAGTACTACCTAAAATACAATTATGAAGAAAATGGGTAGTTTCGACATAAGCGATGACTGCCGTAAGCCATTTTGATCTCTGTCCTGTGCAACCAAATGGTTCGAATGATTAAAAGCTGTAAGGAACTAGTTATATCGGATATGACAATGGAGGCTGAAGAAGAACATTAAGTAACTAGTGAAAAATATATATATTGGCAAACTTTTATATAAAATCATGTTTGTTTATTTATTCAGGATTATTAACCTTACTGGGTAAACGACTTTCAGTTTCTGAAGGTACTGTTATCAATGAGGGTCCTGAGAATTTGGGACCAGAGCAATTAAAGCCCTCATTTGGCTGGCTACGGAAGTTGTAGTGACAACATCCGTTCAGCTGGACAGCCACCCTATACATCATTCCTTCTCTCTTTCTGAGTGCTTAACAGAGAGGAAATGGGAAATGAATCACACTGTTACAGTAACCAGGAAAAAGTCTACCACACGGCTACCAGTTGGTACATACCATGTATACACGTTTAAAGAAAACAAACAACAGTTTCGACAACGTTTCGGGTGTTCGCACAACCATTTTCAAGTCAATATAATTCTTGTTGAGTATTAAAAATTTTTTTATACAATTTTTAAGATTTTAACTAATTATACATACAACTATACATACACGCTCAATAAATACAGTGGTGTAGATCTAATATTATTATCCAATAATGGATCTCGCATTTTGAATAAACTCTCTTTAATTTCCAAAAGATAACGGTTATTCCCTCGTGCTAAAATACCGAAATCGTCAAAAGATGGAGAATTGACGCATTGTCTCAAGTGGTCTTTAATAGCCGTCTGTTGGGATGACGTAGATTTCTTACCTGTTAATAGCGATACACCGTGGTGCTCGCTGACCCGAACTTTAAGGTGACGTGACGTCTCGCCAATATAGGTAGCGTTTCATATGTATACACGTGTTATTACAAATATTACAAATTTCAACCACATTATGACTTCAGCTTTGAACATGTCTAACCTCATAGTCGATATCAAAATTTCATTGAATTACCCTGCTGTTACAGATTATTTAGTAATTGGCAGTTCCCTTTATGCATTTATCTTAGTTAAAAAGAAGGAAAAAAAAAGACAAAAAGACAATGCATTGCGAAGAAACTATCGATCCAGCTGAATAGTGAAAAGCTTACCTAGTCGTCCAAATAAAATTGACGAACATTTCAAAAAATTAAACAAGAATGACTGAAGTCATTAAAATTTGCGTGGTTTTGCATATGGTGGAAAGCTCATTCGCTTTGCCAATAAGTTTCACCTCGCCTTTATATGAAGCGAGTTGACTGGCTTAAGCTGGGTTCACACTAAGGCGAATTTAAAATCGTTTTTAATTGCCTTCAATCTTCAAAACCATTCTGCATTTTCTACAATTTTAAAGCGAAAATCAATGCGAAAAAGCATCAAGAGCTTTAGATCTTTTCACTTTGAAAATAGTGAACAAGGAACAATGTTAATTTTCAAAGAAATCAAAGCGCAATTTAAATTTGCATTAGTGTGAACCCAGCTTAATCAGGCTGAGATTTGTTTACATACTTACAATAACACATCAGTTTACAATTTTTAGAATTGCATGTCCATTATAGTTACAGTGACGTCAGTAAGAATTTCAGTGACAGAAAGAAAATTCTTGCAATTCGTTTAATAATCTGATGTGGCTCAGCACGTAGATGAATATAATAAAATGTCTCTTCAAACGTCAGGACATTGAAGCGTGCAAGCATATACAACAACATCTGACGATCCAAGAATGTCATCAACTGAAGATTGATTTGCATCAAAAGACATAATTTTGCCGCCAAATGAGTCGTTACAGTGACTGTCGACTAAAAGTATTCGGGTACCAAAGGAAAATACCGAAAATGCATTTACTCCTACCACCAGAATTGTAAAAATGTTGTTATTTGCATGAGACATATTTCGGAAGAACGTCATAATTGAACTGGCTTGACCTGTAGTAGTATCATAATTTTGTTCATCAAGTACAGTCAGTTCAAAATGAGGAGCAAGGATATCTAGCGCTTCTTGGACTAACAGTAGACCGGAAACATTGAATTTATCGTATAGATAATTGCCAACTTCAATGGCACCGCAAAAATATGACAGAAGCGACTCAAATAATTGAGATGGGTTATCCCAGTCCAAGGTTGAATTATCTCCTTGGAAAAATGCGAAGCCAAATAAAGCGGATATAAGTACACATGCATTGCTGCCATCCATTCCACCAAGACGATTTTGACAACAGAGAGGAGGAAGGATAATAGATGTTAAACTTGCGTTTGATTGAACAAGGCAATCTTTGTAAATGAAATCGGATGACATCTCTTTCCCAACACCAATTATCAGAGAAGCGGAAATACGGAGCTCCTCACTTTCATTTGAAAAATCGTCATCACTTGTTAAATTTTCCTCACTTGAGGTATTAGCATCAACGTTTTGACATGGTAATTCTTCCCCGCATACAAAATCCGCTCCCAGAGCACCTGACGGATCTATGTAACTTTTAAAAGTGCCAACAGAATTTCTTAATTGATCTGTGTAGTAGCATATACCTTTCCTCATTAGAGAAAGTCTCCCTTTCTTTGTGATGGTCTAAAACAGAATAATTATGTTAACTAATAAACTGAAAAATACTTGCTTCTACTCATATTATTTCCGTGAGATCTTACAAAAATTGTGAAAAAGTGAACGGCAGGAACACTTACAAACATGTCAAAGTCTTCTTTTCCACCTTCCTCACGGTCTGAATCATTTGAATTAGCTAAAGACGAAAATTTGGACAATGAGTACACCAATTGTAACAGATTATAAATATGTAGCAGCTGAATGGAAATTCGAATAGATAACATAAAACTTTAAAAACAGATTCCTAACTATGCCACTCGCTTTAATTTGTCTTAATGTTGTTGTCATTCACTTACCAAGATCATTGTAATCTGTTAAGAGTGCATTGATTTTATTAGAGAAGAATATCAAACAATTTTGCATCTCCAATTTCAAAATTTCTCTTTCTTCAAATACACGCTGTCTTCTTATGTACACTTCCGCACATAGGCGACGATTCACAGCTATAAAAAAATGTTTATAGGAATACATCAAGGAAATCTGGCAAAGTTTGCATTGTTCAGCAAAAAAATAATGTTCAAAGACAGGTAACGCTTTTCAATTTAACCTTATAACGACATTAGTACATACAAAATCTTGCGACTACTAGGGTAATAACTCGCTTACCTAACAAAATCAGCAATGAGGAACCCAAAAATAGGACTTACCTGAGCCTGAATAACGTGAAGGGCTTTGACGCCAGGGGAAGTTTCCTTTTTCACAACTTTCAAAAGTGTTTTCAAAGTTACTTCCACTTAAATTGCAGTAATCTCGTAGAGCTTCCTTTAACTGGCAATTTACAGCAGCTTGTTTACCGCGAAGGATAGATCGACGTTTACTGGTGTCTAAAATGATCAAAGCATAAATCTTTGAAATCATGAAAAAATATAGCAATGTGGCATGCACAATTCAAAATCTTCAGCGCAGGCGACAATTAATGTTACCTGCGGTTTTCTTTATATTAGAGCCCCAGACAACTTTTTCCATAAACAGCTTTTCTAACTTTTGTTCAAAAAGTGGCTGCCAAACATCTTTAGAGAGAGTCGTATACGAAGCATTTAAATGAGAAGAAGAAAGGTATCCAAGATTACTAAGTCTTTCCAATTCTTTCTGCTGATCATTTCTATCAAATCCCAACAAACCAAAGTAATCCGTTCCTTTAATAGTTGTTGGAAAAAATAAATTTTGAAGCGCACTGAAGCTTGGATGATCCAAATTACGAGCAAGTAAAAGGGTTTTTTCTCCATCAGTTAGTCGTTTTCGAGCACTGGATACATTAATACCTAAATTGGAAACGAAGTCCAAAAAACATAGGAAATAAATTTGATTGAAGATAATGAGACTGTTCGATAACAATAAGTTAAGAAAATTGAATTTTTGTAGTTTTTTATTACCTTTCGCATTATTTTTAATTTCAGTAACCCATCCAGGAAGAACTTTATCAAAATCGTTTATGCAATATTTTTGTTCAATTTCCTTTTGCTTGATAATGATGTGTTTCAAATCTTGTTCATTCTATGAAAAATAGAAATCAAAAAACCCATTTGAAAGAAATATCACAACTGAAAAGAAATAAAGATTTAACACTTTAATTAATACCTTGACATAACGTCGCTTTAGTTCTTCCACAATATTTTTTATTTTTCTCTTATTCCAGGCAAAAACCATTTCTGTAATTGTATCTTCGCGGTCTAAGAGCCAAAATGTGAAACAATAGAAAATAGTTCAAAGTCTTTAATGGGAAACGAACACCTCAAAATCACTATTTATTTTTCATCAAAAACTTCCATTACTTTCAGGAGTTTGGTGTTTGGTAGTATTACCACAGCGTGAGAGATAAGAAAAAAGCTGTTCAGTTTCTTCTCCAGTGGATTTTCCAGTACCAAGTGTCCATTCGCCACTCCACAGCACCTTAAACATAACATGATCAATAAAATAAAAACAGACTTATAAAGCATCTTGAAAAGTAATGCTAAATATATCTGATGTATTTATAATGTAAAAAGTTTTTACCTGACAATCAACAGAATGACCTTTAGCATGCATAACAGATAAAGCTGGCTTTACATATTCCTTTATGTCTTGTTCATGTTGCATAACAAATTTCCATAGTTTACACATGACATCCGCAAAACAAAAAGTAATTTTTCGTTCCATAGCGAAATGCCTCATGAGATACAATGGATAGCCAAAAAGTTCTCCTTGAAACATGTTCAATGCCTTTTGGGCAATTTTGTGACGACAAGTCAATACTTCTAAACCAGTTTCATCTAAGGATTTATTTTTTCTACTAACATTCTTAGCAGCAGACCAAACACCACCGCATTGGTTGTTACTACGGTGATACTAAAATAAAAACATGTTTTCATTTCTTCTGTTTCCTTTCTGCCTAAGAAGTGAACGGCCTTGAAATACAATTTTTATAGCTGTATAAATACTCTAATATTCATGAAACGATATTTTTCGTTAGCAATAAAAGTGAGTACCTGTTTCGAATGCTTGTGACTATATATACTTTTCATGTATTCAGCAACATGTTCATTTTTGAAAATAAATTTTCCAGAGTAGAAAGATGGCTGCTTTCTCCTGAAATTATTACATTGCTCTAAAACCTGCACTACACAAAGGTGCAATAGAATTTATTCTAAAGCCCAGAAAAATAACAGATGTTCAATACACAAAACTCACTTTCCCAAATTGTAGCGGTATAGTTTACAATTTCCATCTACATGACAGCTGTGTTGATTTACATTGCAAGTTGGACATTCCAGCCAGTTTTTCCCTTGCACCATGTCCCTCTCAAAGATCCAATAATTCCATTCTTTAAAAGCCAAGGAAAAATTGCTATGGTCAATAAGATTAACCTAAACACAAAAAATGATATGCATTCACTGATAGATATTTATTTTTAATTACTCTTCAACAAACAAGATTTTATTTCATTCTGTACCAACGCAAGATGGATAAAGTTTGCATGTAAGAAACAATTTCTCATCAGAATGCAAATACTTACACGCCCACTTTCTTCACTTATATCACAAAGAGCCAATAGAAATGCTCGTTCAGAACTTCCAGGCATTCGATTCCTGAAAGCACTCCATAAACTAAAAACTTCATGTTTAATAAGATAATTGATTGTTTGGAGACTTCCAGGCCAAAAACCTGATGGTAATAATACATCAAGTTGGAAAGGATCAAAATGGTTCCCACAGTCACTGCAAACCAAGGTATATTTGAGCAAATCATGTCTCCCTAAACAAAGATTGTATCAATACTATGTTGACTACCTCCACCAAAATCATGTTTTCAGTAGAAATGCAGGGCAGGTTGGGATATGGGACAAGGTATATGTTCATATAACCTTGCATGTTTTGTGGAATCTTTTATTATTCAAAATCTAAACTATCAAGATCAATTACCTTTCAGCGTAATGACTATACAAGATTCACTATTCACATGCTTCCTCCACTGATTTTTGCCACAACTAACACAATTTGGATGCTTCAATTTTGGGGTTTTGGCTAAAATAGCATCAACTTAAATTTTCAATGTATGTTTGTAAAATAAGGCACTATTAACTGGACATAAAAAATAAATATAAAAATGCAATGTAAAGATATCAAAACAGTTTTAATTTTTAACTTCTTGATTATAAGACCATGCAGCAATTATACATTACTTACATTAGTTTTAATAATTTCTAGTTTAAAATATTTGTGAGCACATAGAAATATGTAATAAGAAACATCCATCATACCATTGGTTTCGATGTGTCCTAACTCATTTACAGCCTCTAATGGACTTAACGGTTGCAAATATCCATCTAAAAATGCACTTCTATCATGCAATGGATACATATTATGGATTATGTCATCACACAAATAGCATAAATGACTATCATGGCATTCAGGGCACTTGATAATAGCATTTCTTTCCCCACAATTACAACAGAGTCCGTGGACAATCTGTTGAGCTTGCATCAAATCCCAGATATGTGATCTCCACTTTCTCCATTGAGCTTGAGTAGATTGCACACGCTGGAACCATGATTTCCTTGTAGATAGATAAGATAACATTTACTTTTAATTATCAATAGTACATACAAAATATCAATGATTAATGAACATAAAACCAGAAGTACAATTGAAGCTTCTATACCTTTTCCTGCTTGTTGGATTGCTAAGCTTTCTCAAAAGATTAAGAGAATTTTCTAAAGCAGTTACAGGTATAGATGGATCCAAAGCGTCATTGGGACAATCTGAAACAATGAAAAGTTAAATCAATTTTAAACATCAATGGTAAAGTATGTCTCTTAAAAAGAATATTACAGTATGACAAAACCAAACTACGGATAAATAAAACAAATAAAAAGTTCAATCCGCTTTCATAACATACCATCATCACCAATCCCATGTTCCGAGACAAAATCAACAGTACTGTTTTCGTTCTCTTTTGTTTGGATGGGCCTGGTTTCTTGAGAAAATAGCAAGCATTGAAATATTTACAAAATAATAAATAGCATATCAATCTGTGCATAAAGTGCCTATGATTAAGATTGGCTAAATAAAAACACATTTTTGGGCACAAGCCTTCATACTTTTGTATCGCTTTGAAGGAATTGTTCTTGGTCTATTATAAATTCGCTTGCCATTAGATAATCTCGACAATTCAATTATTCTTCCTGCTTTCTTCTTTCTTTTATTTCCTTGAGCTAGCAGCTTCAGCTTTTCAAGAGCAGCTAATCATGTAAACAAAAATGAAGTTAGTAAACATAAAGAGGAAATAATTATGTATGTGAGGAATGTCCATTAGATGGCTTTTATAGTGTTTTAATTGTGTTTTAATTTTGATTCCTCCATATTTTCTTAAAGTATAGGAAGTAAATGAAGCATACACAAGCATATTGCATCATCTAAAACATAGATCCTTTTATAGCTAGAAACATCGATATTCTTTTCAAAATCTATATCAATTTCTGAAAATGCAAAAACCTTTTAATTAGACGACATTGGGGTTCAAAAAGCAAAGATGAAAAAACTCAATTTACAAAAATATAGTGTTCTGCCTGATGAGGTTTATATACTTCAAATATATCTTGATAACCCAAATTTTCGACAAAGAATAATCTGCATTTATGAGAAGGGAATTTATTTGCCTGCTCCAGGAATGCCTTGTTTGTATAGGATACCCTGGTCGTTTGAAATTAAATATGTTTGTCTTTTTCAGGTGAGTGAGATAAAACCAAATGTCGATTTGACGTTTGGCGTTCCAACATGAATATGGGTGGTCACTAAAAACGTTAAATAACAGACAACTTTCAAATGTTTTTATGAGATTACCATTCAAATAAAAATCAAACAAAATGTATGAACTTGAGCAAAAAGTGGTTATGTCTATTAAAAGAAACCATAATTTTCATATTGTTATGACCCCGAGAATCAAATCAATGGTTACTATTTTTGAATTGTTTATATAGAGTGTTCACTTGCATTATATATGCACACTAGTAACCCGGGTAAAAATTTTTACCAGTTCTATTCAATGTGAGCTGAACCGCAGAGAAAGGATTAGAAAGGATTAGTAAAATAAAAAAAGAGACATAAAAGAATCAAATATCAAAATAAAAAAACCCTGAAACATCAAAACGCTTGATATTCCCTCTTTTTGACCAAAACCATGTTTTTTTTTATACCCAGAAGATGAAAATAACAAAACCTAAAGGAAAACTATATACCAAGATACACAAAAGCCAGTAATTATTTGGTAATAATGCGTATGCACATAATATCACATGTAAAAAAGATTTTACAGATTTAATCAATACTGGAGCTGAACCGAATAAAAGCATTCTAAAATAATTTTTCCCCTGAGAGACACGAAACAACCAAAACATCGAAATGATAAAGAAACTGAATCACCGAAACACTTAAATATTGTACTTAGTATTGACCGAAAACCATATTATGAAAAAGTAACTTTACGCAAAACAAATCATAACAAAATTGATGCAAAGCTATATATACACCCAAGCATCCAACATCCCACTACTATAATGTGTGTAAATGTATAATGTATATACAGCATCATGTGTAAAAAAACACTGGAGCTGATCCGGATAAAAAATATTTTTTACCCTGGAAATGTGAGACATAGCTAAACATCGCAACAATAAAAATGATCTCCTATTGACAGAGAACTATATTTTTCATACGCAAAAAATGCAAAGTAACTTCTACGTAAAACAACTCATAATAAAACTGATGCAAAACTATACACCCAATCATCCCATATCCCACTATTACAATGTATATATATATAGATGCATATGTGTGTATAGTATCACAGGAGCTGAATGGAATATATAAAGGTTTTGTAAAATCATTTTTTACCCTGAAGACGTGTAACTTTTAGCGTGAAACACAGCAATACATAACACAGAACTATTATTTATATATTCGATGTTTGCTTTTGTGTGACCAGGTATAATTACAAAATGTGAATTGAAAACCAATCGATACCTCCCAACTATGTTTCTTTTGTGCCAAAAAAAAAAAAAAAAAAAAAAAAAAATTTTTGAAATGGATAATCTATTCTTGACCAACCATCAACATCATGATATCAAACCATGAGTTTCATTTATTTATATATTGTTATTTATATCTTTTATTGTTATATTATGAAAAAGATGACCACGATTAAGAAGATTTTGACCGTAAATTTTGAAAAAAAACATCACTCTCTAAGTAAGATGTGTTACACACAACGTGAATTAGTATAAAGATAATTACATGTATATACATAATTGATTTGATCATTAATATTTCATGTTGAAGTATATTATTCAAGAATTATCAAGAAAAGAAATTTGTAAATAATACGCTGCTGTCTACATAGTGTAATTTGAAAACAATTATTATACAGTGAGCTCAGTAAGTGGAAACATCAATCAGCATCATAATGTCTCACATATCTTTATAAGTTTTAGTATAAAGCTCTCAGAGCTACCAATAAATAAACTAAGATCAAATAAGAGTTTATATAGCTACATATGGTAGTAGGCATTGCTGTACTACAAAGGAGGGTCGCATAAGCAGTGAGTGTTAGTAACATGTGACCAACTGCACTGCAGAGAACATAACAAGGAACAAAAATAAAAAACAGCAAGCATTGTAGCTAGCTAAACTAAATAAAAACAAACAAGACTAAAAACGGACGAGAGGACAGTAATAACTACCGAAAATAATCATTACATACTGTCTGCCTTTTTCACCGATGAGTCACCCATGATGATGGAATGTAGCTAGCAAGATCGAATTGAATTCTCAATGCTACGCTAAAATTTTGGTTAGATCAGGATACCTTTTTGAAGATGGAGACGAATAAACCTGCCGTTTACGATTTCCAAATGTCAAAACGGAACATGCGTGGATTGTTGTTGTCGTTGCCGGTGATTTTTCATTACTGGCTCGAAAGGCGAAAAATATTATGATTATCATAAAAATTTTCGTAAATCACAAATTATGATAATCATAATATTTTTTGGCGCGACCATGTTGTTCCAAAATATGTTTGGTTAAATGCAAGGAAAACTTCAGGAAACCCGTAAATCCACTCTCCCTGCAATGTACTAAAAACTCACTTCTTCGACCAACATGCCTTCAAAACTTCAAAACTAAATTACCTCGTGTATATTGTTCCAGATGATTGCTCACGTGCTTTGTATGATAGTTGTGCCAGCGAAATAAAACGGTCAGCGGTTCTAATTATGCGCAAGTATTAAATAAGAGGCAGTCATAAATTAACAAAATTTTTGCTATATTTTCCTGACTCGAAACCCGAGGCAGAGGCCATTATGAAAATCGCGTGTTTTTAGCGCGTGCGCATAATAACTTGTGCATTGCAAACGGACGTGCTGTATAGGATAATTGCAACAACAAATTCAGTCCAATTCGAGCCTAAGACTTGATTAATTAATGGTCGTAGATTGCCGTAAACACATATCGCGTTAAAACGAGACTATTTAGTATAAAGTTCTAACTTGTCCTATATCTGTGTAGGATAATTGCAACAACGAATTCAGTCCAATTCGTGCCTAAAACTTGATTAATTAATGGTCGTAGATTGCCGTAAACACATATCGCGTTAAAACGAGACTATTTAGTATAAAGTTCTAACTTGTCCTATATCTGTGTAGGATAATTGCAACAACGAATTCAGTCCAATTCGTGCCTAAAACTTGATTAATTAATGGTCGTAGATTGCCGTAAACACATATCGCGTTAAAACGAGACTATTTAGTATAAAGTTCTAACTTGTCCTATATCTGTATAGGATAATTGCAACAACGAATTCAGTCTAGTTCGAGCCTAAAACTTGATTAATTAATGGTCGTAGATTGCTGTAAACACATATCGCGTTAAAACGAGGCTATTCAGTATAAAGTTCTAACTTGTCCTATATCTGTATAGGATAATTGCAACAACGAATTCAGTCCACACGTTCATTTGTGTGCGGCAAGTTATTATGCGCATGTGCGAACATTTTCTCTGAAAAAGCCGTTAAAGATGGCGGAGTGGACTGGAAGAGAGACTGCTTTTGTTTGTTTTTCTGGATGAATATGTAATAAAAAGCATATTTAATACGGTTAGAGACTGCTGACCGAATGTCATTGCAGACACAAGTCATTACTTTCACAATATATCACAAAAAAAAAATTTCAGAGGGTTTGTTGAATATGTATTGGTAGTATTAAGGTATATGAAGTAGATGGTGCATAATTTGATATGGTGTCAGTTTTTCATGGGTATTTGTTTTGGTTCAAAGATGGCTCTCAGATCAAGCACCAAAAACCTTCCATTCAGGAACACTTTAAGTAAGTAAGTAAGTAAGTAACGGGAGTTTTTAGTCCTTGGGCTTCCGTCCGTAATGGTTGGTTCTTCCGCCCGCCGACTTGCAACTATTAGTTGATTTACCGCCAGAGATACGTATAGCATTGCTCTAACTTGCCCGAAGGCCAGTGTGCAGTCAGTCGATGGCTCCTAATGGGCTGACACGCTGCTTTTAAAGCGCATCGGAGTGGTGTATTGAGATACGACATGACTGGACTCGAACAAGAAAGACTGTGAATGTGAAATTGTTTTATCTACTAATAAGCTATATACAAAAATGAATGTATTTTGAACCTTTGCATTTCCTTTTTTGTCTGCTGTGGTGTCATTAACTGGGAGAAACCCAGTTCTTGAATCCAGCAGATGTAATACGAGTTTTTAAAATTTCCTGATCATTTGAGTAGCACTGACGTTTCACTTGTTTCATGGTATCTGTTTTTAAGCAGTCCCATCTCGATTAGTATATTGAAAGCTTTCGAATAATTTAATTTCTAAAGTGGTAAATCGAGTAAATGAAAACAGATTTATTCTGAACAAGGAAGCTTTGAAAGTCAATGAGTTTTTCTGAAAGACTGTTTATTCATTCCCTTACTTATATACCTTATGATGAAGTCAGCTTTTATAGATATACATTGGGTTACTATTTTTTCGAAGAAGCTTCAGAAATTCGTTTTACTCTCTAACAAATGTTGATTCTGGAGAAATTGATGGATAAAAAACTTGTGATTTATGCATTCAATATATATATATTTATTTGACTTTAGCAGAATAATGTTTTAACGTTTCATTGTTTTCTAGCAGGTAATGAAATAAATATATAAACAATATTCAGTATGAAAATGGAAAAGGTCATTGAAGTAAAATATTCAATTCACAAGGAGTGCATAAGATAAAGGAAATTGATGCTTGTGAACATAGATAATTCATAAAGTATTGGCAGAAATTTGTGACTATTATCGAGGACGAAACCGTTGAAGAAGTAATCATTTCTAAAGGGACATTGTTCATGTAGAGAATGTTGAGGAGGAAACCGTTGAAGAATTAACAATCTCTGAAGATACAGATGTAGCTTGTTGATTAGGATGTATCAAATTCTATGACAATTCCTCACTTGTTTCGTACAATAATGCTGTGTTTTTGGTGAAGCTTTTGAAGATACACTGAAATCTTGTTATGATTCGTAGTCTTTTCACATCTCAGTGTAACCTTGGAACAAGGTTTGGAATGAATAATCATAGAAACTTTGAAACAGTTTACTTACGACATTATTATGCTTTTGTTGTTGTTTGTCAAAAAAATTGGCTGGAAAAGAAAAATTATATGTTTTTTTATTAATTGTGTATAATACTTAATTTGTCTAGTTTAACTTAGATCAACCAGATTTAAATGATATGACATTGGAATTAGTTCTTGAAATTTCCTGCTTGATGACATGTAGCACTACATTCTGAGGAATTGCTTTTTCGTACATTCAAATTCATTGTTAACTTTTTGCTGTGTTTTCAAATAATTTTAGGTTTTTTCACATCCAATTTCGAACCTCACTCTAAAGCATTTAGTCATTTGTTTAACATTACTATCAGTGACAACATAAGTAAAGTTTCCACTGCGGGATGGACATTTTGTTTCTTTCTTTCCATTTTGTCAGGCAGCAAAGGCACATTGTGTGTGTGTTTACATTTCATAGCTGAATAGGTTGTAAATTCAATGTAAAACACAAAGGATGTTTGCACAGTTCTGTGGGTTTTCAGCAGATAGTGTGGGGTTCATGTTATCAGGCAATGACAAAGGGAAGGAGTGTTTTGATGTGTTCAGAAGATTTCAGATTTTGACCAAACATTTTTTTTTATCTTCCCCTTTTGTGGATTTTTTCTGCGGTCTGCCTTTCGCTTATGTTTTCACAGAATTGCAGATAACATATTTGGGAGTTTCCAGACCACTCAGTAAAGGTGTGATCCTCTCTGTGTGTTCACGAAAGTTTCTATATTCCTCCAATTTGAATAGCAATTCAAGTCAAGCATGTGTTTTTGAGGCAGATCCCTGCTCTATCCTGACTCCAGTCAACTCAGAATGCTATCTTTTATTCTGTAAAAGTAAAAGTATAATTTTAAAAAGGATTTTTTTCAGGCTATTTCCACACGATCTACTAAATTTCTCAAATGTACTGCAAGAGGGTGGCCATATTGAGGTGGTTGACGATATTTCCGATAACATCCTTAAAAAAACTGACACCAACGTGGAATTTTCAGGAAAACTAGATAAAAGATAGATGTTTCGAATTAAGTTGTGTTTCTTGACTTAAAAAATATTTTGATGCTTCATTTTTGTCGTTTGGATGATGCTATGCCTGAGAGCACGTCTCTGTAGTAAATCAGAGAATAGCTATCGATTCAATCGAAAATCGAATATGATAGCTGTGTCTGTCTATTCTGTGGTCTTCCTAATTTAAGAAGGTATATGAAACTACTCAAAATCTTTCATCTGAAGTTTCCATGTTGATTTTTCATAATCTCGCTGACGCATGCGCATAATAACATTCCGCCTGCACGCAAAACTGAACGAACGTGAACACATATCGCGTTAAAACGAGGCCATTTAGTATAAAGTTCTAACTTGTCCTATGTCTGTATAGGATAATTGCAACAACGAATTCAGTCCAAGTCGAGCCTAAAACTTGATTAATTAATGGTTGTAGATGGCCGTAAACACATATCGCGTTAAAACGAGGCTAATTAGTATAAAGTTTTAACTTGTCCTATATCTGTATAGGATAATTGCAACAACGAATTCAGTCCAATTCGAGCCTAAAACTTGATTAATTAATGGTCGTAGATTGCACGTCCGTTCGCTTGCGGAATATTATTATACGCATGCGCAGTTGGAACTTTAATTTCAGCCGTGTTTGTAAGTATTGAGAATGGCTTCGTTCGGGTCACGTTCATGGCCATGAAAACATATGAATTTTTAGTACTTTTCAACGTAATATAACCACGCTGACCGATTGGAATCGATTGCTCATCCTTTGTGGAGAAGAAAACAGTTTAGAACAACATGATTCTTCAACTGGATAACGTTTGTTCTGTGAATCAAAAATACACGTTTTTGCTGTGTTAGCTGCTAGTGTACGTGGAAAACAATTAAAAATCGACATCAAATGAGTTTTTCTCAGAAAAAGCTATATGTTAATAAAAAGCCAAATCATTGAACTTTCAGAAAATGATAAATTCAAAGACCTAAAAATTTTTTTAATATGAAAGTAAATTGGCTGATTAACGTGAAAATGAAGACATTTGATACCGCAAGGTAAGTCAATGAACGTTTTGTAGAAATTATCTTCTTTAAGAGAAACTTTGTAACAACTGTAAGGAAAGGTTTCCTTGTTTTACTTTATTTACTTTCAAAGGTTTTCAAACACAAATTTCAATTATTATACAATAATAATAAAATTAACAATAATGCAACAGAACAGACTGCCTACTATATACATTTTGTTTACATTGTTTCTCATCTTTGTGATGAACATATTAAAAGTTTACTCTTCGTGCTGTTTCTGTTTTTTTGAGAGAGCTAACTTAAATGATGATGATGATGATGATGATGGATTTACTCTGATAAAATGTTCTTTCATCATAGCCATCAGTCTGTTTGTTGGAGAAGGCATCCGGCAATAAGTATTTGTTAAGGCGTTAAATTCTGCATGGATACTTTCACCTCCTTGCTCTGAATAGAAACCTAAACCGACATGCCATTTCTTGAGAAAAGGTATCACATGATCTTCTAAAAGATGCATTTTCGGCGTAACATTTTCTTTGGGCCATTTTTGTCGAAAATAAGTCATCAAATCTTTGATGGCATTTTCTATATATAATAGAATGATAATAAATAAAATAACCAGAAGCATCATAACTTTGATAAGGAATAAGATGACAAAATATCCTTAAAATCTAATATTTCGGCTTCTATCCTGAAGCCATTGTCAAAGAATAAAATTTTATTACAAGTAAGAGGTTAAAATCGTTAAAATCGTTAAAATCAATTAGCCAATTCAAGTCTCATGAGAACAGTTTCTAAGGCACAGAAGTGTCTTGAACGTTCAAAGGAGGCTTAAATTTTTTAATCAATAATGCTTCAGATATCAAACGCATTCTTTTGTTTCTGAAATTGCTACATATGACCTCAATGTTTTCTGCTACAATAGCGGGATGGTTAGTTTCATTGGCGTGTTTTTTAACATGTGAATTTCTATCACGTCCCTGATGGTCTTTTATCCTTTCTGTTAAACGTCTGCCACATTCACCAATATAAGTAGTATCACAAACCTCGGCTGGACATTTAACACGGTATACGACATTATGTTTGTTTTCAATAGGAATTTTATCCTTGACACTAAAACATGATGACAATCTCGTTCCAGTAAAAACAATTTTCGGCTGTATGTTTGCAGGTAGTTTGTGAGATTTTACTAAATGTTCACCTTTTTGACCGGCATACGGAAGTATTAGAAATGGCGATACTATGTTCTCAGGTTGTGTAGTGACGACATTTTTTGTCAGCGTCGGATTAACATGACGTTTTTTGTAACCACGTAAAACTTGATTGAAAAACCACTTAGGGTATCCATTTCTTGTTCGAAAAACATCTCTTAAATGTCGAATCTCAATGTTAAGATATTCTTGGTTTGAACATACCAAATATGCACGATCGATAAGCGTCTTAAGTGTCCCTCTTTTCCAAGTAAGGGGTGCAAAAGATTTCCAATGTAGGTATAAGTCACTGTTAGTACTTTTACGGTATACTTTCGTTTCTATGTTGTTGTTGTTATTACGTACCATAAGTACATCAAGGAACGGTAGCATACTATCTTTTTCTACTTCAAAAGTGAATTGGATTTTGGGATGAAAGCTATTAAGTACAGATAAAACGTATTCTATGGAACCAACTTTTACAAAAGCAATCGTATCATCAACGTAGCGTACATGGGTATTAGCCGTTTTTCTAGTTCAACCATAAAAATACCTGCCAAAACCGGTCCTAATGGAGAGCCCATTGCCACACCATCGGTTTGGATATAGGTTTCGTTGTTGAAGGTGAAGTGAACTTCTTTTGTACATAGAATAATCAACTCACGTAAATCTTTTCGACTAATGGAGGTGTTAATTTCTTGTTCGTCATACACTCGTCTTAAAATGATTTCGATTGTTTCATTTAATGGGACGTTAGTGAAAAGCGAAACCACATCAAACGAAACCATCTGATAATCAGCTGATAATTGTTGATTGTTTTTTAGATCTTGTATAAAGTGTTTGGTGCTTTTAATAGTGTACTCACTTTGACTTAATGGCGAAAGTAATTTGGAGAGATATTTTGCAAGATGGTAGGAGGCTGTTCCAATGTTAGATACAATTGGACGCAACGGTAGTTGTTCTACTGTTTCTCCTGTCTTCAGCTTATGGATTTTAGCAGTACCATAAAATCGTGCTGCATTGGAGCCAGTAGGATAAAAGTTCTTATACTCTTGTGCCGATAGTTTATCTTTAATTTTTCGTAAAGCTCGTTGAATCTTTCCTTCGTAACGTCTCGTGGGATCGGAAGATAGCTTCTTAAACTGTTCGGAATTAAGCATCGATGAACACTTGTCTACGTACGTATCTTTATCTAGAATAACAACTCCTCTCCCTTTGTCTTGCTGTAGAATAACAATCCTTTCATTTTTACGTAATTTGTCAATAATTTTCCAGTGTTTATATGGTACTTTAATTTTACTGTACTTTTCACATATATGACGCATTTTTGTTTTCAGCGATGTACAATCGTCGTCGGTTAAATGTGATGCATTACGTAACAAAGATTGGTAAAAGTTCTCAAACTCTGCAAATAACATTGTTTGATTATTTACTCCAGGAATGTGTTGGTCGAGTCCAAACGATAAAGCTTGCTCTTCATCTGTGTTTAAAACATATGTTGAATAGTTATGCACAGAATGTTTTACGAAATTAGTTGTTGTTTCTTGTATTGTAGCTTGTTTTTTGTTTCGTAATTTCGTCAACTTGTTTGCGTGACGAACCTTTATAACGTGGGTATTCTTTTCGTTAATTGATCTTTCTATACGCCTAAGTACTGCATTAAACAAAATTACACCAAGTGAAGTTTTCAAATTCATTGATAAAATTTTAACTTGCCGTTTTAATTGACGTCTGAGTTTGTGTTTGTTCTGTAGTTCAGCTTCCATTATTGTACGTGCTAGCTTTTCTTTCAACTTTGGAGTTGCAATGAAACTAACCATCCCGCTATTGTAGCAGAAAACATTGAGGTCATATGTATCAATTTCAGAAACAAAAGAATGCGTTTGATATCTGAAGCATTATTGATTAAAAAATTTAAGCCTCCTTTGAACGTTCAAGACACTTCTGTGCCTTTGAAACTGTTCTCATGAGACTTGAATTGGTTAATTGATTTTAACAATTTTAACGATTTTAACCTCTTACTTGTAATAAAATTTTATTCTTTGACAATGGCTTCAGGATAGAAGCCGAAATATTAGATTTTAAGGATATTTTGTCATCTTATTCCTTATCAAAGTTATGATGCTTCTGGTTATTTTATTTATTATTAAACTATTTGCCCAAATCAACATTTATACCTAATAGAATGAATTTTCAATTAAATATGTTCCTGTAAATGCGTAATGTAGACAAAATAATCTTATAGAAAAGTAAATTTTAATGTATTCTTGCCAAGTTCAACAATGCCTTCTTCAGTAATACATCCGGTATGACTCATTAATGTGTGACATTTCGAATATTTGTCAAACAAGTATTTGAAATCAGTACAGTGATTAATTGCTGTTTGGTGAATAGCTGTTCCTCGCAAACCCAAAGATACTATTAAAATTGGCAACGAGTTGCACAGCTTGATTATATTTTCCACCTATAACATGAAATTTTATCATTGCTTAAAAAAAGTAGAAAATTGTTACATTTACTTAAAAGAATCCATTTTGTTAAGGTAACCTTGAGCATTTTAGTAACATGATTCCCGACAAAGCTTTTCCCGTGATATGCTTGTCGCTGTACACGAAGCTGGTTTAAAATTTCATCCAGTTTTTGTTCACATGGACCAACATCTCTTTCCACTGCACTTGATTTAATAATTTTATCCAACTCTTTTTCCTATAATGAAAGTCATTATAATCACTGTTATTGTTAGGCTCTTAACAACAGTAGAATACAGACACAAACAAAAATAAGATTGACGGAACTGAATTTTTTAATGGCAATCTTATTCAAAAAATAGGATGCCTCGATTGTCGGATGTCATTATGTTATACCTTATCTTCTAATTTCTTTTTAACATATGCAATACGTGGCTCATAAATACCCTTAATTCTTTCTTCATCATCTGGTGAGTTGGTGATATTTCGGGTAATGGCATCATATACTGAAAAATGGATCAGTAGTATTAGAGTTTAATGCATAACTTTATACCATTATTTCTTCTTTCAAGAAATTGCAAATAATTTTACTTAAAGTGATCTTGTGCTTGCAGTCTTCAATGATGTTTTCAAGAGCAGAGATTTTGTCTTGTGTTTCAACAAAGCATTTAATATCATTGTTACTAACTTTTCCAAGCAAATGATTTGCGATTTGCAAATCTATCATATGACATTTCAATTCGAATAAATTGAAAAATTTCAAATATATTTCCAGTGAAATGTGTAATACTGGCGGAGCAACCTAAATAGGAACTCTGTGTATTTAATACTTAGCTAATACATTGTTAAGTTTTTATTAAGAAAATGTTTACTTGATCAATTGGAATATTGAAGAATGGTGCGGCTATGACATTGCAGTGATACTTGGCATCTTTTAATTTTTTCTCGCCATCAGTCGCAAAACTGTTCAGATTTTCCTGTAAGTTGTTGACAGTTCTAACCGGGAAACTGCCTCGCACTTCTAATGATTTTTGCATTGATGCTTTATCTATTTTGCAATAGAGGCAGCAATGGCGACCTAAAAAGCAAAAAATTTATTATAAAAGGCATAATGATTATTGTCTCATATCTTAGTTTTCCTAACTAACTGATATACCGCACATGGCTTTATATTTTAGCTTACCATTGGCTCCAGTCAGTCCATACATCACACAGAGAAACTCATGATGTGAATTTTCTCAAAAGTTGATGTTAACTGATTAACATCAGTGTATTAACTTTTTTTTGAACACTTGAACACATTGCGTCATTACCAAATATCAACCATAAGATGGAAACTAGAACAACACTTGCAGCAAAAATAGTCTCCGAACATGAAGACACGGATGTTTTTTGTTCTAAAAGGTAGTTATTTGTAATTTTGGTTATCTTTTTACGAAATTTTAGTATTAAATGAAATAACAACTGTTGCAACTTACTGCCACATCATGGATTGTAACTCATCAACCTGCTCACGAAATCTGTGAAGAGCTACCTTCAAATTCGTTCTATAATCTTTTGCCTCGAATATTGAAAAGACAACAGTGTTTTTTTTACTATTGGGCTTGTCCACATTGCATATCTGGTAGCTCATTTTAAAAGATCCGCCACCATGATCTCCACCAATTTTAACATGGACTTCCTCCTTAACGTTTTGATCAACAAAAGATCCATTTCTTAAATCAAAAGTTAATATTAAGTTTTTTACCATATGATAATGATAAGTTTCTCAAGTGTATTATACTCACCGAAGTATTATTTCCAGTTGACCAAATACATGGCTAGGCAAGTTATCAATGTATGCCCATGGTGCTTTCGTATTTTCCCTTTTGATCTTTATTTTCAAAAATGAAGGGTGTCTCTTCTACTTTTAGATTGTCACCAACCCATGCCTTAGCTACAGTGCGTTGTTTATGGACAGATGCTGGTGAAACGTTGAAAGTTCTCAACCACCTGCAGAAAGTTGTAAATAATTGCATTTAAGCTGATGAATCAATTGAATGAAGATAAGGAAAAAGATTAGAAATCTTTAAAGACATACCGAGCCATTATTTTGAGTTTTTCCCAGGGTATACCCATTTCAGCCTTAAGGGAAACCATCGAATCGACTGACATATAAACTGATGGAATCTGAGCTGCTTTCAAAATTTGAACCCGTTGTTGTTCGTCGAAACTTTTTAGCAATGCAGAAGCTTGAAACGCTGTTGAAGAATTTCCTGCGATATTCCCTAGTTGTGAGATAGCAAAGCGGCTTCTTTTCCGCACAGTTCTTTTGGAAGCAGTACTGCTTTCTGTATATGCTTTAGGGGTAGATGTTATGAATATTGGCTGAAAATTAATTTTTGTAATTTATCTATAAAAGTGCATAGTATTTGAATAGGATGGTATTTCTCAGAATCTGAAGTGTGAAGTTTGTTTTTTCAGGGATATGTTAAAGCGTAGCTGGATGCAGAGCGATAGATTTTGCTATGTTCTATGTGTGTTGTCAGGAATTTCAGGAATGTATGTGATTGTTTTTTTTCGCCAATTAAATTGCTTGAAAGCGTATTTTCAACCAATGAAAATACGTGAAATAAATCGTGCAAACTTCTGTTTGACTTGTTTTTTATCCTAGCTATACGCGGAATAGTGTTCGAAGCTACAAGATTTTGATTTGGGATTTTGATCAAGAGGAAAAAGTGTACAAGTGAACTGGGTAATATGCTCAGCATCTTAAAAATTACCCAAACGTTAGCTTATATATATTTAGAACGCCTGCTTTGAAAAAAAACATGTTTTATTTTGAGGGAAATAATTTATTTGGTAAAGAAGGTCGTTGAAAAATGCAGTACAATACTGATGTGGACCTACTGCATGTATATACAAATATAAACATAACACTTGAGAAAGATTTTTAATAAATCGAAATATTGTGAAAATTTCTTGTGTGTTTTTTTTGTCTTATATATAAATATAAACGTATAAAAGGATGAAAAAAGAAAACTATTTTTCGTTGAACTTTAAGTTTCTTCCTTCACGGATTCATCAGCTAACTGAAGTGGTTTTAAAATAAAGTAAAATTGCTCCTGACTATTATTCAATGATATCCGCACACAATGTACCTCTCCAATTGCAGCGCAAAGTTGAATAATATATATCTAGACTGCACATTGGTTTCTTGCTCCTGACTGTCGAGCACTTTCAGAGAAGAGAAATGTATGCTAATATAAATGAACTAAAATTCCTCTCTGATAATTAACTACCTTAAGGGAAGAAATTTTGGCAGGGAGAAATTTTGGCCAATTTGGTGGATTGCTTCAAAAACCGCCAAAATTTCTTCCCCCAAAAATTTCTTCCCTTAAGGTAGTAGGAGTTAAAATACTTAGAGAATGCAAATATAAAAACATGGGGAAAAACAAAAAATAAAAAAAAACCCTGAAAATCTAAAAAGCTGAAAAAATGACCAAGAACAGAAGGATTAAAAATTTAGAGCCTAGATTAGCATGCCTAACAAGACAAAAAGAACCAAAGGTTTAGAGTAATGATGTGTTGTTCTCAAAGGGAAAAATTGAATATAATAATAAAAAAGTTTCTGAATTTTTTTATTTTCTTCCATGCAGCATGCTCAAAATTATATAAAATAAATTAATTAGATAACTATATATACTAAATAAAATAGACAATGTATATGTAAAATGCAATGAAATAATACTAAACAGTACGATATACAAGCATACATACTACATTTCTTAGAATATAACCACATTTTTTTAGGCACAGCAAAAATGGGTTTGAAACCATGTGTTTATTTGTTCATTAAAGGAAGTGACGGTTAATAGCATTTTTCTTATTTTTTACATAAGAATATATTTTCTGTAATGTGCAGGCAATTTGTCTCAACACAAAAGTATATATTCACCCATAACTGAAAAATAAAACATCCAAAATCAGCATTTTTGTCTCTTTGATAACACTTTTTCAGCAATAATATTGAAGTCTATTCTCTCTCTTATACGTCATCTTGTATTTTCATGCATTGCCAGTTATCATATCTGACTTGACAACAATTAACTTTCTTTTATAGAACATATCGTTCTAAGCTGGGATTATCAACACAGCCACTGCGCACTATTTGCTTGCAAAAGATTGTTTATTGGACAAACAGTCTTCAATTCCATCCAAGTAAAATAACAATGACTTTAGCTTGATGATTGAAGGAATGCATTGAAATGCAGATATATAAACTTCAATAAAAGGGGTAGCTACATATCTACCCTACCATTCTGCACTTAAATTATTAGAGGATTCAAATCAAAGAATAATTACAATATCAAGTCAGGAATTTTTATCATTGATTTATATAAGCAGGAACATTAATCACCAGTAATTCTAATATTTTCAAAACTCTGCTATATCTGTTTTTGTCCCTGACACAGTCATTGTCTTCTCTTGCCACTCATTTAAGTATTTTAGAAAGACATTTGTTTGTATTTTTTTTAAATATTTCATGCACAATCTAAAAACATGACTGCATATTTCATATAGATAAAAGCTTACTACTTCATGTCTACATACATCTTAACACATCTACATCTGAAAATGCAAAGTCATATGAAAATAGAAAACATAGTAAGGAAAACTGAAGCAGCCAGTGACACACTACAACACACTCAGCCATAACCTAATCACAGTGAAACGAAGCGATTTCTTGCACATAGTAGATATTCATACCGAGTTTTCGTTTGTTTTGAAATAGAAAATTTCTGCCATTTCATTACAGGTGTCCTTGCAGTTCAGAATAATATCACATGACATACAAGAATTTACTGAAAGTCATGTGATTAAAGTGACGGAAAAAGATATAGACGAAAAGAAAATGGCGTAGATATATGCCCCAGAAAAATGAAAGTCGTGGGAGATCGTGGTCCTCCCTGATTCTATTTTCACCAGATTTGATAAATTTAATGCTTTATCTTGCCTTGACAATTAGCAGGATATCAGGGAATTCCTCCTTCCATCGATATAACACCAACAGATTTCGCTCTGTGCGAGGCTATAAATGGCTGTTTATCATCCTTATAAGGCAGAATACAATTTAAGTCTTGTTTAAAAGTCTAAAAGCTTCTTTGACAAAAGTCTATCTGAACTGAGATTGTACAGAAAACGTATAGATGAAGTAAAAAGTGGCTTTTTGTGACTTATCATTTTGATCGCTTCATGCCGCTTAGCCGCCATTTTTGACAACACACATAGGACCGTCTTTGTTTTCTTAAAACAAAAGAAATTCAATGAACGTTTTTGTTTGTCGAATCTCGCTCTGCATCCAGCTACGCTTTAACATATCCCTGGTTTTTTTAAGGAATTTGTTTTCGGGCCCATCTTAATTTCGCGGAAATAAATTCCCATAATGTATATAAAAGTGTTTTGAGTGTGTGTACGAAAGTGTTTTATAAATATATTTTTGGAATTAAAATGTTGATAAAGTATTACCCGAGGTCCTCCAGATTTAAACGAAACTGTGTTGGTATTTTCCTTCTTCATTTTCTGGGTTAATACGTGTAGTGCTGCATCCTCGACATGCCTTGGAATTTCCATGCTTGGGTTAAGTTGGAATATGTCTTTTATTTCCGTGAACTGCTCCGTTGAGCAGTTCAACCCAGAACAATGCAATTCATGCTTTTCTTTTTCCCAGCAGAAATTTCAACGTTGTATCAACGTTGTGTTGAAGTTGATGTCCAACGTTGAACAAACGTTGATTCACAGTTGAAAATGAAACAAAATCCGATGTCAGATTTTCAACGTTGAAACCACGTCAGATTACAACGTTATAGCAACGTTGAAGCAACGTCGAATAACGTTGTTTCAACGTTGATAATGCTAAAATTCAGATAAAAATAGCTTCGTTTCACTTTATTGTCTGAACTTGTAGCCGAGTAGATGATTCGTAATTTGATGTTGTTATTGACACAGATTTTCATCTTTAACAAAGTGGATAGCGGCTAACCCAAGGAACTAACCGACACACAAAAAACAATCTTATTGTCACGCTGAAATTCTTTTTGTCTTATTATAAGAACATATTCACAATAATACTTAATTAATATCTTTCCACATCATACAATAACTACCACTTAAATAAATAGATAAAATTTAATCATGTTTTAAGTCGTCGTCGTCGATATCATTTCCCGCGTCGTCTCCTTCATCATTTGCAGCCTTATCTGAGATGGATTCCCGTGTCTTTCGGCCTCCACCGTCCATGCAGTCTGGTGCATATTTCAGCTGGTCCATAATCACAAGACGAACCTTTGCTTTGGTAACTTTCTTGAAAGTATCCATTACAGCGGCTAAAATAAAAGTACTTTTAAGTGATGCAGTCCAATTCATATGGTCATTCAGATCGATAATTATTTTAACCTTCTCTTATACTTTAAATCAAGTTAATGAATCTCACTTGTAATCGCATTATATCAATAAGTTTCTTCAAAGGATTCTTTTTTGACCGCCTTACGTTTTTGCCCACTTTTTTCTAAATTGTTCGACAGGATTTCGAACAATTTAGAAAAAATAATTATAGCAGACGGTTTCTACTTGTGGTTGCTTTCGAACTAACTGCTGCATTGTTAATCTCCCATTGAATATGAAAACCAGCTAAGTAAGTTTAAGTTTTTATGTAGAATTCTATAATCGAAATATTTGTATCAGAAATTGTTCTCCTCTAAAATTTTCGATCGAAAAATTTCGATTAAAAGTGACTGTAGTTGTTGTGTTGCGCAAAAAAACTACTCAGTTGTATAATAGGAAATATAAGTCGCATTTCGGTCTCAAAAATTGTAAGGGACATCTTATAATTTGACCATGAACATCTTCAATTCGTAATAGGTACAAAAAAGTTCTTTTGTGGTGTTAAACTCAATTCTCTCCTGCTTTAAGGACAAAATCTACCTGAGTATCAGATTGCTGATAGTTATACAATGTAATTATTTAAAATGATATATTTTTCTTATGGTTATCCAATGTACACACAATAATAAAATTTCACAACTTTATAGGGAAATAGTTGCATATTTTTATGAATCCTGTTAAACATTTGATCTAAAATATACACAGTGACGACAACTAAAACACAAAAATTACTGTAGTGGGATTTTCTTTTTGTAAAAGTTTCTCTACTTCAGGTCTATTCTTCTCAAAATTACAGCAATTTCAAGGTATATTTCCAGTTTTTCTGATACTTTTTCATTAACATTGCAATATCTCTTGTTCTGAAAAACATTCTTAAGTGTATAAGAATCTTAGTGCAAGCAAATTCAAATTTCAAAAATTCTCTAAAATGTCAAATGTTTGTAATCAGATACCACCAACAAAACGTAATTAATTATAATTAACTAGGATTCATCGATATGGAAAACATATACTTTATGTTTTTGTTTTGTGTTTTCTTTTATAATAAAACAACAGCAACCTGCTAAACACCGACAACGATAGCTCTCCTAGCATATTCAACATCAATTTTTAATTTGAAACAAAATTTACAAAAGATACATAGCACACATTCATGGTCTTGCCGCTTGATGAATCTTTCTGAAGTGCGTGTGCAATTCAATTTCATTGGATTATTTCATGATTTGGCGGGAGAACAACCAAAAAACCGCGCGCATATCGCAAAGTACATCAACAACCAAAAACAAAATGTAAAGATATAGAAAGTTAAGGGATAGATGTACAAGCAAAAAATATGTCCTTATAGAAATATAGACAATGAAAATATGTGATAAAAACAGGAAATGTTTTTTTCAAAAAGAGATCAGCTTGCCTTGCCCTCTTCCACTCATCTTAGACACGAAATCTCTACCCTCTCGAAAGTCTTTCAGGGAGTAAAAAGACACAAGTCTTCGAGCATGACTAAAACGAACGTTGATCTAACGTTGTTTGATCAACATCAGAAAACTGACATTACTTCAACGTTATTCTAATGTCATTTATCCAACGTTAAAATTCCAACTTTACTTCAACGTTATTCTAATGTCGCTTATCCAACGTTGGAATTCCAACGTTACTTCAACGTTTTTCTAATGTCGCTTATCCAACGTTGGAATTCCAACGTTACTTCAACGTTATTCTAATGTCGTTTATCCAACGTTGGAATTCCAACGTTGCTGCAACGTTGTTATAACGTTATCCAACGTTGCAACTTCCAACCAACGTTGATACAACGTTGAAATGCCTGCTGGGTTCAGTGAGATCTGGAATCTTGAAAGTTTTGTTGCACCCCTTGCTACAGTTAACAGTCAAACATTCAATCATTTCTTCCACTGATTTACTACGTGTAATATCTTGTACAGGCTTTTTACAATGTAAACAACTTGTTTCTGAAATAGGTGACCCCTCTATTTCTATAAAAATGCAATCCGCACAAAAGGAATGTTGGCACGGTTGAATTTGCACTGGGCGGTCACATATTTTTCCGCAAATCTTACAAAAGCATAATTCTAAGTGGCTATTAGAGGACAGTTCTTGCTTACGGTAAATGCTGAGAAAGTCATTTATTGGAAGTTCTTTTCTGAGCAAGTTCAGATCTTTTCTCTGCCATATGCGAACAGATGGTCTACCAGCAGGGGCGGATCTAGGATTTTTTAAGGGTTAGGCAAATTTTTTTTGCCAAACACACATAAGGGCGCAATCGATGAAATTTACGCCAGTTTACGCCCAATCTAATACATACTTTTCGAAATGTAAAAAATATATATTAACTCAAATTCATTCGTCCTAACGTAAGGAGTGTTATAATGCAAGCCTGTATTGTTGCACTAATGGAATAAGGGAAATAAACAAAAGAAAACTAATTGAGTATGAATGGAATGTATTGAACTACTTTATGTAGGCCAAAATAATATTTTCTGCCAGATTGGAGGTTAAGTAAATAACCAATAAATTACTTCATCTGTTATCTTCTTCATTTTCTTGATTGCTTGTACATGAACAGGAAAAATCCATCAAATGAAAACATACTTGTAATGAATCAAATAAATAAATTTTCTATCACCTATACCATGATAGATTGGAGCACTAAGATAAATACATGATATTTCATCTATTTACTGGTCAAGATGGTCAGATAGAAAGAAAAGAAAAGAAATTATGTTAAGAAATAGAGTAAAATGACCAAAATCAAAATTAGAGACAAGCTCCTTGATCATTATCCGGCAGCAAAATAAAAACAGATTTTTGCACTAGGCGCTCATCAAATCAAATAGTATACCCTACCCTAAAAATGATCCATGGTTAAATAATTAATGTCAACCACAATATAGTAAAAGATGGTGTTTCCAGAAATCCCTGAGACAAGTCCAAGAACCTATATATAAAACTACACAACAACAGATAAATTATGTCTGCTTCCTCTTAAATAAGAGCTACAACATTTTTTCCAGAATTTAATGTAGCATAGGAAACAAGAAGTCAAACTAAAACATTATGTAAATTACCTTTTTCAAAAGAAGACAAAATGAAAGAATAACTCCAAGATGTTAAAGTGTTCCTGCATCCAAAATGATATTTCGAGGGATGATAGAATGCACAAAGTTGTTTCAGAAGTCTTAGTTTTTGGAAATTCTGTTTCCTTGGGCAGATATTTTGATTTAAAAATCATAAAATCATACAATACATAATTATGATGTATAATTATGTATAAGAATAAGATTTTTGTTCTTTGTTTATGTGTATAAACTCTCAATATATTATAACTTCATTTTCTTATCACTCACTCAAAGTGAAAGCCCTTTCTCTCTATAGTAAATTAAAAAGATATAGTATTAATGACAACTTTCGATGAGAAGTTTAACCTATATACTAACTTATTATACAGTGGCGGATCTAGAGGTATGTCGAAATTTGTGTAGGAGAGTGTTAGCAATCTAACCATAAAAGAAAAGCGTCCAAATAATCCCATTGGTAATGTAAATTGAATTCACAAATTATGTTAATGCTCTCCTACACAAATTTCGACATACCTCTAGATCCACCACTGTTATATACATCATAAAATATGCATTGCATAAAGTCAATGTAAGATTTCGAAAATTAAATATATATACATATCTCAGAAACTGGAAGTAAGTAATACTAACAAGAGTCTTTTTGATCTCTATCATATTGGTTCATATCATTTTGGACACAGGATCCTTTTAAAGTTCTTTAATTCAAAACCAGACAGTCATCTCGAACCAAGAAAAATTATACTGAACTGTAGAAATAAGTTACCAGGTAGAGATACTGGTGCTAAAAAAACCATGCAGCTGCCTACGCAAAACAACTCAGAAAAATAACAATGACTTTGTGTATTATAAACTCAGTCATTCAAACGTAACTCCATAACATTTACAGATGCATTTTGGTTAACAGAAACAGATACCAAAAATATTTATATACATCATTAATCAATAAAGAATAGGCTTCGGTTCAGTTGACACAAACAAACTTATTATACATAGCTGAGCTAATAATTAACTGTCAACGAATTATGGTGCTAATAATCCATTTATATTACATAAAATAATAAAACACTTGCTTTAAAGCAGCCATAATGTTTTCATTTCGCAAAAGCAAAAGAAGAGACATAACTCGAAAAAAATGCTTTTCCTAGATTTTGAAGTCAGTTTTCAACAGATGTATTAAGTGAATTCAAAATTTCCTAATTAATACTTCATTATTGCTATCAAAAGCTGCAACGATGTTTTCTAGCGAATCCATGTTGAACTGGGTCTAATTCGAAGGTCCCCCACGGTCGTTTTGTGCAGATTTGGTGACCATTCATTCAATAAGGTGTGTAAACCCATGGTTGTACCTTAGGCAAATTTTCTTCTGGTTCATTCATTTAAAGTGTGTAAACCCATAGCTCCTTAGGCAAATTTTCTTCCAGTTCATTCATTAAAGTGTGTAAACCCGGGGCTCCTTAGGCAAATTTTCTTCGCCTAAGGTGAGCGTTAGGCACTAGTCTGTGTTGTCAATGTGACTATGAGAAGTCGTTTTCGGGGCAGAGATCACTACCTATAAACTCAAGCTGTAAAAAACATTAATTTTTAACATCATGGCGCGCGCCGCGCCTCGCCGCCGGGGAGAATAATAATCCCCTATTTGGGAAAGAAAGGATCGGGCGGATTGGATGCGGGAATCTCTTGATATTTTCGATTATTTTCTGATTATTGTAATACAATACCTTTTTCATACAATTTTATGAAAAACATTATTTAACTGATTTTGGGTTAGGCATTTGCCTAAGTTGCCTAACCCTGGATCCGCCCCTGTACCAGCGTTACTTTTTCTTTTTGGTGGTCTTCCCCCAACCTTATTTGTTTTCTTATCACAGACAGAGCAATCTTTATCTCTATGTGGCTGCCAGTTAAAAATGAGGCTGGTGTTGAGGGTCGTTTCATTCTCAATTGCCTTTATTTTGGCATAACAGTTTAAACACATCATTTTCGGGTGAATTTCGTTTTTGTCTTCCTCAATGTTAATATAAAAAGCCGCAAGAATTCTTTCCTTGTGTTTCGCAACCTGCATGGAATCTTTCCCTAAGTTCCCACCGCAAACTCTACACGATCGACGAACAATATAGGCGTGTTTATCCATTATCTTAACTGAAGATTCTTTGACAGCTGTCATAACATCCATTGTCTTCGGAACAGAAGATTCTTTGTTTTTCGTAACAACATCAAAGAATCTCATTGTTAGTAACATAAAAAGTGAGCATCATCGTACCCAAGGTTTCTTGTTATTTCTCCATTTCAATAGTGAAAAGACAAGAAATACTGGGTACAAGGTTGAATAAAGTATTCTCTGAGAGTTCGATTGACATTCGATTTTTTTTGTAAAAGACTTGTGGCTGGAAAATTTGATATAATATTTTGATGTTAGTGACATCTAGATTTGCTCGTAAAATGTTGGTGAAAAAAATTTTTAGGAACTTGAAACTTTCAGGAAACCTTGTTACATGGCTACTGATGCTCTGATATAGTTTTGTTTTCAAATAAACTCATCAAGTGTCGGTTTCAACAGCTTAAATAATGGATATTTGATATTAAATTATAACTAATTTTGACGCTGTTGTTTTCAAAGGATAGACAAGAAAGAAAACAATGATGCAGTGGAAGAGAAAATTTATTCATTTAGCTATCCAAAAAATAAAAATAAAAATATTACATAGTTAATATTCTGTTTTTTTCCCAGAAATTCAATCATAAAATAAACAAGTGAATTTGACAACGGAGCATTTTCTTTTCCTTGCAACGCTAAATATCATGCTTTAAATGCGCATGCGTATAATAAGATTCCGCATTTCTAGTGAAACTGAACGGACGTGATTGCCGTAAACACATATCGCGTTAAAACGAGGCTATTTAGTATAAAGTTCTAACATGTCCTATATCTGTATAGGATAATTGCAACAACGAATTCAGTCCAACTCGAGCCTAAAACTTGATCAATTAATGGTCGTAGATTGCCGTAAGCACATATCGCGTTAAAACGAGGCTATTTAGTATAAAGTTCTAACTTGTCCTATATCTGTATAGGATAATTGCAACAACGAATTCAGTCCAACTCGAGCCTAAAACTTGATTAATTAATGGTCGTAGATTGCTGTAAACACATATCGCATTAAAACGAGGCTACCTAGTATAAAGTTCTAACTTGTCCTATATCTGTATAGGATAATTGCAACAACGAATTCAGTCTAGTTCGAGCCTAAAACTTGATTAATTAATGGTCGTAGATTGCCGTGTAAGCACATATCGCGTTAAAACGAGGCTATTTATTATAAAGTTCTAACTTGTCCTATATCTGTATAGGATAATTGCAACAACGAATTCAGTCCAATTCGAGCCTAAAACTTGATTAATTAATGGTTGTAGATGGCCGTAAACACATATCGCGTTAACGAGGCTACTTAGTATAAAGTTTTAACTTGCGAGGATAGGGGTTGCTTGTATGCTTGTATATATTTTTTTGTTTTTGTGTAATATACTTATAAAAAAAAAAAAAAAAAAAAAAAAAAAAAAAAAAAAAAAAAGTTCTAACTTGTCCTATATCTGTATAGGATAATTGCAACAACGAATTCAGTGCAATTCGAGCCTTACACTTGATCAATTAATGGTCGTAGATTGCCGTAAACACATATCGCGTTAAAACGAGGCTATTTAGTATAAAGTTCTAACTTGTCCTATATCTGCATAGGATGATTGCAACAGCGAATTCAGTCCAATTCGAGCCTAAAACTTGATTAATTAATGGTCGTAGATTCCGTAAACACATATCGCGTTAAAACGACCCAGCCGGCACAAGACGTTTTGAAGACGTCTTTAATTCGTCTTAATCAGGTCTTCATAAGACGTATCTTGATAATGCGGATTTAAAACGCCCATAATGCGTCTTCAGAGACGTCTTACAATCAGACGTTTTGAAGACGTCTTATTATCGTTTTCGCAATGCCGTCGAATTCATGTTTTAAACGAGGACTTGGAAAGACGTTTTTAATGCGTATTTAAGACGTCTATGAATTTCGATTTCGCGCGTGGCGGGACGAAATGACGGGGGTAAATATTAATAGTGTATTCGTAAATATTGATAAAAGTTTCAAAATTGTCAGTTTTTTTTTTAATTTTACAAATGCAACTATTATATCTTTCTTTGAAGTAGCAAAAAAAATAGATAGTGCGACGTGTACAGACGTGTTTCTTTCGCTGGTTAATTTTAATTTTAAAAAATATTGAGAGTCTTTCTATTCAAAGAATGACATTTTGGTTTTAATTCTCGAAGCAGCTGAGTTGGGTGTAGTAATATATTGCAATAAAGTTGGTATCTTGTGGTATATTTGTCTTAAAGCAGTCTTTCAAGACATTTTAGTTGAAGTTTTTTGGTTTGAGAAGTTCTCACATCTCTCTTACATTGCTTCATGTGGAAACCAGCTATTATGAGATTTATCACATTTTTATTCTACTTGACAACTATAACTTCGCTAATTGCAAGCAATACAGAACTTAATGACGGGTGCACGTTAAGTAAACCAAAGAACAGCTATCCCAAAGGAACAAGAGTTAAGCGTTGTAAATGTCTTATATTATACTATCGCAATGGTACAGCTACTTTTAACTTAACGTTATGTGGTGACATAGAAGCAAATCTTGGACCTGGTACTCACACTCCTACTTGTAGTACTTGTATTAAAATTGTAAAATGCAACAATAAACGACTCTTGTGTACAAGCTGTCTAGAAGTTACCCATTACAAATGTTCGAGTAAGACACTTCCAAACATAAAATCCAGGATACCGTACGAGTACACATGTGATAAATGTCTGCATACATTTTTAACGTTTGCAAAAGCAGATCTGGATCATTCAAATGTATCCATCTCCACTATTGAATCGAGCCTAGACTATCCCAGTGGGCAATCGATGTTGGTTCGACGTTGCAACAACATCGGATTTAATGTTGGAAAAACGTTAGATAGATGTTGGAATGGAAATGTTATTTTGACGTTGAATTTAGACGTTGAGACGACGTCGGGAAATGACATCGGCACAACATCGGATGATGTTGGATAACGTCGGTACAACGTCGGTACAACGTGGCATGATGTTAAACGACGTTAATTCGATGTTAAATAAACATGGGTTTTAGGATAGGCAGACGTTGCTTTAATGTTAGAATGTTAATTCAGTGTTAGATAACGTTGACAAACAAAAGCCAAATTAATACATGGGCTGCTAAAGAAGGCTCGTCTACAAGGAAAAAGACATTTTCGGTTTTTTTTAAAGCATATTTTCTTGGAAATTATCTGGTCTGGTGAGAAAACTTTCTGCCCCCATCTTTAAAATCGACTTTGTCTGGGGCATATCGTAAAACCGAAGCAATAACATCTTTGACTTCAGCCTGCGAAGCTCCTTTATTCTTGATTAAAGCGGCATCTAAAAAAGCATCAAGAAAGAAGGTTACTCCCGATTTTTTTTTCACAAGCAAAACATTTATCCTTTACTCCTTGCACTCCAATACCCTAAACATCTAAATATCGCAATAAAACTTAAGCATTATTTACCGATGATAGCATCACAAACTTTTAATTTTCGGAAACTTTCTTTCTTTATAACATCTTTCCCGCGTTCTTTTCTGTTGTTTCCATTCATATTGAAATGCATTAACAATATATCGTCCGCAATCCTGAACAAAAGTAAGTCAAGATAAATAGTAAAATTGATGCTGCTATAGAGGGGAATAATTAAAAAAGAAAGAAATCTTACATTTCCATAATATTTTTAACATTTTCCTTCAATGTTGAGCCACCTACTTTGACAAATTTCGATACCTATAAAAAAAACTTACAATGCAAAAAAGTCTAACATATTTTCCGAAACTTCCTCAAACACTGTTTTAGATAACCTACTAACTAAATAATAACTCATAAACTGAACGCCTTACTAATTCTTTGTACACAGTTTCATTTGCCCGTAACTCTTCATCAAATGCCTTAAGGTCAGACATATCTGCAAATCTGACTGTCTCTGACATCAGATTAGCGAGTTCGGAATTTGAGCAGGAACAACTTTTGCTAACAACTGCATCTCTAATTTCCTTTAAAATTTTCAACGATCTGTATTGGTATTCTAAACGATAATGACACCAATACCAATAACATGGTAAACATCTAATGACTGAAATAAACTTCTAGTTTCACTTTATGCTTCAATAACATATTTTATAAATATACCTGCAGTTGATAATGGAAAACCCTTCATATTGAACTCTAAACTATCTTTCCTTGCATGCGATAAAGGATTGGGTGAAGATTGCTTGTTGCTTTCAGAAAAGGATCTTGCATGTACTGTGGCAGATAAAGGACTGCGTGAAGATTGCTTGTTGCTTTCAGAAAAGGAAACGAAATCAGGAAACCACCTGGAAGGGTGCTATTAACGTTTGGGTTCTTAAACCGGCTGGACTTGCTTTCAACTAATAAAAAAAATTTAGTTAATGTGATCAGTCCATTGTTTCCAATGACTAGTTACAAATATTTGAATTAAGGAGAAATTATAAAGTTAAATATAGATTTTTTGGTCTTTCAAAAAAGAGCACAAATGTCAAAATTGATTTGTAACTGCAAAATTATACAACTTGTTACCTGGTTGTAAATTTGGACTCACCTGATGGACTAGAAACAGGAGACCTTGATCGTTCCCTCTTTCTTGATAGTGGAAATACTGGTATTTCTCTATTTGATTTAGTTGCAGTTACTAAATAAGGAAAAAGATCAATAGGAGATAAAAGCATTATCTATCAGTCTTAAAGTTAATAATGATCATATCATATTTAAAATATAGACTTTCAGAGTTTCCCAAATGATTACTGTTGTTTTCATTCATTTAAGAAATTATTGAATAAGTTAACTTTTACCTGTCTCCTGGAATTCATCACTGTTGTCATCATCTTCATTGACATCAGTCGTGAAGTCTGAACAATCATCACAAAATTCTTTCGATCCTATTGAGTATATATACATATATCATTTTGGAAGCCTAAATTTCAACCTTCATTTTAAAATTATCAATTAAATTAATAAATTACAGAAAGCTTACCAGTTACTTTAGTTTTAACGAATCGGTATTTCTTCCAATCTTTTTGTGGGTCTTCACGATGAAGGAAAGCTTTCTTAACTTGCAGCTTTCTTGGCCAAAAGACAATTTTATCTTTGATCCAATTAGTTGGAATTGTTCCCTCATACTCCTCTCCATCTTCCAACCAAACAGCTCGGGAATAAGACATGTGGAGCTGAGTTGCTTTATTAAATTACTATTTAAATTTTAACATACAGATAAAGAAACAATTTGAACAATTAAAAATGTCATCTTAATAAATGGTGAGTGAATTTAAAAGACCAAAAATGTTTTTATGTATGATTTCAGATTATTTAAATGATAGGGAATTCGCAATGAAATAAGAAATCATAAATATAAATCAATTCAATTCAAAGTATACTGGTGAAGTAAAAAACATCAAATTTTGAACTTATTGCTACATAAAACTATGGAAAGGAAGTGAAGACTTATTGCAATATTATGACTCAAATTTGGCCAAATGAACAAAGGGGATATATACAAATGTATTTTCCCTTGGTATACAAACAACTTTTTGCTTGAAATCTGATTTACTATACAATTTTCTTTTGGTAGAAAATTGTTTTTTACTAACAAATATATCCATATCATCAGAACTGCAGGGCTTAGAAAACAATGGACTTAACTGATGCAGTTGAATAACATTGCAAAGAAATGTTCCATCACTTATCACTTCAGTTACACAAGCCAAGTTTTTATCGTGTGTCAAAAACCATCCATCTCTATCACCATGTCTTATTTTATCAAAAATCTGTTTCTTAGAAACAGTTTGCATTGCATTTTCCTTTTCACATAGACGTTTAAATACCTGGCTCAAAGGGTTGTTAGAAGTGCGGACTAAGTTTTTCAATATTTGCAAATAATTTTCAAAATCAAATGCAGAAAGTTCATCTAGGCTAAAACCATGATTTTTCACATCAAGAGGCAAGTGAATCAAATTATGCACATTATAACTTATAAAACTTGTCCCATAATACTCTACAGCTTTACTAACAAACCATTCAAGTAACCCTTGAGCATAATCAACAAAGCTATTTCTTTTTTCAAAATCAGAAAAGCAACAAATTCTGATAGCAATACTCAAGGCCATAAAATGCTCATAAAGTTGTTTTGGTATTATTCCTTTTAAAACAACAGGACCACTATACAGTAAGAATTGATGGAATTCAGTAGCTTTCCATCTTTTTAATTCATCAAATGACCTAGGCTGGCGAGCAAATTCACTAGGAAACGTTCCTCTTAGCTGAACCAATCTTTCAGACAATTCCATTATTTGTTGCCGTGATAGACGACAAACCCTTGGTCCCTCTTTCAAAAATATCAATAATCGTCTCACCACACCAAGACATACCAAATGCATGTAGTCCAGAACAAAATTTTTTACACAAGGGATATCATAATCAAGAAGAAAACTTCGTGTTAACTGATGACTCCCAATGTAATTCACACAAGAGAAGTCTTCATCTGTCCGAAGAGCAGAATCCAAATCACAAAAAACAACCCGTCCATCAACATAACTGCCTACAACCTCACAGCGCTCACATGCATGATATCCGCCATGACCCTTAATGCTTTTCAGAAGTTGTCTAGCTGGTGCATCACAACAAAAAAATTTAATTGCAACCTGGAAATGTTTCTCGAAAATAGAAAGACCCTCTTTTTCCAAACTCTTATATTCTTCTAGGAAATCAAATAAGAGTTCCCTACATGAAGAAGGCTTTTTTGTACCATAATAGGCAGCCACAAGAAATGGTGTAAAATGTGCAAATTTGCAAAGAACTGGCCAAAGCTGACTATCAGTACTTTTGAAAATTGGAACGCCATCAACATTGACTACCGTAAAGCGGGGTGACTTCGATCAGTAAAAATAAACTGTTAAAACTCTGAAATTAAAGTGCGTTTTTCATATTTTTCAAGATTTTCATTTAGATTCCCATTGTAAAATATCATCAGAATCGTCTTCAAGCGAAACGATCAATTTCTTCCGAAATTAACGACAATAAACATCAACTTTTCACCACTCACATTGGTCATCGCTCTACGTCTTATTCAAGAGTTTAGCCTGGACATTTTTGGTACACATGTGAAGTATAGAGGCTGAATGTAAAGAAAATTATAATATGTCTGAAAGAAATTCTGTTCTTCACCGCTATATTCTGTTTTTCTTTTCCTTATTCCTTTATCGATAATATCGTGTTTATAAGAACACGAAAAAAACGAATGTTTTATATCGTTATAAGTTACATGTTCACAAGAACTTCGTGAAAAGTCGTCGTATCTCATGGGAGATTTAATGACTTACCGAAGAAATTTTAATAAGCGTGCTCTTTCCCCATGATGATAGATCTGAAAAATTTTGTTTGAGATACAATGAAATTTCAATGTTAATTTCGTTTCGTATTAACGAGGGTCACACATGTGTGAACGTCGTAAATATCTTTTGTTTTACTAACATTTGCTGATCTTTTACGGTCGAACATTTACCGCGGATGACAAACGGTGGTCTGTTAATATTGTAATAATGGCGCTTTAAAAACATTGTCAAATATAATTATAAGTAATTTGGCGCTTCTCATAAGCTGATCGAAGTCACCCCATAATCGATATTGTCGTTTTCTTGGAAAGATCAGGTTATTTCTCTGGAATTACAAGTTTAGTTAATGTGAAATTTTGCACTGAAATAGAAGAAATATGTAATGTAATGATTCCAAAGTTTCAGAAGTAATGGTTTAGTATTTCGGAAGTTACTTTTAAAATAGTGGCAAAATTGATCGAAGTCACCCCGCTTTACGGTATCAAATTAATAACATTAAAATCTGTATTTACAACATTTCTCAAGGATAGTTGAAATTCCCTTTCTCAGACCAACATAAATATAATCACCACCACATTTTTTTTCACTTATAACAATTCTAGGTGTGTTTAACAAAGTACGACAATCCTTCGGAAGATCCTTAATTCCGCAATTGAGAATTTCCAAAAGTTCATTAACAGATGACCTAGTCAATTTATTGCGTGTGGCCCAGGAACAAAGTTTCTGTGGTAGAGTTAAGGATTCAATACCTGAAACTTCACCTGTTTCACTGCTCAAATCACCACTATCACTTACATTAAGTAATGATCCTAAACTCACAGTATCATCATCATCATCATTACTATTATTGCTTGGCAATAAAGGGATAAAATTCCTGCTTTCAATTTCACCAGTATCCGATAAGTCACTTAGACGCACATTATCACTATTACTAGAGACAGATTCGGCAAGCAACTCAGCTACTCCACGATTACCTTTCCTCCACTGTTTCAAAGACGCCATGCTGCTCTCATTTAATTTTCGCGCCAATTGAAATGCTGTTCTTTTGCTGTTCCGGTTCTGTATAATATTATGAACCTGACGGCTAAGTGCACGCCCGGCCACGTTTCCGACGTTAATCCAACGTTAGTCCGATATCAAAATTCGATATCGAATTGCTAACGTTCGCACAACATCGATTTTGATCAAGCGACGTCACCGATCTTTATCCAACTTATATCCAACGTTGGATTGATGTCATGTGCCCACTGGGATAGTAATAAAGATTGTTACAAAGCTGAGCTGGATGAGCATAAGTCTCTCTTGAAAGTTATGCATTTAAATACACAGTCCATGCTGTCAAGTTTTGCTGAGTTTGAATGCATGGTTAATGAATATAACTTTGATGTTTATGCCCTCTCTGAAACATGGCTTACGGACAACCCTCACCTCTTAGAGTATGTGAGTATCCCAGGTCATCGAATGTTTTATAACAACCGAAAAGGCAGACGTGGTGGTGGAGTGGGTTTATATATCAGAGAAACTATAAAATCTAAATTAAGAAATGATATAAGATCATTCGATGATGAAATCGAACACATTTGGGTAGAAATGGAAGGACGGAATCGTTACAGCAAAGTCCTAGTTGGTACGGTATACCAACCGAATTTTGACAGTGCTGGTGTGAATCTTTGGCTAGATCGTTTTGAAAGTCTAATTAACCATGTATCAAGTATTTGGAACGGTATCATAATCATAGCTGGCGATTTCAACATAGATTTGTTGAAATCAAATTCACCAATTGTTCATAGATACCAACAGATTCTTGATTGTTATAACCTTACTCAAGTTATCGATAAACCGACTAGACATGGGAAGTCATTGATTGATTATGTTATGACAAACGTATCGATACTGATCTTAATTTGCTGAATGAGCACTACGTCACTACAGCAAACAGATTGCTCAATTCGCAATCAGCATCTCCGGAACAGTTGTTAGAAATAATTGAGACGATGGATACTAGCCAGCCCGATCCGTTTAAATTGAATCCTGTTACTTACGCGGAAGTCGAACAAGAGCTTCGTTCACTACGCTCTGATTGTTCAGCCGGCTATGATAATCTGTCTGTAACGTACATAAAGCCGATTATACCATACATAATTTCACCACTGGTCTATATTATCAATAACTGTATAGCTGAAAATGTTTTTCCGTCCCAATGGAAAGTTGGTAAAATATGTCCTATACCTAAGACTGACGAAGCATCAAAACCTGATGACTTTAGACCTGTTTCTGTTCTACCACTCTTTTCTAAAGTCTTCGAGCGTTTAATTGCTAAACAGATGGTGTTGTACATACAAGACCGTTGTATATTAAAATCTACCATGTCTGGCTTCCGACCATCACACTCTACATGCACCATTCTTTTAAAACTGAAAGATGATTTAGTGTCTGCAATGAAACGTGGTGAACTTTCATTAGCTGTTTTCTGTGACTATTCCAAGGCTTTTGATACGGTTTCTCATAAAACTTTAGTTAAAAAGATGCATAAACTTGGATTTGGAGTAGACTTTATTATGCTTATGAATAGTTACTTAACAAACCGTACACAGTTTGTTCAAGTTGATGCTAAGAAGTCTGAGTTGGCGATATGTAAGTTTGGTGTTCCACAGGGTTCGGTCTTGGGGCCGATCCTGTTTAACTTATATGTTTCAGATCTGCAGGATCATGATACAGGTCCTGTATGCCAGTATGCCGATGACACTAGCCAATACCATCATTTTAAGTTGAAAGACATTAACATAGCATCATCAGAATTAGAAAAGCGCCAGTCTGCTCTATGCAAATGGAGTCATGAAAATAACTTGCTGTTCAATTGAAAAAAACAAAGACGATGCTTTTTGGTACGTCGCAAATGTATCAAAAGAACAATCTTGCTCAACCAGATGTGTACAAAATAAAAGTCAATGGTGAACCACTAGATCGTGTGCAAAGCTGTAAAGTGCTTGGTATTACCTTTGATGAAAATTTAACTTGGAATGCACAACAAAAGGTTTTATTAAAGTCATGTTATTCTACACTTGCAGCTCTTAAGAAAATCAAGAGATGCACATCTGAGTATAATAGAAAACGTTTAGCAGAATCCCTGGTCCTGTCAAGACTTGATTACTGTAATGTGCTTTATGTTGACATGTCGCAGCAAACTTTAAAGCCCTTTCAGAAGCTATTAAATGCAACATGCTCCTATGTAACGAATCGCTTTTGCAGCACTGCGGATGTGATAGAGATAGGCTGGTTACCTATACGTGAACGTATACATTTCAACTTTTTAAAACTGGCACATAAAGCGATTTATAATGAAAGCTTTCCAGAGTATCTCAAAATAGCATTCCATATCCCCAGACGTTGTTTACGCGGCAGTGTGGATGAATACTTATTGCAGCGTTATGATGAGCATTCTTTTAAAGGCAAATCGAGCCGTTTATTTAATGGACTTCCTTTGTCCGTTCGTAAAGAGAAATGTTATTCTTCATTTTCTAAAAAAGTTAGGAACTATTTGTTAGATGTTTCTTTAGCAGCATATGTTAGCAAGCACTGAACCAAGCTTTTACTTGTGTTTTTTTATGACTATATTTTTATGAATTTTTCACTTCTATCTCAATCCCCAATTCAGTTTTGCAGTAGCGGATCCAGGCCTTAGTTGAATTTGTGGAGAGGAGCAACCCATTCGCCAATCGCTGGTTCAGCTCTTCTGCACAGGGTTCGACTGAGGCCTGGATCTGCACCTGGTCTTGCAACATTTCTTGAGTGGTCAATTTACTCGATTCAATTTTCGTAGTCCAATCAATTTTGATTCAATTTTCGCCAATTTTTCCTTTCATGTCGACTTTGTTCTTAACTATGCACGTATATTTTTATAGAATAAAATGTTTTTACCTGTGTTTTTTAGGACTGATTTTATATTTGAATTTTTTTTTTATTTTTTTTTTGTTATGTACATATATATATTGGGAGAATAGCCATGTAAATGGATTACCCTGAAATACATTTATTATTATTATTATTATTAAAATTTACATTTCATTGGTAAAAAGCTTTGAAACATTTCCTAACATTATCGGATCTCCCGTTCGTCAAATTTACAAAATATTTCTGGAAGTTGTGATTTCTCATTGCATAAATCAAGGCTTCGCTGATAAATCGGTAAGTGTATTTTACTTTTTAAATATAATTTTTAAATATATAAATCTATATAATTTTGTTACTTGAGATTAAGTCAATGTTTATGTTAGTTTGAGGACGTGAGTAGTCAGTAGTGGAAGATTTATGCTTGATTTCTAAAGATTTCTGGCAATATTTCAAGTTTTGAGTTTTGTTGTTTAACTTTATTTATAGCAACTTACTGACTTTCCTGTTTCATTCCGTGAGAGATTTTTTCTGTTTGAATTTGCTTCGTCGTTGGTTTAATGGTAGTAGTAGAAGTGTAGTAATGTAATGAAGTGATTTGTGGATGGCTGATAGATGATGACTGTGATGTTTTTGCTTGTAGTTACTTCAGAATATTGACATGAATAAAAGTGATCCTAGCAGTATAATGTAGTACCATGAAATTATGGAATCCTTTTTGAGGGGGAAAATCATAACAAGTTATAATTTCTAGTAAATTAATCAGTAATTCATCACAAATTTATCTGTAGTAATCATTTCTGATTAATAACTCACTACCAATAAGTAGAAACCATCCACAATGACATTGCAAAAATTTTAGAACAAATTTTCGAACGCATGAAATATTTTTTTCCATTCAGAACTTTGAAGTTTTACGAAAAGATGAATTTCTTAAATGATGGTTGTTTTACTATGATGGATGCAAAGTTTAGTTTAGACATTTAAAGTTTAGACATTTCACTTTGATTAAGATACTCTAGACTTTTTTATTTTACCCAATAACTAGCATAATAACGAGTTTTTGGAAAAGTTTGTATGTCATATTTGTTTTTATATTCAAGATTTAAAAATAAAATTACATCAGTATCTATGTTATTCTTGTGTTTGTTGCAGTGATATTTAATTTTTGTGCTTGTTATGAGTTTGTTGTTCTGTCATATACACTTCGATGATGTTTCGAAATATCTATGGAGTTTAATGATAGACATGAATGTTTTGTCTGTTTTTCAGGTTTCAGCTAATCCAAGTAAATAAATCAGATTTCCAGTACGCTGTTAATTTAATACTGAAATGGTAATTAACTTCTTTAATTTAATTTTCATGCTTATCTATGCTTGTTGCACACATTACTTTAATGTGTGTATCCTTTCTGCATTCTGTTTGTTCTGTTCTGCTAAAAGTGTTTGTCATTCTTTATTTAGATTATTTTCCACCCAAGTTGCTTATTGTTCCCTTAACATGATAACAAAAAAAAGTGAGAAGAAAATATTATATCGAGCAGTTACTGGTATGTGTCCTGTTTACTCTAGATGTTTTCATTTTTGTGATTGTTATAACACCTCTCATTTAATAGGGTTTTTGTATTTTAGATTACTGTCAAAAAAGCTGAGGAGTAGGAAATACGAAAAATCATGCGATAAACTAAAAACTGATCTTGTTTCACTGAAGAAAAACATGACAACAACAGCTGCTCTTGCTAATTGAAAAATCGCCATTTTTATTTGCATGTCTTTTTGGTTGGTTTTCAAAGAGTTTCTGTCATTCTGATTTTTAGTTGCAGTAAAATCAAACAAGAAACAGTTCGAACCCATGACAATTTCTAAAATTTGAACATTACTTCGATTTAGTAAAGGCCCGAGCAAACGCGTCCAACATTTCATCCAACATTGCAAATTTGTGATGTTGGATGAAATGTTGGACGCGTTTGAACAACGTCAAAATTTTCAAAAAGTAGAAAAAATGATGTTGGATGATGTTGGATTAAGTTTGTTTTCAATCAAACTTTTCATCCAACATCATCCAACATTTTTTATAAAATATACATGTTGGATGCGTTTGAACAGAATTTTATCCAACATTTAGTTTTTAAACACTGCGTTGAGTGCAATTTTCTACGATGGAGTGCTTTTCGAACATATTTTCAAACGTCTTGTGTTCGATCATGACGCATAAATCAAAACAGAATAAAGTTTGTTGGATGATAGTGTGCAAACGCAAAATTCGATTTCATCCAACATGCGCTTTTTCATCCAACATTCCGTCCAACATAAAAACAACATGTTCGATGAAATGTTGGATGCGTTTGCTCCGGCCTTAACCCTTTTTCAAGAGTCGTTTTTATACCTTTATATTTTATGAAGGACTATACTTATGTTTTACGGAATATCTTTTAATAATGACCAGCTTTAAACTTTGGCAGTGTTATGAGCTATTTGTTTCCCAATTAATTTATAAATTACATGTAAATATTTATTTGAATGAGAAGATTTTATCATCAGTTTTCTTATTGATTTATTTATTAATTAATTAATTCATTCATTCATTATTACTGAAACATAAAGACATTGAAAAACTAATTATGAGTCTTCTGTTATCCAAGGAGAAACGCACCTGAAAACACATCTTAAAGTGGTTTTAAAAGCGTTTTAGCAGATAAAATGAAGACGTCTTTAAAACGTTAGAAAAAGACCTCTTAAATCCGTCTTAAACTAGTCGAATTTGTCCGTTTAGAAAACGTCTTTTTACAACGTCTTAAAAACGTCTTAAAGACGTCTCCAGGTGTAACACCGAGAGACGTGTTTTAAGGACGAGAAAAAGACGTCTTTCGAAAACGTCTTTGAGACGTCTTACTCTCGTATCTAAAAGACGTCTTTCGCTGTTACACCTGGAGACTAGTTGAGGACGTCTTAAAGACGTCTTAACTGGTCCTGAAAAGACGTCTTAATCTCGTATCTGAAAGACGTCTTTCGTTGTTACACCTGGAGACTAGCTGAGGACGTCTCAAAGACGTTTTAACTGGTCCTGAAAAGACGTCTTAATCTCGTATCTAAAAGACGTCTTTCGTTGTTACACCTGGAGACTAGTTGAGGACGTCTTAGAGACGTCTTAACTGGTCCTGAAAAGACGTTTCAAAGACGTCTCCAAAAGATCTCTTTAAACAAAATTTACAGTTCAGGGAGCACAGTAACAACACGTTCTTAGTGGCCTTCAAGTCGTACCAGGGCAAAAAAAAGTAGAAAACGAATATTGATAAGAAATGGGTATTCTTTCAGAGTAAATAAATTAAAATCCATCATAAATTCTTTACATATAACAGAAACAGTTAAATAGATTACAGCTAAATAAATTAAATAAATTACTAATCAAATAATTCATCCAAACTGATTATTGCTTAAACACAACCCCCATCACTCTTGTATGTCAGAGGCTGTTGAAGTAGCATAGTTCTTCAAAACGGCATCTAGAAAGAAATTTGTTTTGAATTCTGAAACAAATGACTGGTTTTTATTAGCATTCACAATGGCATCTATTTGCCGTCTCCATTTACCTTTAAACCCAGAAGTTATAACTTCTAATATTTCAAACTCAAAATTAGAAAGTTTGGTGATGGTGTCAAGGCAAAATTTAAACTTATTACATTCACGAGCTAGGGGAACCCACTACCAATAAGTAGAAACCATCCAAGAGATAGGAAAGTGCCGATGCTGGGACAGAAATTGTATCCCTCCTAATCATAAGCGAGAATCCCTGTCAATTATTTTCTCGCTAAACATAAAGTATTAACGTGTGTTCAAAACAGCTTTTATTTTTGATTACATAGCATTTTTTATTTTGATTACATAACAAAATTCTCAAATAACAACACGTAAGCAGTTTTAAATATTAGGGGTTTTCCCTAATATTATTATTATAACCACAAACTACTCTGAAATGCAGACAATTAAATATCTCATAAAAATGTCCAAGGGAAATCCCCAATTGTAGTAAAAAGCAGTTTGTAGCAGTTTAAACTTTATAACATAAATGAGCTAACAATACTCATAACACACAGATCAGCGTAGTCTAGTGGATAAGAACGCTAACTTGCACCAGCAAGGTCGTGTGTTCGAACCCCACGCAGTTCGTCTGAGAGGAAGTATATATACTTCGGCGGTTGTAGATCTCTCATGTTCTGGTTGTGAAAATTGCATGATTGCGCACTTCCCCGCAGTTGAGTTGAATATATCGCGGAATGGTTAGCATTGCGTCTGGGTGATTTATCACTGTCAGGTTTCTCTGGTCCATAGAGACATTCAGGTTACCGTCATTTCGATCGAAATTCAACAAAACGCCAGGGCTTAGAAGTGTTAGCATGTATCCACAATGCCGGATATAATTGCAAACTACATGCCCTGATTAGCGAAATATATACCATATGCTAAACACCGTGGTTATCGCTAAAATCAAAGCAATTTTCTCTTCTTCGTGAGATGGGAAGTAATCTGTTTGACTCACTCTTTTATTTTTTTTGTTTGTTTTTTTGTTTGTTTTTTTTACCTCTTACCTCTTATCTCTTACCTCTTATTATCTTATGCATGCTTATAATGTCCTCTGGCATATGTAGCAATACTATCTTTTGCAATAATTCTTTTGTCATCATCCGCATTAAGAGCGAGTTTGTTTGTTTTTATAGTGTGGACATCATGCTTAATCGATTGGAAGGTCATCTGTTCCCTGTAAACGTTCTTACCATCGAACAAGCATCTCTTGTAATCATCAAACCCCGTGGTCTTCTTTACTACGCACTTCTTGACTCCCTTGCACTTCTTGTCTTCTTTTCCATCTAGCTGTTTATATGATAGGTCTTTGCTCTAAGAGCAACAAACTCTGTCATTATCTTACCGCCCAACTCATCTTTCATTAGACCAATGACTTTCTTATTCAAACCTATGGGTAAAGGTCTAATATCTTTCTCATCGTACGCTGAAGTGTCGAATCTCAAAGCTACATCATCGGTGATATCTTTGTAAAAGTCGTCGGTTTTGATGTGATAGACAAAGCTGTCTGTATCCATATAGCAGAGCTTTAGATTGTCACCATATTTTGAGCTCATGTAATCATAGTGGAACTCATACATAACTATCTTTGACAAATCAAGAACTGCAGGCCCCAGATAGATTGGCTTGTTCAACACGAGTTTGATCTTTTGCATTTCAGCAGCCATCAAATGTTCGCTGAAACAGATGCTACCCTTGAAGTTAGGTTTCATCACCAGCTTCTCATATTGTTCTTTCTTGGTAGCCAAGCGGATGTCTTTATGCTTACGTTGATTCTCCATAGTTTTACCAAAGACTGAATTGTTCATGAGCTTGAAAAAGTCCTTTTCAAAGTCATTCTTTGATTTGGTACGCAAATTGGTGTTGAAATCGATGTACGGCTTCAACCATGCGCTTTGCTTAAATCTCAGTACTCTATGAACTTTCTCAAGAACAAGACCATGCTTCAGCGCTTGATCAAGTGCACGGATATGAATAATATAGTTCTTCTTGTCTGAAAGACATGGAGTTAGCTTTTCTACACCATTGATCTTCTTTCGCTCAGACATAAATGGAAGATCGTTATGTGAATCATGAAGCTCCTGAGGATAGTTCACATCAACTGCAAGAAGATAACCATATTTACCGTCTTTCTCAGCCAACTTTGAAATAAATTTATTAGCATCTACCCACTTGAAATTCCCTGGTTGTAGCTTCTGAATCATAGCCCATCCATACAGATTATTTACATCAAGATATTGGAGATAGCTACTTTCTTCAGTCTTCTTATATTTAGCATCCATATACTTGTTATTAGCTATAGCATGTCTATGAACAGCCTGACAGAGACCTCCTCTAATACCTTGCTCTACGAAGAGAAACATATCCATATCTGACAACAGATCCAGCTCAACCTCTGTCTTTTTCAGAAGGCTTGCCAAGCTAGTCCTGGAGCAGTGTAAAAATGTGCAGGATCCAGTTTATAGTTTGTTATGCATGTTTCCCTAAAAGTCTCAAAAACATCAGCAAGCAATAGAACGTCTGTCTTGAGGTAGAGATCATGATACGCACCCATATTTTTATTTTTCATGTGTTTCCACACCTTCTGTGCATGCGTATAATCAGCATCACTGATACCTTTCATGTTCAACTTGCTGTAAAAAGCATCTTTCGGTGGGAGCTTAGTTTCATTAAACTTATCAAAAGAATCAATGCATTCATAAGGATAAACTCCATTTCTTCTCAGTAGTTTGAATTGCTCATGGCCCTTGAAGAATTTTCGAAGGTTTTTACACTGATCGTCAGATAGATTGTTTACCAAGTTATCCAGACTACTAGCCATGAAACGCACACTACCGATGAATCTCAACTGTATCTTTTGAATTTTAGTCTCCCCATTTTTATCAGTATATTCACCAACCTTAACATCCAATGAGAAAGAGATATATTTTTCTTTGTTTTCAGCGATGACGGTAATCTTTTCATCTCCATACTGTTTGGCTAGTTCTTTAATAAACAGATGAGCATCATATTCGCTCAGATTGTGAAAGACAATCGGGATGTATTTAGGCACTTTATAACGGAGATTACAAGACTGATGTGCAGCTCCACGAAATTTACCAGTAAAATGACAGTGATCCCTAACCTTAATGTTATCTTTTTCAAATTCTTTCATACATATGTGGCATTTATCAGAATCGATAAATTCCTGTTCCTCTTCATATGTGAGGTCTCGCATTCTCTGTTTAGGAAACATATTGTATAGCCTTTTCACTTCACCTACCGCATGATCCACAAAACGTAAAACACAGTCTTCACCACGATAAAGCGTTAGAGGGTCTGAAATTTCACCATGAGCAAATTTGCTATAACAACAGAAGCCTGTGGGGATATGTATACCAACCTTTTCAGTGGATGATCCATTACCACTGCGCGGTTCTTCACAAACCTCTTTTGACAAAGCTTCGAAATCAGCATACATTATGAAAGGAGCTTTGAGCTGGTACTGACCGTCATGAAATTTAACGGTGCTACCCTCCTTTGGCATTTCGATCTTCGCGACATCATTATTTTTACAATATTGAAAGTGTTCATCTCTAGTTTTGATGGAGATAAATCCATTGAGACAATTCAAACAATAATGCTCCTTATGTTCGTGATTCGAGTTGACCTTGCTCAAGACACCGCTCAAGTTCTTTACAGCTATATAATGTCTCTTTTCCTCTTCACATAGTAAAAACAAAACAACTGTTTCTTTGCGATCAAGATGCTTCGACTTACGACACATATAGATACCATCTTTCTCGTCTTTTGTCAAAACATGCACAACGATATCAGGGTTCCTCCTCTCAAACAAATCTATTTTATTTAGCGCCATTGCAAACGATAAACCGTCCCAATTATAGTTATCATACTTTTTGAGAGTTGAGATTCGTTCAGGATGATTATCGATCTTATCATAATTGAGAGCTGCGATAACAGCCCATTTGAAGCACTCTTCATCATCTTCGTTTTTAGGATTGATTATCGAATACTTACCGCTAAAATTCTTAGGTAGCGGCAAGTAAGAGCTACCTCTCGTTAATTTTAGCTTGTGAAAGTCCACATCAATATTTAAAATCATATCGATAACAAAGCCGGATTGAGGAAACGCAGGGTTTTCAATCTGCTCGATTATCTTATTGAACATCTTATTGACAACATCAGATATATCGCTTTCATTGTGAATTGTTTCCATATTGCTATTGAACGCCTTATCAACATAGATTGTCGCTTCAGGATTGGATAAATCCTCCTTTCTCCATTCGATCCACACAGTTGCTTGAATTGTTATTGATTTTTTGTTATTGAGTTCCCTCATAATCAGATCAATTAGGATGGGTCGAACCTTTTCGAGAAACGAATCAACATCCTTTTTTCCATCTGAGTTTATCTTGAACCTTTTGTAAGAACCATCAAACGCCGTTTCAATGGGGACAAACGCTTTAGGTTTCACCAATTTTTCATCTTTTTCATCATTCTTCCTCTTGTAGAGATTAAGAATCTTCTTCTTCATCTCTCTGAAAGCGCTACTCACTTTCTCACGAATAGGTTTAGGTGTGTGATTTACTAACCACTCCTTCAACTCATCCAACTTGCTTTTTACCTGAGGTCTGTTTTTTGCCATTTCTTGCTGCTTAAACAAATCCATGTCTTGTCGGTTAGGAATAATTGCAACAGGTCGGACTGGTTTGAATCGCCTAGTAGATCTTGGTGGTGGAATAGGTTGGTCATTCCTCGTTGGTGTTGATGTAGACAAACGAGCTGGTGTGCCAGCTAATAATTCAATGTGCTCAGCCTTTCTTAGTTTCGAGTAGCCCTGTAGGGCGCGTTGTCTTGCGAGAGCTTTTAATTCAACGACGGTATTTCGTGAAGTCATGTTGTCGAATTATTATTTGTGTAATATTTAAGTGATCATGATCGCTTTAAACCATTTTGTAATATCATTTTTTCAATCATGAAACGACTCAAACCCTCTAGGTAACTTTTGTTACTCGATATTTAAGTAACAAAAAAACCCAGCCTCTACAAGGATGAACGAGCCAATTTATTTTGTTTGCGAGCCATCCTTCTCTTCTCGTTATATGTCTCTCGATACCTTTGATATTTTTCTTCATTGTTTCTTATCCAGTTTGAATAGCGTGTGTAAAATGCTTGTTTCATTTCAGGATCACAAAGAAACAATGGATCCTTATCATTTTTCTCAAGTACCTCGAGCAATTTAGCTTTGTTCATTTGGTTAACATATTTTATTTTTTGTGATGCACATAATGCTCGTAACGCATTAATACCCATTGATCGGTAATCTGTGTATGTTTTTTCAGTCATGTTTATTCTTTATTCCTTATATAAAAGAGATAAAATTTTAACCCACTTTGATGTCATGTAATAAAATGAGATAAATAACGCTATATGTATAAATAAAAGATGTCAAACTCTAAACTTCAAGAGATTTATTATCAACCTCAAAACTTATGGAAAGGACAAAAGGCTGTTCGCAATCTAAGAGGATTTGGCTTCAAACCGAAGCAAATTAAGAAGTGGCTATCAAAACAAGCTTTGTGGCAGGTATATCTACCGGCACCGAAAAGGATCGAACGTCCACATTATGAGGTGAATAAACCGAATGAGATTCATCAATTTGATATATTGTATATGCCTAGTGATATGCTATATGGTAATAAATACAAGTACATTTTGTCTGGTGTCGATGTTGCTTCACGCTATAAGGTGGCTCGACCTTTGAAGACTAAGAGAGCGAAAGAGGTTGCCGCTATGATTGAAGACATCTACAAGGTTGGACCGTTTACTTATCCAAAAGTATTTCAATGTGATAACGGTTCAGAATTCAAAGCGGATGTATCAAAATTGTTGGAGAAAAATAATGTTGAAATTAAAAGAGCAACTACAAAATATAAACATACCCATACAGCTTTTGTTGAGGCATTGAACAAGATACTTGCTGAAAATTTATTCAAAATACAAGATGCTCAAGAACTGAATGATTCGGAAAAGGTATCATCTACATGGGTCAAATATTTGTATAAACTTGTGGGTAGATTAAACGATACGAAGACTCAGATGATCGGTATGAAACCGAAAGATGCCATCAAATTGAAAGAGGTGCCTCTCGCTAAACGAGAGAGCTATCCACCTGAAGTAGAGCTACTTCAAGATGGTTTGTATAGATATCTATTGCAACCGGGTGAAGAGCACGATGACCATCGAAAAAGAGCAACAGATAGGATATGGTCAAAGAGGACATATAGATTGAGTGAGGTAATAGAGGAACCTGGTAACCGTGTAATGTATTACCTTCAAGATGGACCTGAACGAGCTTTTGTGAAATAAGAGCTGATGTTGATACCTGAGGATTTATTTATTTCTGAACCTTTATACAGGATAAAAACTAAAGTATTTACAAATATATACAATATATACAGCAATACTTCTTTCCAAGTTTGTCCTGTTTTTAAGAAAAAGAAAAAAGAACAAGGCAAAAAGGCTAAAAAGACTAAAATTTAATTAAAATACATAATCAATTGTAGGTTACAATACAGCTTGTCTCATAGATCGACGAATGGAAAAATGAAGGTAGGTAGGATAGATAGATAGTATGGCACACGCTGTTATAAATACTTTAAAATCAAAAATGATGTTCAGAGAGGGAAGACTGAAATTCAGCCAGGCTGTTTCTCAGCCTAATCTCTCGTGGGAGGCTATTGAACAATTTAGCACCGTTGAAATAAAAACTTTGCCTAGCAACTTCCAGTTTAACTGCTTTTAGTTTAATCATATGATTGTTATTTCGAGTACACCGGCCATGTTTAGATATTTCAAAGTATCTGTTAAAGGTGTAGCTTCCAGTTTTCTCACCCAGACATTTCTTAACTAACATACAATTTTGTTTGTTCACTTCTTGAAAAACATCTTTGACATTTCTACCAAGTGTTATCGCACTCGCTCGACGGGTGAGTGAGGACAAACGTTCTTTCTGAGTATTAGTAAACGCTGACTTTACTGGACCCGAATAAGTCAACAGTGGCAGTATCATCATGTTGTAAATCTTTGTCGCAGCATCGACGTTTAACAAGCTACGAACACTCTGGAGCAGACGTAGTCGACTGCAGGCAAGTTTGTAGGAACGGTTGAAATTTGTATTGAGTGACAAGTTGGAATCAAGGATGTTACCAAGATAAACGTATTCCTTGACAAAAGATAACTTCGTACCATTGTAAACAATATTCAGATCTTTTCCATGCATTTTAATACGTTTACTCGTTCCAAATAACATTACCTCTGTTTTACCTTTCTTGAGGTTAAGTAACAGTTCATTCTTTCTACAGTACTTTCCAACTTTCTGCATTTCTTCATTCAAAACACACTCGATCTTATCAGCATTGTTGCCACCATAGACGAGAACCGTATCATCTGCATACTTTATAACACTAGCATTGACATTATCTACAAGATCATTGAAGAAAATAATGAAGAGCAGGGGCCCAAGGATGGAGCCCTGTGGAACACCACAGTATATAGGCTCTGGATTTGATAAGGTATTGTTTTTCTCAACCACTTGTAGCCTACCAAAAAGATAATCAATGAACCATTCCAACTCTCGACCGGATACACCATACGTTTCCAGCTTGTCAATCAAAAGGCTATGACCAATGGTGTCAAAAGCCTTTGATAAATCCAGATAAATAACTCCTACCATATTTCCATTAAGTTCGTTTCGGATGTGGTCACACAAGAGTGTGGCCGCCATTTTTGTCGATCGTTGTTTACGGAAACCGTATTGACTCTCTGATAAAAGTCCATTTCTTTCCAAGTAAGACAACAGCTGAGAATGTATCGATTTTTCCAGAATTTTTGAGAGGACGGGTAGCACTGATATGGGGCGATAATTTTGTGGTAAGTCAGGGTTTCCAGATTTGAAGATTGGTGTGACTCTGGCAGACTTCCACAAAGTTGGCACAGTGCTTGTATCTATCGACAGGTTGAGAATGAAGCATAGTGGCGTGGAGATGTGAGCTGCACTGTCTTTCAATAAACGTGCGGGAAGTTGATCCAGACCAGTTGCTTTGTTACGTTTTAGCAGACGAAGTTCTTTTTCAACAAACGATCTTGAGATGCGGTTTATGGAGAAACGCTGTGTAGTACGAATAGCAGATACCTTTCTTGGCTGCCAAACAAAGTCAGTGAGTGGAATCAAGGCTCTTTTGAGTGATGATATAGCTGTTTTGAAGTATTCGCTGAATTTATGCACTCTTTCTGTTGTTGTATTGATGCTGATTGAATTTTCAGTGTTTAGAGTTTTTGTTGGAAAAATCAGTTTGATTGTTGACCAAAACTTTTTAGGAGTGTCTGAGTTTTCATTTAACATGTTTCGATGAAAACGAGCTTTACTCTGGCGAATGCCATTTGTACACAACATGGTCGCGCCAAAAAATATTATGATTATCATAATTTGTGATTTACGAAAATTTTTATGATAATCATAATATTTTTCGCCTTTCGAGCCAGTAATGAAAAATCACCGGCAACGACAACAACAATCCACGCATGTTCCGTTTTGACATTTGGAAATCGTAAACGGCAGGTTTATTCGTCTCCATCTTCAAAAAGGTATCCTGATCTAACCAAAATTTTAGCGTAGCATTGAGAATTCAATTCGATCTTGCTAGCTACATTCCATCATCATGGGTGACTCATCGGTGAAAAAGGCAGACAGTATGTAATGATTATTTTCGGTAGTTATTACTGTCCTCTCGTCCGTTTTTAGTCTTGTTTGTTTTTATTTAGTTTAGCTAGCTACAATGCTTGCTGTTTTTTATTTTTGTTCCTTGTTATGTTCTCTGCAGTGCAGTTGGTCACATGTTACTAACACTCACTGCTTATGCGACCCTCCTTTGTAGTACAGCAATGCCTACTACCATATGTAGCTATATAAACTCTTATTTGATCTTAGTTTATTTATTGGTAGCTCTGAGAGCTTTATACTAAAACTTATAAAGATATGTGAGACATTATGATGCTGATTGATGTTTCCACTTACTGAGCTCACTGTATAATAATTGTTTTCAAATTACACTATGTAGACAGCAGCGTATTATTTACAAATTTCTTTTCTTGATAATTCTTGAATAATATACTTCAACATGAAATATTAATGATCAAATCAATTATGTATATACATGTAATTATCTTTATACTAATTCACGTTGTGTGTAACACATCTTACTTAGAGAGTGATGTTTTTTTTCAAAATTTACGGTCAAAATCTTCTTAATCGTGGTCATCTTTTTCATAATATAACAATAAAAGATATAAATAACAATATATAAATAAATGAAACTCATGGTTTGATATCATGATGTTGATGGTTGGTCAAGAATAGATTATCCATTTCAAAAATTTTTTTTTTTTTTTTTTTTTTTTTTTTGGCACAAAAGAAACATAGTTGGGAGGTATCGATTGGTTTTCAATTCACATTTTGTAATTATACCTGGTCACACAAAAGCAAACATCGAATATATAAATAATAGTTCTGTGTTATGTATTGCTGTGTTTCACGCTAAAAGTTACACGTCTTCAGGGTAAAAAATGATTTTACAAAACCTTTATATATTCCATTCAGCTCCTGTGATACTATACACACATATGCATCTATATATATATACATTGTAATAGTGGGATATGGGATGATTGGGTGTATAGTTTTGCATCAGTTTTATTATGAGTTGTTTTACGTAGAAGTTACTTTGCATTTTTTGCGTATGAAAAATATAGTTCTCTGTCAATAGGAGATCATTTTTATTGTTGCGATGTTTAGCTATGTCTCACATTTCCAGGGTAAAAAATATTTTTTATCCGGATCAGCTCCAGTGTTTTTTTACACATGATGCTGTATATACATTATACATTTACACACATTATAGTAGTGGGATGTTGGATGCTTGGGTGTATATATAGCTTTGCATCAATTTTGTTATGATTTGTTTTGCGTAAAGTTACTTTTTCATAATATGGTTTTCGGTCAATACTAAGTACAATATTTAAGTGTTTCGGTGATTCAGTTTCTTTATCATTTCGATGTTTTGGTTGTTTCGTGTCTCTCAGGGGAAAAATTATTTTAGAATGCTTTTATTCGGTTCAGCTCCAGTATTGATTAAATCTGTAAAATCTTTTTTACATGTGATATTATGTGCATACGCATTATTACCAAATAATTACTGGCTTTTGTGTATCTTGGTATATAGTTTTCCTTTAGGTTTTGTTATTTTCATCTTCTGGGTATAAAAAAAACATGGTTTTGGTCAAAAAGAGGGAATATCAAGCGTTTTGATGTTTCAGGGTTTTTTTATTTTGATATTTGATTCTTTTATGTCTCTTTTTTTATTTTACTAATCCTTTCTAATCCTTTCTCTGCGGTTCAGCTCACATTGAATAGAACTGGTAAAAATTTTTACCCGGGTTACTAGTGTGCATATATAATGCAAGTGAACACTCTATATAAACAATTCAAAAATAGTAACCATTGATTTGATTCTCGGGGTCATAACAATATGAAAATTATGGTTTCTTTTAATAGACATAACCACTTTTTGCTCAAGTTCATACATTTTGTTTGATTTTTATTTGAATGGTAATCTCATAAAAACATTTGAAAGTTGTCTGTTATTTAACGTTTTTAGTGACCACCCATATTCATGTTGGAACGCCAAACGTCAAATCGACATTTGGTTTTATCTCACTCACCTGAAAAAGACAAACATATTTAATTTCAAACGACCAGGGTATCCTATACAAACAAGGCATTCCTGGAGCAGGCAAATAAATTCCCTTCTCATAAATGCAGATTATTCTTTGTCGAAAATTTGGGTTATCAAGATATATTTGAAGTATATAAACCTCATCAGGCAGAACACTATATTTTTGTAAATTGAGTTTTTTCATCTTTGCTTTTTGAACCCCAATGTCGTCTAATTAAAAGGTTTTTGCATTTTCAGAAATTGATATAGATTTTGAAAAGAATATCGATGTTTCTAGCTATAAAAGGATCTATGTTTTAGATGATGCAATATGCTTGTGTATGCTTCATTTACTTCCTATACTTTAAGAAAATATGGAGGAATCAAAATTAAAACACAATTAAAACACTATAAAAGCCATCTAATGGACATTCCTCACATACATAATTATTTCCTCTTTATGTTTACTAACTTCATTTTTGTTTACATGATTAGCTGCTCTTGAAAAGCTGAAGCTGCTAGCTCAAGGAAATAAAAGAAAGAAGAAAGCAGGAAGAATAATTGAATTGTCGAGATTATCTAATGGCAAGCGAATTTATAATAGACCAAGAACAATTCCTTCAAAGCGATACAAAAGTATGAAGGCTTGTGCCCAAAAATGTGTTTTTATTTAGCCAATCTTAATCATAGGCACTTTATGCACAGATTGATATGCTATTTATTATTTTGTAAATATTTCAATGCTTGCTATTTTCTCAAGAAACCAGGCCCATCCAAACAAAAGAGAACGAAAACAGTACTGTTGATTTTGTCTCGAAACATGGGATTGGTGATGATGGTATGTTATGAAAGCGGATTGAACTTTTTATTTGTTTTATTTATCCGTAGTTTGGTTTTGTCATACTGTAATATTCTTTTTAAGAGACATACTTTACCATTGATGTTTAAAATTGATTTAACTTTTCATTGTTTCAGATTGTCCCAATGACGCTTTGGATCCATCTATACCTGTAACTGCTTTAGAAAATTCTCTTAATCTTTTGAGAAAGCTTAGCAATCCAACAAGCAGGAAAAGGTATAGAAGCTTCAATTGTACTTCTGGTTTTATGTTCATTAATCATTGATATTTTGTATGTACTATTGATAATTAAAAGTAAATGTTATCTTATCTATCTACAAGGAAATCATGGTTCCAGCGTGTGCAATCTACTCAAGCTCAATGGAGAAAGTGGAGATCACATATCTGGGATTTGATGCAAGCTCAACAGATTGTCCACGGACTCTGTTGTAATTGTGGGGAAAGAAATGCTATTATCAAGTGCCCTGAATGCCATGATAATCATTTATGCTATTTGTGTGATGACATAATCCATAATATGTATCCATTGCATGATAGAAGTGCATTTTTAGATGGATATTTGCAACCGTTAAGTCCATTAGAGGCTGTAAATGAGTTAGGACACATCGAAACCAATGGTATGATGGATGTTTCTTATTACATATTTCTATGTGCTCACAAATATTTTAAACTAGAAATTATTAAAACTAATGTAAGTAATGTATAATTGCTGCATGGTCTTATAATCAAGAAGTTAAAAATTAAAACTGTTTTGATATCTTTACATTGCATTTTTATATTTATTTTTTATGTCCAGTTAATAGTGCCTTATTTTACAAACATACATTGAAAATTTAAGTTGATGCTATTTTAGCCAAAACCCCAAAATTGAAGCATCCAAATTGTGTTAGTTGTGGCAAAAATCAGTGGAGGAAGCATGTGAATAGTGAATCTTGTATAGTCATTACGCTGAAAGGTAATTGATCTTGATAGTTTAGATTTTGAATAATAAAAGATTCCACAAAACATGCAAGGTTATATGAACATATACCTTGTCCCATATCCCAACCTGCCCTGCATTTCTACTGAAAACATGATTTTGGTGGAGGTAGTCAACATAGTATTGATACAATCTTTGTTTAGGGAGACATGATTTGCTCAAATATACCTTGGTTTGCAGTGACTGTGGGAACCATTTTGATCCTTTCCAACTTGATGTATTATTACCATCAGGTTTTTGGCCTGGAAGTCTCCAAACAATCAATTATCTTATTAAACATGAAGTTTTTAGTTTATGGAGTGCTTTCAGGAATCGAATGCCTGGAAGTTCTGAACGAGCATTTCTATTGGCTCTTTGTGATATAAGTGAAGAAAGTGGGCGTGTAAGTATTTGCATTCTGATGAGAAATTGTTTCTTACATGCAAACTTTATCCATCTTGCGTTGGTACAGAATGAAATAAAATCTTGTTTGTTGAAGAGTAATTAAAAATAAATATCTATCAGTGAATGCATATCATTTTTTGTGTTTAGGTTAATCTTATTGACCATAGCAATTTTTCCTTGGCTTTTAAAGAATGGAATTATTGGATCTTTGAGAGGGACATGGTGCAAGGGAAAAACTGGCTGGAATGTCCAACTTGCAATGTAAATCAACACAGCTGTCATGTAGATGGAAATTGTAAACTATACCGCTACAATTTGGGAAAGTGAGTTTTGTGTATTGAACACCTGTTATTTTTCTGGGCTTTAGAATAAATTCTATTGCACCTTTGTGTAGTGCAGGTTTTAGAGCAATGTAATAATTTCAGGAGAAAGCAGCCATCTTTCTACTCTGGAAAATTTATTTTCAAAAATGAACATGTTGCTGAATACATGAAAAGTATATATAGTCACAAGCATTCGAAACAGGTACTCACTTTTATTGCTAACGAAAAATATCGTTTCATGAATATTAGAGTATTTATACAGCTATAAAAATTGTATTTCAAGGCCGTTCACTTCTTAGGCAGAAAGGAAACAGAAGAAATGAAAACATGTTTTTATTTTAGTATCACCGTAGTAACAACCAATGCGGTGGTGTTTGGTCTGCTGCTAAGAATGTTAGTAGAAAAAATAAATCCTTAGATGAAACTGGTTTAGAAGTATTGACTTGTCGTCACAAAATTGCCCAAAAGGCATTGAACATGTTTCAAGGAGAACTTTTTGGCTATCCATTGTATCTCATGAGGCATTTCGCTATGGAACGAAAAATTACTTTTTGTTTTGCGGATGTCATGTGTAAACTATGGAAATTTGTTATGCAACATGAACAAGACATAAAGGAATATGTAAAGCCAGCTTTATCTGTTATGCATGCTAAAGGTCATTCTGTTGATTGTCAGGTAAAAACTTTTTACATTATAAATACATCAGATATATTTAGCATTACTTTTCAAGATGCTTTATAAGTCTGTTTTTATTTTATTGATCATGTTATATTTAAGGTGCTGTGGAGTGGCGAATGGACACTTGGTACTGGAAAATCCACTGGAGAAGAAACTGAACAGCTTTTTTCTTATCTCTCACGCTGTGGTAATACTACCAAACACCAAACTCCTGAAAGTAATGGAAGTTTTTGATGAAAAATAAATAGTGATTTTGAGGTGTTCGTTTCCCATTAAAGACTTTGAACTATTTTCTATTGTTTCACATTTTGGCTCTTAGACCGCGAAGATACAATTACAGAAATGGTTTTTGCCTGGAATAAGAGAAAAATAAAAAATATTGTGGAAGAACTAAAGCGACGTTATGTCAAGGTATTAATTAAAGTGTTAAATCTTTATTTCTTTTTAGTTGTGATATTTCTTTCAAATGGGTTTTTTGATTTCTATTTTTCATAGAATGAACAAGATTTGAAACACATCATTATCAAGCAAAAGGAAATTGAACAAAAATATTGCATAAACGATTTTGATAAAGTTCTTCCTGGATAGGTTACTGAAATTAAAAATAATGCGAAAGGTAATAAAAAACTACAAAAATTCAATTTTCTTAACTTATTGTTATCGAACAGTCTCATTATCTTCAATCAAATTTATTTCCTATGTTTTTTGGACTTCGTTTCCAATTTAGGTATTAATGTATCCAGTGCTCGAAAACGACTAACTGATGGAGAAAAAACCCTTTTACTTGCTCGTAATTTGGATCATCCAAGCTTCAGTGCGCTTCAAAATTTATTTTTTCCAACAACTATTAAAGGAACGGATTACTTTGGTTTGTTGGGATTTGATAGAAATGATCAGCAGAAAGAATTGGAAAGACTTAGTAATCTTGGATACCTTTCTTCTTCTCATTTAAATGCTTCGTATACGACTCTCTCTAAAGATGTTTGGCAGCCACTTTTTGAACAAAAGTTAGAAAAGCTGTTTATGGAAAAAGTTGTCTGGGGCTCTAATATAAAGAAAACCGCAGGTAACATTAATTGTCGCCTGCGCTGAAGATTTTGAATTGTGCATGCCACATTGCTATATTTTTTCATGATTTCAAAGATTTATGCTTTGATCATTTTAGACACCAGTAAACGTCGATCTATCCTTCGCGGTAAACAAGCTGCTGTAAATTGCCAGTTAAAGGAAGCTCTACGAGATTACTGCAATTTAAGTGGAAGTAACTTTGAAAACACTTTTGAAAGTTGTGAAAAAGGAAACTTCCCCTGGCGTCAAAGCCCTTCACGTTATTCAGGCTCAGGTAAGTCCTATTTTTGGGTTCCTCATTGCTGATTTTGTTAGGTAAGCGAGTTATTACCCTAGTAGTCGCAAGATTTTGTATGTACTAATGTCGTTATAAGGTTAAATTGAAAAGCGTTACCTGTCTTTGAACATTATTTTTTTGCTGAACAATGCAAACTTTGCCAGATTTCCTTGATGTATTCCTATAAACATTTTTTTATAGCTGTGAATCGTCGCCTATGTGCGGAAGTGTACATAAGAAGACAGCGTGTATTTGAAGAAAGAGAAATTTTGAAATTGGAGATGCAAAATTGTTTGATATTCTTCTCTAATAAAATCAATGCACTCTTAACAGATTACAATGATCTTGGTAAGTGAATGACAACAACATTAAGACAAATTAAAGCGAGTGGCATAGTTAGGAATCTGTTTTTAAAGTTTTATGTTATCTATTCGAATTTCCATTCAGCTGCTACATATTTATAATCTGTTACAATTGGTGTACTCATTGTCCAAATTTTCGTCTTTAGCTAATTCAAATGATTCAGACCGTGAGGAAGGTGGAAAAGAAGACTTTGACATGTTTGTAAGTGTTCCTGCCGTTCACTTTTTCACAATTTTTGTAAGATCTCACGGAAATAATATGAGTAGAAGCAAATATTTTTCAGTTTATTAGTTAACATAATTATTCTGTTTTAGACCATCACAAAGAAAGGGAGACTTTCTCTAATGAGGAAAGGTATATGCTACTACACAGATCAATTAAGAAATTCTGTTGGCACTTTTAAAAGTTACATAGATCCGTCAGGTGCTCTGGGAGCAAATTTTGTATGCGGGGAAGAATTACCATGTCAAAACGTTGATGCTAATACCTCAAGTGAGGAAAATTTAACAAGTGATGACGATTTTTCAAATGAAAGTGAGGAGCTCCGTATTTCCGCTTCTCTGATAATTGGTGTTGGGAAAGAGATGTCATCCGATTTCATTTACAAAGATTGCCTTGTTCAATCAAACGCAAGTTTAACATCTATTATCCTTCCTCCTCTCTGTTGTCAAAATCGTCTTGGTGGAATGGATGGCAGCAATGCATGTGTACTTATATCCGCTTTATTTGGCTTCGCATTTTTCCAAGGAGATAATTCAACCTTGGACTGGGATAACCCATCTCAATTATTTGAGTCGCTTCTGTCATATTTTTGCGGTGCCATTGAAGTTGGCAATTATCTATACGATAAATTCAATGTTTCCGGTCTACTGTTAGTCCAAGAAGCGCTAGATATCCTTGCTCCTCATTTTGAACTGACTGTACTTGATGAACAAAATTATGATACTACTACAGGTCAAGCCAGTTCAATTATGACGTTCTTCCGAAATATGTCTCATGCAAATAACAACATTTTTACAATTCTGGTGGTAGGAGTAAATGCATTTTCGGTATTTTCCTTTGGTACCCGAATACTTTTAGTCGACAGTCACTGTAACGACTCATTTGGCGGCAAAATTATGTCTTTTGATGCAAATCAATCTTCAGTTGATGACATTCTTGGATCGTCAGATGTTGTTGTATATGCTTGCACGCTTCAATGTCCTGACGTTTGAAGAGACATTTTATTATATTCATCTACGTGCTGAGCCACATCAGATTATTAAACGAATTGCAAGAATTTTCTTTCTGTCACTGAAATTCTTACTGACGTCACTGTAACTATAATGGACATGCAATTCTAAAAATTGTAAACTGATGTGTTATTGTAAGTATGTAAACAAATCTCAGCCTGATTAAGCTGGGTTCACACTAATGCAAATTTAAATTGCGCTTTGATTTCTTTGAAAATTAACATTGTTCCTTGTTCACTATTTTCAAAGTGAAAAGATCTAAAGCTCTTGATGCTTTTTCGCATTGATTTTCGCTTTAAAATTGTAGAAAATGCAGAATGGTTTTGAAGATTGAAGGCAATTAAAAACGATTTTAAATTCGCCTTAGTGTGAACCCAGCTTAAGCCAGTCAACTCGCTTCATATAAAGGCGAGGTGAAACTTATTGGCAAAGCGAATGAGCTTTCCACCATATGCAAAACCACGCAAATTTTAATGACTTCAGTCATTCTTGTTTAATTTTTTGAAATGTTCGTCAATTTTATTTGGACGACTAGGTAAGCTTTTCACTATTCAGTTGGATCGATAGTTTCTTCGCAATGCATTGTCTTTTTGTCTTTTTTTTTCCTTTTTTTAACTAAGATAAATGCATAAAGGGAACTGCCAATTACTAAATAATCTGTAACAGCAGGGTAATTCAATGAAATTTTGATATCGACTATGAGGTTAGACATGTTCAAAGCTGAAGTCATAATGTGGTTGAAATTTGTAATATTTGTAATAACACGTGTATACATATGAAACGCTACCTATATTGGCGAGACGTCACGTCACCTTAAAGTTCGGGTCAGCAAGCACCACGGTGTATCGCTATTAACAGGTAAGAAATCTACGTCATCCCAACAGACGGCTATTAAAGACCACTTGAGACAATGCGTCAATTCTCCATCTTTTGACGATTTCGGTATTTTAGCACGAGGGAATAACCGTTATCTTTTGGAAATTAAAGAGAGTTTATTCAAAATGCGAGATCCATTATTGGATAATAATATTAGATCTACACCACTGTATTTATTGAGCGTGTATGTACCCAATGGGCAATTTTTCGTCCGGAGAACGTCCGCTGAACGACTTTTTCCATGTCCCTTTGGACGACCTGTCTTGGTCACATATGTAACCCCGGAGGTCGTCCTCATTTTCCATCCACTGGACGTCGCTTAAGGACGTCCTACGGACATTCAAGTAAGACGTCCAGTAGCCGTTATAGATGTACGTCCTAAGGATAACACCAAATTAATGTATTCGGACGTCCTCCAACTACAGGACATTGTTTTCCCATTGTATTTTACACCTTATTACACGGAAACGTATCTCATGATATGGAGCAAGAAAGCATTTTCATTTGAAATATTTTACAAAATGGAAAGCAATAACAGCAACATTTATTTCAAACAAAGCTATATTTCATGTATAAAAAATGTTTCTTCTAATAGGTTAAATTTTCTTCTAATAAATTAATTTTTTAGATAATAAATAAATAGAGTTCAGCATAAATACAGTTACAGTTTCATAAATAATAAATACAAGTTACAGTTTAAACACACCAAACCGTTACTAAGTAACACAAGAGCCTCATTGGCAATAAAAAGTTAGGAACACAAATTTGGCCAGCACTTCACATGACCCCAGTGGGCAAAATCTTAAAATTCACTGCGGAGAAGTGCATTTGTATGGAAATCATGTGTAAACAGGTGCGACTTTTCATAGAAATGTACCCCTCCACAGAGATTTTTCAAAGAATTTGCCTAGTGGGGAAGAACAGGATTTCTTTATTCCACAAAACACAGACTGCAAAATTCACAATTCACAACTGTGCACCTCAAATACAATTCATCTAACAATTACAAACCATCTAAAGTTTTGGCGTTACCCTTATTAAACTTAATTAGGCCAGTAAGAGAAAGTACTCAATCTTCCAAAATTAGATGACTTGAAATTGAACCAACATGTTAAAACTAAGTCATTAAAATATATGACTACTGGGCTTCAACAGCTTTAGACATTCGATGTCGATCAGGGGCACGTTTTAATGTGTCAGCCACACATTGAGCCACAGCAGTTTCGGTCGTGTTCTGGGATTTCATTATGCCAGCTATAAAAAACATTTCAAAATGTTAAGATAGAATAATTTTTTGGGGGGTAAAATCAGCCTTAAAAGATAAATTGGTAAAGGAACGACATACCAACAACTACTTGGAAAAGGTTGGTGTTTTTAAAGGACCTTTTTCCTCTGTTACCACTCAAGTTGAATTCTGACATCAGAACATTGTCCATTAATCTTAAAGCAAAGGAAAAAGATGAGATGTCAAAAATAATACCTTTCCACATGTCAACAAATACAGATTTAAAAACTCACTTTCGCATAACTTTCCGAACGTTGTCCTTTAGATCAGCACCACCTATTCTTAATATTTGTCTAACCTATAACATATGATTTAAAATAACATAACATGGATTGTTCTGAACAATTGCAGTCAAAATAATGATAAATATTGCATTCACATCACACTTCGCAAACTTGGAAAGTCTTACCGCAACCATCCTGGATTCATTATTTTTTAAACTTTCTTCATTCTCCTCAAAATTCCGAATAGATGTCAGCCGCTCAATTCTGAAATGACTATCTTCAGGTTCCACTCTGTTTCCAAGGCTATTAATGGCATCCAAAATATCACTGTAAGACTTTCTGGAGCCTTTTCAGAAAGAAATGAGTGTTAGTTCACGCTTTAAAACCATATGCATAATGCGGAATGATGTTTGCAGTATTTTACATTTTACCTTTTAGCTACGATAACTATTAAACTTTGTTGTTTCATATAAAACTTCAGTCTTGCATCAATTTAGAGATTTTTTTAAAAAGATTTTCATTCGAAGTTGCACTCCCTAAAGCATCTTCAAGAAGCAATTAACTAATTAAAAGATTATCGCGTTAAGAATAATCTGTGCTTTAAAAGGTGAATGTTTGTTCACGGTTTAAAACAATATGCATAATGTGGTATGATATTCTTTGTGTTTATCTTGTAGCTGTGAAAGAAGTAATATTTGTTATTTCATATAAACTGCACTGTTTTGCATCATTTAGAGATTTTTTCAAAAAGTTTTTTATTCATAGTTATATTCCCTAAAGCATCTTCAAAAAGTAATTAAGTAATGAAAACTTTGTCACATTAAGTTTTGAAGGGAAAATCTGTGGCGTAAATAGTAATAACTTCGAATTCATTTAATTACATTCCCGAGAGCATCATAAAAGTTAAGAGACTTTGAAAAATTTTGCCGGAGATCAAGCTTAAAAAGGAACACCGTCAGTTTAAAAATCCATTAGAGAACACTCTTCCGTGGACGTTTCAAAATACTCCTTTTAAAACTATACAGTATGAAAATCTTTATGTTGTTTGTACCTGAACTTCATAATAAAAACTTTTACTTGGCCTTGCGAAATAATAAAAATATCTGTGTTTCCTTTTTATGGTCAGCTTGATAGTATACAAATTTTAGAATCATACAATATTTTAAATTCGACTAGTCAATTAAAAAAGTGGTCATCTATTGATTAATAAAATGGGTATAAGCTGATGAGGAAGATGAGCTGTGCTTCAAGATTCCAGAGCTTTATAAAAACAGGATAGCTTACCTAGGAACATGAAATAGAAAATTGTATTATATTTAGAAAAAGACTAATTGTCCTTAGGTTGACCTCTTTTTGGTCGTCCTGTATAAGGCTTAAAAAGGTGTCCTCTGGACGTCTGTTATTGGTCGTCCTATTGGCGTCTACTTCAGGTTGTCCTGAGGTTGACCTACCTTTGGCGGTCCTGTCTAGGACTTAAAATTTTGTCCTAAGGACGTCTTGCATTGGTCCGGGACGGACGGACTAAAATAGGACTCCAAACGGACGTCCTTAGAACATACTGTGCCCACTGGGTATAGTTGTATGTATAATTAGTTAAAATCTTAAAAATTGTATAAAAAAATTTTTAATACTCAACAAGAATTATATTGACTTGAAAATGGTTGTGCGAACACCCGAAACGTTGTCGAAACTGTTGTTTGTTTTCTTTAAACGTGTATACATGGTATGTACCAACTGGTAGCCGTGTGGTAGACTTTTTCCTGGTTACTGTAACAGTGTGATTCATTTCCCATTTCCTCTCTGTTAAGCACTCAGAAAGAGAGAAGGAATGATGTATAGGGTGGCTGTCCAGCTGAACGGATGTTGTCACTACAACTTCCGTAGCCAGCCAAATGAGGGCTTTAATTGCTCTGGTCCCAAATTCTCAGGACCCTCATTGATAACAGTACCTTCAGAAACTGAAAGTCGTTTACCCAGTAAGGTTAATAATCCTGAATAAATAAACAAACATGATTTTATATAAAAGTTTGCCAATATATATATTTTTCACTAGTTACTTAATGTTCTTCTTCAGCCTCCATTGTCATATCCGATATAACTAGTTCCTTACAGCTTTTAATCATTCGAACCATTTGGTTGCACAGGACAGAGATCAAAATGGCTTACGGCAGTCATCGCTTATGTCGAAACTACCCATTTTCTTCATAATTGTATTTTAGGTAGTACTATGCCGTCCTTAGAGAAAATAACGTAGTAATAGTCATTTCTTTCAGATGTATAGGATTTTTTTTGTGGCGTGGCCTCCGACATAACTTGTTTCTTACAGCTTTTGATCATTCGAACCATTTGGTTGCACAGGACCGAGGTCAAAATGGCTTACGGCAGTCATCGCTTATGTCGAAACTACCCATTTTCTTCATAATTGTATTTTAGGTAGTACTACGCCGTCCTTAGAGAAAATAACGTAGTAATAGTCATTTCTTTCAGATGTATAGGATTTTTTTTGTGGCGTGGCCTCCGACATAACTTGTTTCTTACAGCTTTTGATCATTCGAACCATTTGGTTGCACAGGACCGAGGTCAAAATGGCTTACGGCAGTCATCGCTTATGTCGAAACTACCCATTTTCTTCATAATTGTATTTTAGGTAGTACTATGCCGTCCTTAGAGAAAAGAACCTGGCTAGTTGTAAATAGTTGCTCCCAGACACCCCAACATTATTTCTTTTGCGTTGTTTTTTTGTATTGCTCGGAATGTTTTTGAAGATGTCTAATTTTCTTTCAAAATGAACGATACTGATAGCATGTATTTGCATGAAAATGTTAGTTATTCACAGATCTGTTAATCTGGTCATAGCTAGCCTCTCTTTGGGTATGAAGTGGGTCTCTTTATTTCATAAACATGAGCAACATTAAATGGTCAAAAAGCCTATGACACCAACATTTTTACTACTTATTTATGTTGTATAGTTGGGGTAAATTGTAAGGAGAACGTCATTATTCAACCAAACTTTTTTCTTTCCGGAATAATACAAGATACATACCCTTGAATTCCAAAAAAACATACCCTGGAAATTCTATCCACAGTGAAAGTGTCTGTTACACGTTATTATATACTTTTCAACATGTTTTCATATGGTACTGGAAAACATAACTACAGTAGACTCCCGTTTAGTCGTACCCCGGATAACTCGGACATTCGCTAAGTCGTACCAATTTCTTGTCCCCCATTGGATTTGATGGCCCTCATCAAGACTTCGGATAACTCGGACATTCGTTTAGTCGGACCAATTTTCTGTCCCCCTTGGGAGTCCGAGATAACGGGAGTCTACTGTACACACAATAGCGGAGAAAAATTGTTCATTCTATATAAATTTGAAAACTCCATGAAAATTCTATGGCATTTTTTTATCAAACATTTTCTTCTTCAGGTATTGATAAAAATTGTCGTTTACTGCTCTAGCTCGACCTATGACATTTTTTACCTGACCAGCTTCAATTCCATGAGCGGTCCGAATATGCGTCGAGAGGCGATCGTAGTATCTATGATGATTTAAAAAGTATCAATTTTCATCAATGGTGTGGGGTATTTTACAAATTACAAAATCATATCACGGATGAAATTTAAGTCGTAAAAGCAGAGAATAATGTAATTCAAAGGTTTCAGTACAACAGTTGGATTCATTAAAAGTGAATTAAGAACTGTATCCAGCAGTTATTATGCGAGTCTTATACTTTGATTCTTATTACATATTTTTACAAACGTACATATAAATTAGAGACGCTTGTGTGGCTTTTTAAGACTAAACCATCATTTCACATTTTATTATACTTACTTGTAACAGATTCTACATGGTAATGGCATTGTTTGGCCAGAATGAAAAAGCTTGGTAATGTAATTGAAATATCGCACTTGGTGTGACTTGAAATATTTTATAACGTTTGCTGGAACGTATGGGTGGACATCAGCTAGATGGCGATCCACCTTGTCTCCGAGGTATGAACAGTCAGTAAATGGGCAAGAAACGGAATAAACTTTCTTTCCATTGCGAACCAACATGTGTACGGCATCCACAGCACCCAATTCATCAGTTAAATCCTTTCTTATTTCCCGCTTCCTCTTTTTAACGAACAACAACAGTTTTGTTTTTTCCTTGGACCTGTAAAACATATTTTGAAACAAGAAGTTGAAGATTAATGCAAAAGCCCAAAAGTGATTTTATACCTTACTTCGCCATCGCTAGTGTCCTTGAGTATATTGTGTTGGAAAGGAACACCTGAAGAAAGAAAAACGACTAAGAAGGCATACTTGATAACATTCTACGGAAATTTTTGATTGCATAAGGATTATGCATTGATTCTTATCACAACAGCTTTGAAAAACTTTTCTCTCACCTGGATAATAATTGCGATCCCCACAATATTTGTATGACTGATGTTTCTTTGGTGCCATCAATGTTTTGTAAACTTTATGACTAACATCATTTCAGGAAAATTAATCAAATAAATAATCATATTATGAAGCCAGTAGGAAGTATCATCAGATACCACCTTTATAGAACAAAATGCAGCTGTACATCAGTTATATACATCTTGCATTTCACCTAAGTATTATTCGTAGCGGAGGCGTCGTAAATATCGGTTTCCGTCAAAATAAGAGATGATGAGCTGTCGCACAACATACACGACACTAATGGAAACAAACGCTGCATAACACGGTGGCTGTTGTGGAGATATTCTCCTCAACAGGTGTAGGCTAATAAAAAATAGATTTTCAAGCCATCCATCCAATATTTCACCAAATCTATTTTGGCGTTCTGTTAATTGTAAAAAGTAGAAAATAGTCACAAAAGTGAAAAAAACAAACAAAAAAGCTTGATAATAAGTTCGCCTATAGCTATCAAAAGCATGAAAAGTCTCAATTCATTGCAAAACAAAACTCTTCTCAAATTAAGTCGGATCAGCCTTTCTTTCGTTTATACCAGAGATTTCCAAAGAACAAGTTAAGGACACGAACGTTATTATCATCAAACTCCCTACTCACTTTCTGAAAACTATAGGCACTGGCCAAGTAAAAAATTTCGAGATTCTATTGGCAAAATATAGTTTCCAAGATCATTAGAGCGGAGAGTGGCCTTGAAATATTTCTTGTCATTTTTGGAAATGCGGATCACATTATTCCATTTAACTTTAGCGGAATCCCCAACGCTATATTCGCTATCACTCAATTTATTCAACCACGAGCCATTAATTATTCGAGACTGCGTACTTAAAACCAAAAACAACCAAAATTGTTCTGGATCGTCTGGTTGAGCATAAACAGGAAGAATGTCCCCTGGTTTGACACAATCTTTCAGAACGACTAAAGAAATGAGAAGACGAGGTATATAATGTCAACACCACTTGCCGATAACTATCAATTTCAATACACGTATTTTTTTTTACAAGCAACCAATTTATAAGCCACTGTAGTATATTTAATATTTGATCAACGCCATCGAAATCGCCATTCATTTTGATGGATGGAAAGAAATGATTGATGTAGATTTTGATGGGGTTTTTTTTATTTTGTCATGAAGATAATTACGAAGAATCATTTACAGGATCAGCTCTTTTTCGTTTCCTTTATAAATTGGAGATCTTACCAAAAAAATAGAATAAAAAACTTTGGATTTTGCTTATCTTCGAAATTGTTTACTTTATGATACATAAGCAACCGCTAAGCAATATTCGTATCAATTGTAAGGGATTTTTTTTAGCAACTTCAGTAGCAAGTCAAGTTGCTTATAAAAACAAATACGTGTATTTATTTATCTAGCAAGTGAATGTCAAAAAACTCCATATACATGAAATTCCTTGAACCAAATCACATTCTTCATACAAATCGGATGGTCCAGTGAGAAACAGGGAAACAGGTTGATCAATCTCCACTTCATCTAAAAGCATTATAAGTATATGTAAAACATGTCTACGAAATTTTATAATTCCAACTGTCGAAAATGGAATGAACTGTATGAAAACTATCAATATGTGGTCCACGATGAAGGAGCGCGAGATAGAAACATTACCAATCAAGAGTAAATTATTACATTTAACACACAAGTCATGTGACGTAGTGTAACTTATCAACAAATTTAATCGTAAGAGCAGTCAACTGTCTTTGTAAGTGTTTTATGTCAGTATTTGAGTTGTAGTTACCTAAAAGAAAGGAATGGTGTCAGAAATTGATAGATATAATCGTGTTCCTAACCTGTCATCTACATGGGGAAAATTTGAAACAATGAGCAACGAGAACATTTGTACAGTACTTATTTAAATTCAAAATATGGATGTTCAACGCTGATTTAGTTGGAATATTGAAAACAAATTTAGAAGAATGATCAGACTGTTACTTTTACAATATGACGCATTGTAAGAGGGTGAAGGACTATGCGAAATTGTGTCATTTTGAGGGATGTTTGAATTTCGTCCTTTTTTGAACTGTCATGAATTTATTACCAGTTATAGATGACTCGTTTTTCTGTCTGCAATCAAAAATATCAAAATATGAACACAAGAAATAAGCAGTATAGGAAAAGGAAGCCAAACTAGAAGAGTAACTTCCAGCAGGTGTATAGATAGCAGCTACTAAGAATTATACGATTACTTACGATTCGAACTTTCAGCATCGTTGTTATTTTCAGCTAAACGGTAAGAATCATTATGAAAACACACAAATAACTGAAATAAAAATTTCAACATGAGAAGTATGTGAGAAGTAGGTGAAACAAAGACACAGAGTCACAAAATAAAACAAGAGAAATCCATACAGACTTCACCAGTAGATACATGATCATTCCTCTCTTCTACAATACGTGACTGTGGATCAGTACAACCTAAAATCGTAGCCATTTATCCATTTCATTTTTCAGAATGATACATATCGAAGTAATAGCATGGCAAGACTCATCATTCAGGAGATTCGTTTGTACCATAGGTCATGGTAAACAAAATTAATTGTAACTCACTAGTTTGTGACGAACTTTCTACAATGCTTTTGTCTTTTTCAGTTACTAAGATAAAAATATGGCAAAATGCAAACACTGAAAATTCCAAAATAAAGTATAAAACTTTAGGATATTGGATGAAACATTTACCAGGTCGATTACTGATGCTGTCGTCTTCCATAGTTGCATCTAGATTTTTTTCACTTATGTATTCTAAAATACAAATGATAATGTCATATCCATTCAGTATTTTTATGAAAATATTTTCATTCAGTATTTTTTGAAGTATCTCTTACAGAGATAATGAATTTTGTTAAGCCAATATAGAAAGTTCTTGCCATCAGTTGACATTTAATTTTTCACTTAAAATTGACTTTAACTACATAAAGATATGACAACATCATATCTGTAGTGCTCAAGATATTTGATAGATAACCACATAAGAAATAATAAAATTCTAAAAAACCTTTAAATGTATTAAGAACCACAGAAGCGATGGATTGGCCAACTTCAGTGCGTTCTTCCTTTTTCCCTATAAGTTCTGAGGCAAAGCCAGGTGTAGCGTAGGAATCAAATGTCACATTTTTTGTTCCTTTTTTGACATAAAAAATGAAACTATGGACATTTTCTTTCTGATTTAGAGTCAACATCTACAAGAAATAAGATATGCACAAATTAATGAAGATTGTCTCCCTATATGCTCACTAAAAGGTTGTAATAAAATAAAAACAATGAAAAAACGTGTCAGTGACATAATTTGAAACTTATGAAACATACCCTTCCATGAATAATGTTTTTCTGGATGGTTGGGTTGATTTTACCTGCTGGCACATAATCTTCTGGGGTTTTCTGTTTTTTGGGGAAAAGTGACAGGCAAGAAGAACAAGATTTGCTGGCAATTTCATTACTTTCACCACATTTTTCTCCATTATGAATTGCCTCACAAATCTGAAATGACAGACATATCAATATGAATGAATGAAATACCCAATACATACTCATACTTGTTATTTCTATTGAAAAGTGAATGAGATTTAAGCAGTGTTTCTGATATAGTTCATGTCACAATTATCACAAACATGAAAACCTTTACATACACTCTCAGCCATAAAAAAGAAAAATACTATAACCACAACAGTGATGTATCAAACAAACGGATGGATTACCTCATGAACTATAGGAAAAAGAAGTTGAAGTAAATTTTAGGGAATAACATGGTACCTTAAATCTTTTCTTATATGTGACATTCATTTTTTTTTTCATTGAGGAAACTTGATTAGAGTATGAGATATCTGTAAAAAGAAACAATTAGCTATCACACAATACTAACAGAAGCACATCGTCTATGCTTGGAAAAGCTAAGACAGAGGGGACGTGTTTCGCCCTTGTTAGGGCTCATCAGCCGTCCATAGCCACCTTCCATAAACCCATCAGGTCAATGAAAGTTGATCTCTTAGCTGACCAGAAGATGTATTATGGCCAGTACCTTTGTGTTCGCTTGTGGTGTGCATTGCAAATATGGAAGAGGTGAAACGCAACAACGACAAAAGCGATCTGATGATCAAAATATTAAACTCCTTTGTGGGCAATATTGGAGAATGCTGCAAGGGAGGATATTTTAAACATACACAGCAAAACAACATGAATTATGTCGTTGCATTATTTCACACTCAACCGGAGTTGAGATCTTGGCAGAACGGGACACGTTTAGCACTTGTGAGTAGCTGTCTATACACAGCTTTATCTGATTGGTGATTTATAAAAGTTTTTTATCGTAAAAAAACAAATGGAGGTGTGTTATTACATAAGCGAGATAAAAAGGCATTTAGAAAAGTGTGTAACTATCATTATATACCTCATTTGAGTAATATAGCAAATATTTTCAAATGTTTAGTCAAACCATTTCTTGGTTCTTCATCTCCTATCATTAATCAACTTACAGCTAGATATATATTAAACATTGCAGCTATGTTCACTCCAGAAATTAACCTGATCCATAATAATTATTTCTGATATCAATTAATTTCTGGTATCAAACAACGAGCCTTTCTGGTTATTAGATTATAATTGCAATTGGCATCATGTCTTAGAGTAACATGCACACCATAGCTCGAAAAAAACTAAAATGATGCGTAAGAATATGCTCAATGTGATTGATTGATTATAACAGTTTAGGTACAACCTTCAACCAAGGGATCCCAAATATAAAGTATGTATTCCCACAAATGGGCATCTCAGAGGTTTCAGACTGGTGGGCATTCGAATCGGAGATATTTTGTAAGATATTTCAAATGGGCTATAGTATGTTTTCACACTTATTAGTTTTGCCAGAAAAGCCTGGTGTATATATACCTGAAATTAAAGAATTTCTTTTCTAAATTAGCAAATTTAAGGTCTCTTCATTAAAACTACTGAGTTAGTTTAGCGAGTGAGAATAAGGAGCTGGGGCAAGGTTGCTATTTTACATACAATTTTTATGAAGTTATTTTTGGAAAGTCCATTACTGGGATGTTTTTTCACTATAAGTATATAGTTAGTCAGAAACGATTACATTGCAGACCCAAAGGTACCCCAAATGTAGGGGTAAATACACTTTTTGATCAGCTTTTCAAGCTCTATGTGACAACGTGATTTAATTTTAATTGATTTTATTTTCCATCAAACTTAAAACTATTAGGTAAAAAAATTTTTTACAGGGCAGCATATTGAGCATAAATTAAGAGAGTTCATTATCATTTGGTTTATTTCACAAGAAATCATAGGAAGTTGAATGCTTTCAAGTTTTAGGTTTGAAAAAACAACATGCATTTACTTTGTCTACGCAAAATGAGGTGAGAGAAGATGTGATACTGACCCATTCACTGGGAAACAGGTTGTTTTGAACTCAACAAATCATAATAAGGATATCATATCTCAATTAGGATATTTTTTTCATCCTAATTAGAAGAATATTTTCCTATTAAGCTGATAAGGTCCTAATTTGCTGTTTAGTGGGATTTAGTGGTGGTGAATAGCTCACTTGGCAAGACAGTGTGCTTGCGATACATGAGTGACATATGATGCAGCTACTGGTGTAATTATCAGGTACTGATGGATAGAGACTTGTGTGAGCACAGTAATGCAGTGACAAAAAAATACATAAAGATGAAGACCAAACGTATATCTACCAAAAGCTTATTATAACTGAAATAACTATCATCGTATGTCAGTTGGGTAAATGGAAGCGTGGCGCCATGAAATCTGAGGTACACCCAGGCCCACATCAGCTGCTGCAACTGCACGAAAGTACACTACCACCTGGTAAATTGAAATTTCAATAAAAAAATCCCTTATTTGTAGGTTGTGCCTAAACTGTTATAATCAATCAATCACATGAGTATATTCTTACGTGATGTTAAAATTATTATAATCAGATAATCCTGCATGAATTCTTAATGATGTGTCTTGTAGAACTTTTTAACAGCAACAATCAATTTGTTCAGTTGATAATAAAAAGGTATATAGAAAAACACTATGTTTTGTGCATTATATATAACTTATTTTCTTTGTACTGATTAAACCAAGAAACATGAACTAAATATAGTATATATATATACAGTTGTCCAAAATAAAAATAAAGTCCGTAGATACAAGCTCAGTAAATTTAATTTGATATAAAGATATAAATTTTGATATAAAGAAAGCATGGACTGGCCCTATCATTTTGGCAGGTGATGCTAACATCAACCTAATGGAGACAGATCGAATATCTCAAAAATACATTGATATGTTAAATCTCTTTGAACTTCGGAATATTGTTTCAAAACCAACAAGGAAATCGTCCACACTAATCGATCATTTAATTACCAATATTCCTGCTAACGTACTTCATCACGATGTCATACCATGTCCAACTATTAGCGATCACGATGCACCGTACATGATTATAAACATCCGTCTAGATCGGTTTGAGCCACGTTATAAATTTATTCGAAGCTATAAGAACTTTCAGTTGGAAAAGTACATCGAAGATTTCTCCCAACTCCCATTTTCCGTTATATATGCAGTAGAAGACCCTGATGAGCAGCTTGAAATCCTAAATAATCTCATCATACAATGTGTCGATACTCATGCACCACTAAAACGCGTAAAACTAACTAGACCTCCCGCACCATGGATGAAAGAGATCGATATTGTACATCTTCAGCAGCAACGAAATAAACTAAGATATGAAGCACACAAGTTCAAAAATGAAGAAAGTTGGGACAATTACCGAATAGTAAGAAACGCCATCAAAACTTCAATAAAAAGGGCCAAGTTATTATTTTACCAAAAAGCACTATCATCGAAACGACCTAAAGAAATATGGAAAACCATCCACCGAATATTAAACCCAAACCTTAAAACCATTACAGAAGATCCAGATACACTGAACAATCATTTTAACACAACGGCATCTCGTATCGGATTCGCAGAACCTAAACAGCTTAATGAAATTCGATCTGCCATCTACAATTTACCAAACAGCCAATATAGTTCATTTAAATTACGCCAGATTACTTTACAAAACGTGACAGACGCTATAAAGAAAACACGGAATGACTGTTCAGCTGGCTACGATAACATACCAGCTAATCTCATCAAACCTGTGTACTCTTATCTTGCATCTCCTCTTACGTACATCATCAACAACTTCATTCGAATACAAAAATTCCCACATTCTTGGAAAATCGCAAAAATTAGTCCTGTCCCAAAAGTATCAATGCCATCAAACCTAAATGACTACCGACCAGTTTCCGTGTTACCATTTCTATCAAAAATCTATGAGCGTATAGTTCTCAACCAACTTGGAGAATTTATCGAAGAGCAAATTATTTACCATGAAACACAATCTGGATTTCGGAAAAACCATTCCACCATCACGTTGTTAATAAAATTCCGAGATGACATCCTGCGAGCGTTGAAAATGGGAGAATTAACCATAGCCATATTTACCGACTATTCCAAAGCTTTTGATACCTTGGACTTTGAAACGCTAATAAAAAAACTATATTCTCTGAACTTCTCAAAATCATTTCTTTACTGGACTGCTGATTATCTAACAAACCGATATCAATACGTGCAAATTGACGACAAACTATCACACCTAAAGAAAATCACATTTGGCGTCCCACAAGGTTCCATCTTAGGACCTATATTCTTCAATCTTTATGTGACAGAGATAAGTCACATCCTACAAAAATCGAAAAGCCTTCAATACGCAGATGACACAACCCTATACCGCCATTGCAAGCATGATCAACTCGAAAACACGATAACAGAAATCGAAAAAGATCTAACCAACATATCCACATGGTCAAAAACATTAAATTTGGTTTTTAACAGCTCCAAGACCATGTGCATGCAGTTCCGATCAAAACGAAGTAAAAATCATACACCAGATCTTCGGATAACATGCCATAACGAAGTCATTAAAGTCGTACACTCCTGCAAGTTACTTGGTATAGTATTTGATGAAAACTTAGATTGGCATATCCATACTAACAAACTTATGAGGGACTGTTTTGGAGTATTAAATGTGCTGCGCAAGATTAAACGTTATGCACCATTCCACACAAGAAAACAACTAGTTCAATCGTTGGTTATTTCAAAACTAGACTATGGCAACATACTTTTTTACAACATAACAAATCACCAAAAATCCCGTCTGCAAAAAGTTCTCAATGCATCTGCAAGTTTTGTACTTAACAGATACGCTAAAATTGATGATGTGGTATCACTCAAATGGCTCCCAATCCAGGAACGCCTGGATTATTCAGTTGGTCTACTTGCCTTCAAAGCTGCCAATATTCCTACATTCCCTTCATATCTAAAGCTACAATTCAAACAAAACCACAGATTACTTCGAAACAACATTGAATATACAGGCCCAAAGTTGATCCATCCACCCGAACACAACACTTTTCCCGCTCTTGCCGCACTGGTATTTAATGATCTCCCAAAGGATGTCCGTCTGGCAGTTGACCTACAGCAGTATAAAACGAAAATGTATGCTTACCTGTTGGATAAAGCTGCTGCGAAAGAACTTGCTCGAATTTAAATGAGTTTTTTATATGCAAATGATATTATTTATAAAAAAAAAAAAAAAAAAAAAAAAAAAAAAAAAAAATTAAATATGTTATAGCTAAGGATGAAGAACCATGTAAATATGGAAATGCCGAAATAAATGTTTATTATTATTATTATTATTATTATTATTATTAAAAAAAGAACATTTTGTTTTTGTTCCAACTTTCATTTTTTACAGTCAATCGAACAAGACTTGTAGAAAAATACTGATAATTTTTAAATATGGTTGCACAATATTCACATGCTTTTAAGTCACAAGTCTGATTTCCTTCATTTCAATGAGCTTTTAAACTGGTTTTTATGATGGATAACGTTGTCTTTTTAATCATTTCTTTAATGTGCATATCTTATTATAATAATCCACAATCGTGTGCAACACAGTTAACTTAGAGAGTGTTGTGTTTTTTTTTAAATTTCCGGCCAAAATCTTCTTTATCGTGGTCATATAGCAGCAGTTAGACCACGCAAGACACATTCACGATTAGTATAATAGCACGTGGCATTTGACGTCAGTTTTTTTTATGATCACAGGGAACCATTGCATTGCATCCCCAATAGAACACAACGTTTTAGGAAAAATATCTTGAGAACCAATGGGGATAACTGACGTTTTTTAGGGTCTGCGATACGGGGACGATGTGGTGATGCAAAAATTGGGACTAAATTTTATTTGGTACTGCGGCTATGACATCATCAAAATCTTTGATCGACGATATTTCTGCAACGGTTGGTCGTAGCGAAACGATCCAATACATTTTTTTGATCAGTTTTTCGAGCTCTACAACATGGTTACACTGATGAGTCGTGATTCCTTAATTAAAATTTTTGTAACACACACAGGGAACGCGCCACATCTTTTTCAAAATTATTAGCCTTAAAAAACTACACGGGTTACTAGTAAGTTTGTAAAAAGAAACAAGGAACAAAAGGAACATACACAATTAGAATTTTGTAGAAATGATTCTTTATCAATCTCATATGAAATGGAGTTGAGTTGAGAAAAAGTTTGGATAAAAAAGCTTTTTTAATGCAAACCACAGCAGAAGTCATGTGAAGAAGTTTCACGTAAGAATAAAAAAAAGAAGAAGAAGATACGGTCACGTAAGAATAGCCACTGCGTCAATCAAATGGTGGATCCCCTCCATTGCGTGTTTCCCTGACTGTCATTCATGTAATGTATTGTGCTTGTGTGGAAGAGTATTTATCAGCAGGGGGAGGAGCAGCCATTCCAGTTTCAAATTTAGAGCCTAGATACCTTGAGCACTGCCGGTCAATTTTAGGTGACCTCCCACCGATCTTAGCTTATGCGAAGTCTCCATCCATCCTTCCTTGGCCAAGGAATTGGTTAAAATAAATTTATTATTCTAGCTAGATCTAGCTTTTTATTTTTCTAATGTTGATAGGTCTTCTTTAGTTTTCTTTAGTTTGTGGGAGTATCACCACTGGTAGAAAAAAATAGAATCTCATTATCACACCGTGTTATTCATTGAAATAAATGTTACACTGGACTGTCGATATAACGAACCCCCAATATAGCAAACATCTCGATATAAAGAACCAATGTCCATTCCCCTTGGATTTTGCCTTACACTCTTATAAATCCTTTCTATATAACGAATCCTCAATATAGCGAACTCTCGATTTAACGAACCAACGTTTTCGTCCCTCAAACCCTCGATATAACGAATTCAAAGTAATAAATGCTACGAAAGAAAATAAAAACAATTATATTGCATTGTGCCGATTGAATTTTATGATTTAGAATATATCTCCAACTGTGACTATACGTAACTGAAAATTTATACAGTTACTACGAACTTGTAATGTTTCTTAACTAAAAATATGTCAATCAATCAATAAATGAATTGAACGTATAAAATGTCATTCAAATCGAACGATTCGGATCGGACCATTTGAATCTAAACATAAACATAGCTACAATCTGCAAGGCAATCTATTATCTAAGAAGGTGAAATGTATATGATGATTAAATCAAGATAAAAGGGCAATTATCTCCATAACAGATAAGCCCTGCAGAAAATTGCGGAGGGCAAAAAGTACAAACAAGAGCATTGCAGAAGAATATGGCTTAAAAATACTGTTTCGACGTGGCTAGCAAACAAGACCTTTCGATATAACGAACTTCTTTCATTTCCCCTTGGAGGTTCCTTATATCGAGAGTGCACTGTAAGTAATATAATTTTTTTAGCTTGTCTCACCTACTGTTTCCAATGCACGTGTATCGTCGTGATCCGCCATGATGCACAATCGTTTAGACTGCAACCTATCTTCCCTCCTATTCTTGCAGTCTAATTTAACAAAAATTATTATGATTATCATAAAAATTTTCGTAAATCACAAATTATGATAATCATAATATTTTTTCGCGCGGATAGGTTGTTGTACATTTGTTTCGAAGTTTCTTATAAGATAACCAGTCAGCATTTCTCTTAAACCTTCGTGCTTTTCGTAATAACTTGTCCCTGTCAGACATTTGTTTTCGAAGTTCTTTGGTAAGCCACGGACACTTTTTGCCCCGTACTCGTTTTTCGATAACTGGAGCATGGCGGTCAAAAATGTTTTTCAGTATACTAGTAAAATGTGAGAGTGCAACTGATACGTTTGATGATTGATAGACGGGTTGCCAATCGACTCTTGATAGTTCCTCATTCATATTATCTCTATCATAATCAGCATAGTTTCTACATTTTATAGTTCTTGGTTCACATTTATACGAGTTCGTCTTTCTAGTACAAGCTACCATGTCATGGTCTGATAATGATGACGCAACAACATTACACTTTGAGATCTTCGATGGCTGGTTTGTAAAGATTAAGTCAATTAATGTTGATGACGTAGGGCATATTCTTGTTGAAGTTTTTACGAGTTGTTTGAAACCAAATAAATTGAGAATTGATTTAAATGTCATACCATCAGCCGTTTTCTTATAATCGACATTGAAATCCCCAAGGATAATTGTCTCATTGTTATCCTTCAATATAGTATTTAAATGATTCTGAAAAATGTCATTATAATTTTTCAGTAGATAATTTGAGGTCTCTGGAGGGCGATAGAAGCATCCGACGAGAAACGTTTTTGACATGTTTTGATTAATTTCCAGCCATATATCCTCTAAGAGAGAATTTTCGATATTGTGTCTGTGTTTGAAGTTAAGCGAGTTTTTTACATATATTGCAACTCCCCCACCTTTCCCGTTTTTTCGGTTACGATGAAAAAACGTGTATCCATCTATTTTCAAACGTGAATCAAAACTTTCGTCTGTCAAGTGAGTTTCTGATAAAGTAAGAATATCAATGTTTTTATGAGTGATAAGAAATTCTTGTAGCATGTGAAAGTTCGAAATAATACCTCTGATGTTTTGATGAACGATCTTAATTCCTTTACTCAATAAAAACTGTTGGAAATCTTCCCTTGATAACGATCCAGGACCAGGTTGAGTCTCAATGTCTCCACATACCAATAACAACAAAATAAACAGAGTTTTCTTCCGGTATTTCATAAAATCTCCATTTCTGCCACATAAGTAAGAATGTTAAGCTTATACCATCAGGTTGCTGAAAAACTGGTTTCTTTACTAACAAATTCAAGAACATTAAAGCAAGCAGCATCAGAAACGAGAGCGAAAACGAGAGCGTGAATTGCCTCGCCGCCATCTTTCTATATAAAAGATACAGATACAGATACAGATATAAGATATAAGATATAAGATATAAGATATAAGATATAAGATATAAGATATAAGATATAAGATATAAGATATAAAAGATACAGAGCTACCTCCTGATTATGTGCAAGGTTGGTGAACCGTACATACAAAGTATCTTTACTTGTTTCTAGTAAAGATGAGTCGTCTAGCAACATAATGCTATATCCCATCAAAATTGCTCCAATTCCTATTAGTCCAAAACAAACGACTTTTTTTACAGATTTATCATGATAAATCACGTTTTCAGGTAGCTCTCCCAATGTTATGATTGGAGTAATTTGTTCCATTGTCTCTTTTTTGTCTATGTATACTTGTGATCATATCTCTTTATATCAGTTTCATTTATCACTTTTCAAATTGAGGAGCACATAGCTATATCGATATATACATCAATTAATGATAACCGCACATAATGTACCTTTCCAATTGCAGCGCAAAGTTATCGGATCGAGTGGGACTCGAACCCACGACCTCTCGCTTGCCGGGCGATTGCTCTAACCACTAAGCTACCGACCCCTTGCGATCACACTAGTTCGTAGCAGACGAGGGGAGCGGAACCGCTCAATTGAACCTGAATGCCTACGAATCAGTGGAATCTCATTGGATAGATGCTCAGAGGTGATTCAAGTTCCAACCAACCAACTTTTTTGAAATTGATTTTGGGTTTCAGTCTCCATCTTTCTATCTGTAGAACTGAGTCTTTTTAAAGCTTTGTAATATGTTCCCTGCAAAACCTGGAATTCTTTGTAATTGATCCTCCCATCAGTCAGCGCCAAACTTCCTCAATTTGAAAAGTGATAAATGTGGCGCCGTAGTGTAGTGGTTATCACTCTCGTAATTCATGCGAGAGATCGGGGTTCAATTCCCCTTGGCGGCGATTCACCATGCGCGGGTGAATGTACCATAGCGCCGGGTCGACCCATGCCATGTGAGGGAATTGGGTAGATGATACATCGTGTGTTGCAGGAGGTCATCCAGAAGAGCACAGGTCCTTGATTGGGTTTGTGTCACTCATGTGAGTGTCAAATACTTCGGAGCCTCCAACCTAAGCCGTGGCTCCTCCTGGAGAGCAGATGCAATAGCAACTGAGTGAGGCTAGCCACGTAAAACAATACCAAATAAATAAAATAAATAAATTATGTTAGTTTCGAACACAGCGATTGAGGATGTAACAATATCATATAATTTTATCACTTTTTCTACTTTCTTTTGATATCTTTTGATGACAGCTGTAGTAAGTCCGGTAAAGATAGAGCCGGCTAGGGCTACACCACCTAATCCTGCAGAAATAGGCATTCCAATAATAGTAGCCCCTGTTGCAATTGAACCGATGCCAGAGCCAATGGTTATAGCGCTTGAGCTAGCATTTAGTAGCATCGATCGTTCTATCGCCTTGTTGTATCTCTTGAGCTTGATGCTAAACTTGCCCTTAAGTCTTATCAACTCTTCAAACTCAGAATTTATTACGCTTGCCTTAAACTTTTCCTGCTCAGACAGATCCTCAGGAGCAGTGGGTAGTTTTGGATAAATTTTAAAACTCATATTTAGAGGGTTGTTATAACATAATAAGTAATAAATTATCCTCTAAATAAATAAATAAAATGGCAGACATTGACATTGACCCCTTTGGAGAACATGGGATGACGACAGATGAAACAACCGATGAGACGTTTCCTCTCATACCAACTGGAGACCATACGGGTGCACAAATACATACATCAGGTGAACAAGAAACATCATTTGGAGGTCACAGTCTGAATACTAGAGTTTTGAAAGAACTAGTTGAAGGGTTGTATGATAGATTATCCGAAAAATTCCAGTCAAAACCTGAGACGTTATATACCGATCAGTTTGAAATTAGAGATGGTGAATTATACTACAAAGACAGTAGCAAACCATTGACAAACAATGGAAGACTAAGGGCTACTGGTACTATAGCTGAAATATTGGGCAAGAACAGATTACGTAGTTTAGGGTATGATATACCTAAGAGCAAATTTTCAGCCAGACAGGCAGCCGTACTTAACAAAATAGCAGAAGAGCTTCCCTCGACATCTAAAATCACAACAGCAACCGATGTAGAGTTGGAAGATATGTCCGGTGATGTGGTGAACAGTACGGAAGATTTAATTTCAACGCTTAGACAACAATCGGTCGATCATGAAACAACTCAGACCGGCGATCTATTTGAATATCCTGTGCATGAGCTGTTAGGATTGGATAAAGCGCTGAGAAACATACGAGGAGGTCTTCAGGAAGAGGTTGCAAAAAAGGTTCGAACAGAACAGCATATCGATAAGGAGAAAAACAAGTTGGAAGAAATGGAAAATGATGCAACATACACAGATGAACAACGAAAAGAGGTTGAAGAGAGAATGGAGGGATTACGTGAAGAATTGGACGCTAAGAAAGAGAACATTAATATTCTCAAAGGCAAACTAAACAGTCAAGTTACGAGCATCAAAGAAACCATTGCTAAAGTCCTCGACAAAGATACCACATTGGGTGAAAGGATACGAACACTATTCCGTGAACAAGGTATAACAATCGTTAGAGTTCTGACAGCGTTTGGTATGGCTATCAGTGTCCTTGTGGAAGCTTTGTTACCGGGAGGGTCAGCAGCTGGAAGCTCTTCACAAAATCCTGACAAAGGTGGTGATAAAAAGGACGATGCAAAGGAATGGATAAAAAATAAACTCAAAGCGTTAGCATCACTTCTAGGCAGATTGGCATCTAAAGCGGCAGAGGCTTTACCTGGAATAATTGGGTCTATCGTATCATGGATATTGAACAGAGCAAAAGAAGTTGTAGGTTGGTTGAGTCAAAATTTATGGGCTCTGATTGTAGGGGTTGGGGGGTTGATCTATACGTACCTTGTGACTAGACGGTAACCACCTGAAGGTGTATATGTTACATGTATCGTGTAACATAATTTTTGTCGATGGTCTTCATCTTTCAAAATACCACACAATTCCACCAACACCGAGCATACTCATAGCTATAAAAACCAATTCCCTTTCATGTTGATCATGACTCGGTGTATAAAAGTCGCTCAATACAGGCTGCCGTGGTAATGGTTCAAGATGATTACCAAACACCCTATTGTACTCTCTCATTGCATCATTTAGCTCTACGAATTTAGTCTCAGCCTTCTTTTGGAGCGCTAGTTGTTTATTTAGGAAATCGATCCTTTCCTGTCGTTTTTGCTGCCATTCAATCTGTGCTTTTTGTAATTTTTCTATGGCTAAATCATGACGTTTTCTTTCCTGATCGATTCTGTCTTTGAATAAACTTGAAAACAGATAGCTTAATCCTGTGAAAGCCAAAGCGTTAGCCAAAGCTCCGCCTAACATCATTGCGATAGAAGCCATATTTAGATATTGATATTTTCAGTCAAAGTCTTTTCTTTGGTTAAGTATTCCTTTGTTATTTCACTAGCGGCGATAATGGTAACTAGTTTCCCTGTATCTTCCAATTCGAACTTTTGAATTGAAGGAGGTGTCATTTTTAACACCTTTTTTCCTAGCATAGAGTAGCCGATAGCGAAAACGCAGACGACTGATGCATGATATAAATCGTTGACGATACTTTTCTTGTCCATGTTTGTTACGTATATTACGAGATTATATATTGCGAGATGATCCTTTTATTCCATGTTTATTGATTTTCACCGGTATTTTAGATTTTTGTGGAAGGGGGTGGGGGGGGGGGGGGGGGGGGGGGTGGGTGGTGACCCATGGGGTAATATTTGCTCTCTCTTTTTATACACAAAATAAGCAAATCCACCAACTAAACCGAGAGCTATTATTCCACCGTAGGTGTAGTTCATAGGTTGTCCATTTGGTTTGGTGAGAGAGTCCTCGGGCTTCTCCACTTCTTTTTGAGGTGACACTTGTTTCAATTCTTCTCGTTTTTTACGGTTGTATTCTGCCAACCTCTTACCTGCTTCAACCTTTTTAGGGTTCTTCGTTGTCAATTGAATGGGAGTCTGTTCTTCTGACATTTTTATTATCTGCTGTATTTATATTTATATTATCATCAGATTTATTTAAATTTCTTTCATTGATATAATGCCTACCAGTAATAAGTCCAACACTGAGTGGTGCTAATAATGAGCCGAATTTATAATATAAGTCACATGTAAATCTTTGAAGAGCAGAGTTTAAGAAGGGGTCAGTTTCCAGGTCGAAGCTCAATGCATCTTGATTGATTATTCCCAACGTTGCACAAGCTCCCATGGAATAAATGCGTATGAGTGATTTCCCTAAGGATTTTACCATTTGGCCTGATAGTTTAGCTTCATAGCTACTAAAAAGTTTTTCTACCTCTTCATCTTTGAGTTTGTTAAGTTGCTCTTCCGTCTACATTTTCCCTAAGTATAGCTTGCTATTTCCAGTTGAGACACACTCGAGCAATTTTTGCCTTTTACCATCTGAAGGTGGTGGTGGGAATTCTTCTGGAATATCGTTATCGAATATCGCTGATTAAATTATCGATCGCTGTTTCCGCCATTTTTATTAGAGAGAGGTATTTTTTTAATACAGAATAAAAGCAAAATAGCGAGACCAACAGTATGCTTAATAACATGAAGTTGACATATTCTATCATTTTGTTGTGTTTGTTATAATTTTCTTATATTCTCTTATAATTTTGTTGAAATTTGTTGTATAAGAGTTTGCTATCTTCTTATAATTTTGTTGAAATTTGTTGTATAAGAGTTTGCTGTCTTCTTATAATTTTGTTATAATTTGCTGTACAAGAGTTTGCTATCTTCTTATAGCTTTGTAGAATTTTGTTGTACAAGAGTTTGCTATCTTCTTATAACAGTCTTGCAAGTCTTATACTTTTGTTACAAGAGTCATGTAACAAATAACGTCAACCTGCTCAGCAAATCACATACGTTCTTGGGTGTTCCATTCTCATCACTAGGCACGTGTGTTTCCCTCCTTTCAGTTTTTCTTTGATATCTTTCAATTCTTCTTGCGAATCAATGACATCGGTCTCTTCATGAATAGTGGCTAGATCGTTTCTATATTTTGGATACCACACATATAACATTTTAGCTTGCCGGCGTAAATTTTTAGGTATAGCTGTGTATGACTGTGTAAGTAACCATAGCGAATGATTTCGATGGCGACCACTAATTGCCAACTCGAGCAAAGGCTGTCTCTTTTTGTCCAATTTTTCATCAGCTATTATATCATCAATCAGAAATAAGGTTTTATATCCGGCACAGAAAAGGTCCATTTTCTTAATCCATTCATACAAAGATCCTTCCGGCTCAATTAAAATCACATAGCTGTCACTCCAGAACCACTTCCGATCTCTGTAAGTCTGATTCCACCTCAAGTTGGGGCATATAATCACGATGAAATCAAAGTGATCATAGTATTCATTTTCTAATAATTTTACAACACGATCCGTTTTACCGCACGATGTTGGTCCAACGAATAATGCTGTGTGAGGCTCTTTCATGTAAAGTGTGTCCATTTTTACTAATATAATGCAGACATAAATTGACCGTTTTGTATGTTTAGTTGAGCGTCCATGATTAGATATATATATGCGTTTAAGTTTCCTGCAGCTTCAGCGGTCTTTTCAATCTGTAAAGTGATGCCTTCACTCGCATTTTCAATCCTTCGACCGGTCCCATGCAAGGCATTCTCATCAATTGTTCTGAAATCTAACCATAGAGCATACTTGTTTGTCAAGTAATCAGAGACTTTTACATCATGTAATCCCATGTGCTTTCGGTTTTCGCCGGCGCTATTATCTTTTGGTTTTCCTTCAGCAAAATACTTGCAAATCTCATTGTATTGTTCAAACGGCTGCATCCCTTGAGCAAAAAGTTAGTTAGGCTTACCCTCAACGATGACTGATACCTTTTTGATCTTTGGATTGTAGAATTTACCGGTATCTCGTTTGTAGGATTCTTCTTCTTCTTCAAACAGAACTAAGATACCCTTCAAAGATTTGGCAGGTGTGTTGAATGACCAATTCCACGTTGTGTCTGACTTGTTTACTCTAATTTGCCTGTGTCTCAAAATCCTATCGTAGAGCAAAGCCATGTTTTGATATTCAGAAGCGATGTGTCTAGCCAACTTGGATTGTGTCACAAGCTCATATTCAAGTGAGATGTTAGATATTTTGTATTTACCGTCTGGGGTTTTTCTTTGACCTGCGGCAGAAGTTCATTTTTCGAGAATTTTTTCAAGGGCCTCCTCCAGTTTTTTGCCCATAACTTTTTTTCTACTCAACCAAATTTGACAAATGATACACCAAAATGTAGGTAAAGGATTCCTCTATTCAGAAATAAAAAACATTAGCTTTCATAATTAATCAATCGAAAGATACATTTTGTGAAACAACGGTACTTTTTTTTGACTCACCCGGTACATCCAAAACGTGGGATATGTCTAGCTTCAGAAACCTTTCCATGTGGTCTAATATCTGCCTGCGGTTTTTATTAATATTTATTGTTGTATATATTTTAAGTATTGTGTATTTTAATCATTATTATTCATTATTATTATTTTTATTGCTATTTTAACCGACTGTTGACTTCAATTAGCATTATTGCTATTTTATTTTCTAAGGAGTTTATTTTAGTTTTATTGTATATATACCACTTTTTTCAACATTAAAGAAAGAATAAATCAATATCAAAACTTAGATTAGTTGTTCCTGGAATAATAACATCATCGCTTCCTAAATTTGGAAACCTAACCAACAACAGCTGATTTTGATCGATCTCACTCGGTTGTGTGTGACAATTACTTTTTGACGAGAGCCTTTTACACCATGAGCAGTTCTAAGTGAACGTTCTGGATTTAATCTTTTTCCGTACTCCATTATTAATTATGATATATAATTTATTATTACTTTTTATCTCGGTTTAGCGGATGTGCAAAACAATGGTTCTTCCTAGGTCTTCTTTTAGCATATTGCCATGCTGATCTGTGAGTTTCAATGTGAGAGACTGAAATACGCCATTTTTTAATTTTTTGTATTGAGGGTTTTTAGGCTCAATATTTGTGAAGTCACTATATTTAGCGATGGGAATGGTTATTAAAATATCACTTAGCTGTCCATCCTCAAGATTTTGAGTGTTGTCGAGTTCAGAGAGATGTAAATTCATTTTGGTTATTTTAGCTAATGTATTGGTCTTGATTACTTGAGATTTTTTGTCTAATGAGGTAAGTTCTACATTGCCTGTCAAAAATCCCTTCAATTCTCTGCTAGTGAATGTTCTTTGTGGTAGCCACTTTTCTCCTTTTCCTTCTCCAACAGACAGAGCAAGTTTTAGGGGAGCGGTTATTTCATACGTTACATTGTCTGCAAACATCTCAAGCAATGCAATTTCTTTTGAGCCATCTATATTTTGAATGGGGTAAGATAGATATATGGTCTTTTCTCCTTTTGCGACATTTACTGTGATATACATTTCTTGTATTAGAGAATAGAAGATAATATTTTTAAATAATGGAGAACATTTTTAAATATGCTTCCAATGCGCTTTATAAACCAAATGGAGGACAAGACCTTCAGATATTGAATGGTAAAGATTTATACAAACAAACAATTATCGTCTCTAAAAATGGTTTTTTTCCTGCGAGCTTTCCCAACATTTTTACTAATTACGAAATGGATGAAAATGAACAACGCATGAAAATTTGGCAGGAACAACCATTTAAATTATGGCAAACCCAACTCAATTTTGTCTCTTGGTGTGCTTCAAGTGCTTGTGGAGTCAGTTCTGAACATCTGAAAGAAGGTCGCTCTACTCCTATGATTAGATCAGTATATCGATTTCACGTCTATTATAATATCAGACGAATCATTAAGCGCTTGCAGACACCTCTACCTTTTAAAGATAATTTCAACCAATACGATAATCCTTATAACAAAGAAGAGTTTTTAAAAATCTGTAGTGAATATGGTGTCGATTCTGATCCGAAAAAATACAAAGGGCAATACTTTTACAGCTCGTATAAAAAAAGACGTAGAAACTATCCAACACCAGGTCTGAGTTATTTCACAGATGACTCCATGACACGATTGATTATAGAAAAATCTAAAGGCTTTACAAAAACAGGTCTTGTAAAAATTTCAGAGAGTGTTAGAGCATATGCTTATCTTGTTCTTAGTTCGCAAGCCTCAGCTCGTTCTTCTATCTTAGGTAATAATTCAAGCGCTTTGACAGCTCAAAGAGTTTTTATGAACAACTTTGAAGACATTGTTCACCGCAGAGCTGATTTCAACATGACATTAAACGTTACCAGGATACTTTAAATTACGCTTCAAGCAAAGTTGATTATTCAGTTTGACAAGGTATTTACATGTTACCTAGTGACATGAATCTAAAAATCAAGTCGGGGGTGTCTGGTTACAATAACAAAATTCTCATATCTAATGAGAACTTGATCCTTGGAAGAAATAAAATGATTAACGTTATGCAAGAGCATCATATTTGAAACAAGGCGACTAGCTCTTCAACACAAACAAAAAATAAAAGTTCACAAAAGGAAGTTCACAAAAGAGTGAGTCAAACAGATTACTTCCCACCTCACGAAGAAGAGAAAATTGCTTTGATTTTAGCGATAACCACGGTGTTTAGCATATGGTATATATTTCGCTGATCAGCGCATGTAGTTTGCAATTATAGCCGGCATTGTGGATACATGCTAACACTTCTAAGCCCTGGCGTTTTGTTGAATTTCGATCGAAATGACGGTAACCTGAATGTCTCTATGGACCAGAGAAACCTGACAGTGATAAATCACCCAGACGCAATGCTAACCATTCCGCGATATATTCAACTCAACTGCGGGGAAGTGCGCACTCATGCATGTTTTACAACCAGAACATGAGAGATCTACAACCGCCGAAGTATATATACTTCCTCTCAGACGAACTGCGTGGGGTTCGAACACACGACCTTGCTGGTGCAAGTTAGCGTTCTTATCCACTAGACTACGCTGATCTTTGTGTTATGAGTATTGTTAGCTCATTTATGTTTTAAAGTTTAAACTGCTACAAACTGCTTTTTACTACAATTGGGTAATTACCTAGGACATTTTGATGAGATATTTAATTGTTTACATTTCGGAGTAGTTTGTGGTTATAATAATAATATTAGGGAAAACCCCTAATACTTAAAACTGCTTACGTGTTGTTATTTGAGAATTTTGTTATGTAATCAAAATATAACAAGATGCCCTACCGGGCAGAAGTATTCCTGCAGATGACTGAAAGGCTTCTGGAGGCTTTTCAGAAAGAAATGAATGTTAGTTCACGCTTTAAAAAGATATGCATAATGCAGAATGATGTTTGCAGTATTTTACATTTTACCTTTTAGCTACGATAACTATTAAACTTTGTTGTTTGATATAAAACTTCAGTCTTGCATCAATTTAGAGATTTTTTTAAAAAAAATTTCCATTCGAAGTTGCACTCCCTAAAGCATCTTCAAGAAGCAATTAACTAATTAAAAGATTATTGCGTTAAGAATAATCTGTGCTTTAAAAGGTGAATGTTTGTTCACGGTTTAAAACAATATGCATAATGTGGTATAATGTTCTTTGTGTTTTACAGTTTATCTTGTAGCTGTGAAAGAAGTAATATTTGTTATTTCATATAAACTGCACTGTTTTGCATCATTTAGAGATTTTTTCAAAAGGTATTTTATTCATAGTTATATTCCCTAAAGCATCTTCAAAAAGTAATTAAGTAATGAAAACTTTGTCACATTAAGTTTTGAATCCCTTCAAAACCTGTGGCGCAAATAGTAATAACTTCGAATTCATTTAATTACATTCCCGAGAGCATCATAAAAGTTAAGAGACTTTGAAAAATTTTGCCGGAGATCAAGCTTAAAAAGGAACACCGTCAGTTTAAAAATCCATTAGAGAACACTCTTCCGTGGACGTTTCAAAATACTCCTTTTAAAACTATACAGTATGAAAATCTTTATGTTGTTTGTACCTGAACTTCATAATTAAAACTTTTACTTGGCCATGCGAAATAATAAAAATATATGTGCTTCCTTTTTATCGTCAGCTTGATAGTATACAAATTTTAGAATCATACAATATTTTAAATTCGACTAGTCAATTAAAAAAGTGGTCATCAAATGATAAATAAAAAAGGTAGAAGTTGGTGAGTTAGATGAACTGTGCTTCATGATTCCAGAGCTTTATAAAAACAGGGTAGCTTATCTAGGAACATGAATTAAAAAATTGTATTATATTTAGAAAAAGACTAGTAGAAACCTTACGCATTTTTTAAATCGATGTAAGCATACCGTTTTTGTAGTTGTTCATATCTGATTTGAAGCATCAAGAACTGCTTATTTATCACGAATAACTACTAAGAGTATCAGTTTCACGTAGATTATCAGTTTGGATCATAAATGTTCTTGATTCTTTTAAGTTTGACAGCCGTACAACCTCTTCTGTATCCATATATTCAACCAAGAAAATTTCTCAGATCTACGCGTGCTTCTTCGCTTCCATTTTTAAAACAACTACGGAAAACGTAAGAACGTTGCATAAGACTCACATGAAACAACATTTCTACCTTGGCATCTGCGATTTAGCCATATGTTAATGCTTCCTTTCACTAGAGCTTATATTTTACACTTTTAGAGTCTTTTCAAGCAAAGTACTTGTATACAATGAATATAGTGTGAGTTTAGACTGTTAAATCATAAAAAGAATGCAAGTTGGGAAAATTAATGATTTGAGTGGCTATTTCCCATCGAAAAATATTGGTCTAGGTTTGGACAGTGAAAAAAAAAAACAACAAGATGCCCTACCGGGCTGAAGTATTCCTGCGGATGACTGTAAGACTTTCTGGAGCCTTATCAGAAAGAAATGAGTGTTAGTTCACGCTTTAAAACCATATGCATAATGCAGAATGATGTTTGCAGTATTTTACATTTTACCTTTTAGCTACGATAACTATTAAACTTTGTTGTTTGATATAAAACTTCAGTCTTGCATCAATTTAGAGATTTTTTTAAAAAGATTTCCATTCGAAGTTGCACTCCCTAAAGCATCTTCAAAAAGCAATTAACTAATTAAAAGATTATTGCGTTAAGAATAATCTGTGCTTTAAAAGGTGAATGTTTGTTCACGGTTTAAAACAATTTGCATAATGTGGTATGATGTTCTTTGTGTTTTACAGTTTATCTTGTAGCTGTGAAAGAAGTAATATTTGTTATTTCATATAAACTGCACTGTTTTGCATCATTTAGAGATTTTTTCAAAAGGTTTTTTATTCATAGTTATATTCCCTAAAGCATCTTCAAAAAGTAATTAAGTAATGAAAACTTTGTCACATTAAGTTTTGAATCCCTTCAAAACCTGTGGCGCAAATAGTAATAACTTCGAATTCATTTAATTACATTCCCGAGAGCATCATAAAAGTTAAAAGACTTTGAAAAATTTTGCCGGAGATCAAGCTTAAAAAGGAACACCGTCAGTTTAAAAATCCATTAGAGAACACTCTTCCGTGGACGTTTCAAAATACTCCTTTTAAAACTATACAGTATGAAAATCTTTATGTTGCTTGTAGCTGAACTTCATAATTAAAACTTTTACTTGGCCATGCGAAATAATAAAAATATCTGTGTTTCCTTTTTATCGTCAGCTTGATAGTATACAAATTTTAGAATCATACAATATTTTAAATTCGACTAGTCAATTAAAAAAGTGGTCATCAAATGATAAATAAAAAAGGTAGAAGTTGGTGAGTTAGATGAACTGTGCTTCATGATTCCAGAGCTTTATAAAAACAGGGTAGCTTATCTAGGAACATGAATTAAAAAATTGTATTATATTTAGAAAAAGACTAGTAGAAACCTTACGCATTTTTTTAAATCGATGTAAGCATACCGTTTTTGTAGTTGTTCATATCTGATTTGAAGCATCAAGAACTGCTTATTTATCACGAATAACTACTAAGAGTATTAGTTTCACGTAGATTATCAGTTTGGATCATAAATGTTCTTGATTCTTTTAAGTTTGACAGCCGTACAACCTCTTCTATATCCATATATTCAACCAAGAAAATTTCTCAGATCTACGCGTGCTTCTTCGCTTCCATTTTTAAAACAACTACGGAAAACGTAAGAACGTTGCATAAGACTCACATGAAACAACATTTCTACCTTGGCATCTGCGATTTAGCCATATGTTAATGCTTCCTTTCACTAGAGCTTATATTTTACACTTTTAGAGTCTTTTCAAGCAAAGTACTTGTATACAATGAATATAGTGTGAGTTTAGACTGTTAAATCATAAAAAGAATGCAAGTTGGGAAAATTAATGATTTGAGTGGCTATTTCCCATCGACAAATATTGGTATAGGTTTGGACAGTGAAAAAAAAAAACAACAAGATGCCCTACCGGGCAGAAGTATTCCTGCGGATGACTGTAAGACTTTCTGGAGCCTTTTCAGAAAGAAATGAGTGTTAGTTCACGCTTTAAAACCATATGCATAATGCAGAATGATGTTTGCAGTATTTTACATTTTACCTTAGCTACGATAACTATTAAACTTTGTTGTTTCATATAAAACTTCAATCTTGCATCAATTTAGAGATTTTTTTAAAAAGATTTCCATTCGAAGTTGCACTCCCTAAAGCATCTTCAAGAAGCAATTAACTAATTAAAAGATTATCGCGTTAAGAATAATCTGTGCTTTAAAAGGTGAATGTTTGTTCACGGTTTAAAACAATATGCATATAAACTGCACTGTTTTGCATCATTTAGAGATTTTTTCAAAAAGTTTTTTATTCATATTTATATTCCCTAAAGCATCTTCAAAAAGTAATTAAGTAATGAAAACTTTGTCACATTAAGTTTTGAATCCCTTAAAAACATGTGGCGTAAATAGTAATAACTTCGAATTCATTTAATTACACTCCCGAGAGCATCATAAAAGTTAAGAGACTTTGAAAAATTTTTGCCGGAGATCAAGCTTAAAAAGGAACACCGTCAGTTTAAAACTCCAATAGAGAGCACTCTTCCGTGGACGTTTCAAAATACTCCTTTTAAAACTATACAGTATGAAAATCTTTATGTTGTTTGTACCTGAACTTCATAATAAAAACTTTTACTTGGCCTTGCTAAATAATAAAAATATCTGTGTCTCCATTTTTATCGTCAGCTTGATAGTATACAAATTTTAGAATCATACAATATTTTAAATTCGACTAGTCAATTAAAAAAGTGGTCATCTATTGATTAATAAAATGGGTATAAGCTGATGAGGAAGATTAACTGTGCTTCATGATTCCAGAGCTTTATAAAAACAGAGTAGCTTAATTAGGAACATGAATTAAAAAAATGTATTATATTTAGAAAAACTAATAGAAACCTTACACATTAAATCGATATAAACATACCCTATTGGTAGTCGTTCATATCTGTTTTGAAGCATCAAGAACTGCTTATTTATCAAGAATGACTACTAAGAATATTAGTTTCACGTAGATTATCAGTTTGGATCATAAATGTTCTTGATTCTTTTAAGTTTGACAGCCGTACAACCTCTTCTATATCCATATATTCAACCAAGAAACTTTCACAGATCTACGCATGCTTTTTCGCTTCCATTTTTAAAACAACTACGAAAACGTAAGAACGTTGCATAAGACTCACATGAAACAACATTTCTACCTTGGCATCTGCGATTTAGCCATATGTTAATGCTTCCTTTCACTAGAGCTTATATTTTACACATTTAGAGTCTCTTCAAGCAAAGTACTTGTATACAATGAATGTAGTGTAAGTTAAGATATTTAAAGCATAAAAAAAATGTAAGTTTGGAACTTAGAGGATTTGACTGACTATTTCCCATCGACAAAAATCGGTCTAGGTTTGGACAGTGAAAAAAAAAACAAAACAAGATGCCCTACCGGGCAGCAGTATTCCTGCGGATGACTGTGAGACTTTCTTGAGCCTTTTCAGAAAGAAATGAGTGTTAGTTCACGCTTTAAAACCATATGAATAATGCGGAATGATGTTTGCAGTATTTTACATTTTACCTTTTAGCTACGATAACTATTAAACTTTGTTGTTTGATATAAAACTTTAGTCTTGCATCAATTTAGAGATTTTTTTAAAAAAAATTTCCATTCGAAGTTGCACTCCCTAAAGCATCTTCAAGAAGCAATTAACTAATTAAAAGATTATCGCGTTAAGAATAATCTGTGCTTTAAAAGGTGAATGTTTGTTCACGGTTTAAAACAATATGCATAATGTGGTATGATGTTCTTTGTGTTTTACAGTTTATTTTGTAGCTGTGAAAGAAGTAATATTTGTTATTTCATATAAACTGCACTGTTTTGCATCATTTAGAGATTTTTTCAAAAAGTTTTTTATTCATAGTTATATTCCCTAAAGCATCTTCAAAAAGTAATTAAGTAATGAAAACTTTGTCACATTAAGTTTTGAATGGAAAATCTGTGGCGTAAATAGTAATAACTTCGAATTCATTTAATTGCATTCCCGAGAGCATCATAAAAGTTAAGAGACTTTGAAATATTTTGCCGGAGATCAAGCTTAAAAAGGAACACCGTCAGTTTAAAAATCCATTAGAGAACACTCTTCCGTGGACGTTTCAAAATACTCCTTTTAAAACTATACAGTATGAAAATCTTTATGTTGTTTGTACCTGAACTTCATAATAAAAACTTTTACTTGGCCTTGCGAAATAATAAAAAAAAATATCTGTGTTTCCTTTTTATCGTCAGCTTGATAGTATACAAATTTTAGAATCATACAATATTTTAAATTCGACTAGTCAATAAAAAAAGTGGTCATCTATTGATTAATAAAATGGGTATAAGCTGATGAGGAAAATGAGCTGTGCTTAAAATTCCAGAGCTTTATAAAAACAGGACAGCTTACCTAGGAACTTGAATTACAAACTTGTATTATATTTAGAAAAAGACTAATAGAAACCTTTCGCATTAAATCGATGTAAGCATACCGTTTTTGTAGTCGTTCATATCTGTTTTGAAGCATCAAGAACTGCTTATTTATCAAAAATGACTACTAAGAATACCTTATGGGACAAAACTTAGTCGGACAAAATTTTAGTCGGACGAAAATATTAGTCGGACAAAATTTTAGTCACCTCCAAATATTTTAGTCACTTTTGTCCGACTAATAATTTTGTCCGACTAAAATTTTGGTCCTTTTCTAAAATTTCATAAATTACTTAATTTTGGGAAGCAATTAAAAAAAATGCAATACTTTATTTACTTGACAGTATAATTTTATTTTTCAATTTCAATGTCATATTCCTGATCAGTATAAAAATCTATTTTGATTCTTGTATTGGTTTCAGGCGTTTCTTCTATTATGGCTGTCTTCTTTTTCTTTTGAACCACCTCGCTATCACTTTCATCGGAAGTTTCTGTTATTACCGGTGCCTTTCTCTTTTCCCGTAGATTCCTCATGACTTCACTGTCATTGTCATCTGAAGATTCTTGTATAAACACGTTGATTTCCTCATCTGAATCCGATTCTGATTTATTGCTGCCTTCTTTTCCATCATATTCATATTGTTAGTTCAGAATTATTTTGTTCTATCTCCATTTTTAGAAAAAATGAGCCTCGATTGTTTTCAAGCTTTTCAGAGTTATTTTGTTCCTTTTTCGTGAGCTTTCTCGGAAAAAAAATAAAGATACCCTTCAAATGTGCAGTCTTATTGTATTCCTGCGTAAGCAAGGAATACTTTGAAACCGTTCGTGTTTTTGTATTCCTGCGTAAGCAAGGAATACTTTGAAACCGTTCGTGTTTTTTTTGTTTTTTTTGTATTCCTGCGTAAGCAAGGAATACTTTGAAACCGTTCGTGTTTTTTTTGTTTTTTTTTTTTCACTGTCCAAACCTAGACCAATTTTTGTCGATGGGAAATAGCCACTCAAATCATTAATGTTACCAACTTACATTCTTTTTATGATTTAACAGTCTAAACTCACACTATATTCATTGTATACAAGTACTTTGCTTGAAAAGACTCTAAAAGTGTAAAATATAGGCTCTAGTGAAAGGAATAACTAACATATGGCTAAATCGCAGATGCCAGGTAGAAATGTTGTTTCATGTGAGTCTTATGCAACGTTCTTAAGTTTTCCGTAGTTGTTTTAAAAATGGAAGCGAAGAAGCATGCGTAGATCTGTGAAAGTTTCTTTATTGAATATATGGATATACAAGAGGTTGTAGTACGGCTGTAAAACTTAAAAGAATCAAGAACATTTATGATCCAAACTGATAATCTACGTGAAACTAATATTCTTAGTAGTCATTCTTGACAAATAAGCAGTTCTTGATGCTTCAAAACAGATATGAACGACTACCAATAGGGTATGTTTATATCGATTTAATGCGTAAGGTTTCTATTAGTCTTTCTAAATGTAATACAATTTTTTAATTCATGTTCCTAGATAAGCTAACCTGTTTTTATAAAGCTCTGCAATCTTGAAGCACAGCTTATCTTCCTCATCAGCTTATACCCATTTTATTAATCAATAGATGACCACTTTTTTAATTGACTAGTCGAATTTAAAATATTGTATGATTTTAAAATTTGTATACTATCAAGCTGACGATAAAAAGGAAACACAGATATTTTTATTATTTCGCAAGGCCAAGTAAAAGTTTTTATTATGAAGTTCAGGTACAAACAACATAAAGATTTTCATACTGTATAGTTTTAAAAGGAGTATTTTGAAACGTCCACGGAAGAGTGTTCTCTAATGGATTTTTAAACTGACGGTGTTCCTTTTTAAGCTTGATCTCCGGCAAAATTTTTCAAAGTCTCTTAACGTTTATGATGCTCTCGGGAATGTAATTAAATGAATTAGAAGTTATTACTATTTACGCCACAGATTTTCCATTCAAAACTTAATGTGACAAAGTTTTCATTACTTAATTACTTTTTGAAGATGCTTTAGGGAATATAACTATGAATAAAAAAGTTTTTGAAAAAATCTCTAAATGATGAAAACAGTGCAGTTTCTAGAAATAACAAATATTACTTCTTTCACATTCACCTTTTAAAGCACAGATTATTCTTAACACGATAATCTTTTAATTAGTTAATTGCTTCTTGAAGATACTTTAGGGAGTACAACTTCGAATGGAAATCTTTTTAAAAAAATCTCGAAATTGATGCAAGACTGAAATTTTATATGAAACAACAGAGTTTAATAGTTATCGTAGCTAAAAGGTAAAATGTAAAATACTGCAAACATCATTCCGCATTATGCATATGGTTTTAAAGCGTGAACTAACACTCATTTCTTTCTGAAAAGGCTCCAGAAAGTCTTACAGTCATCCGCAGGAATACTTCTGCCCGGTAGGGCATCTTGTCTTGTTTTATCTCCTTATTCGTTAATTATTATGTGCTTTCTCCAAGAGCCATGCAAATACGGGTTATTCTATGTACAGGTTGACACGAGGCTGTTGATTTGGCCTAAAACCATTATTAGACTATCTTGCAAATAGTAGAGATCGTTTGTTTTTAGTGTAATTTTAAAGTCTTAAAAGTGCATTAAAATTCAGTTTAAATTTCATCTAAAAAATTAGGTCAAGTAAATAATAATAATATGCTCATGAGGACATACAATTCCATGAGGAATTGACAAAATAGCTAAACTTAACCCTAACAAAATGTAACAATCTATGAATATATGTTTTAAAAATATAAATTGCATAAAATGGTACCAAATTTATCTTTTTCACTTTAATAGGGTCTTATAAAAGCAACATCAACAGGAGGAATATAAGCAAACATACTTTCAAGATCGTCCTTTTTTGCTTTTGAAATCAATCTGTCAGCTTTCAAAACTTTCGCAAACAGGATTTCCGGAGATGCTTTGGCAGATTTGCTTGGGTTTTTTTTCTTGATTAGTTTAGCCTCTTTGAAAGGATCGGTAAATTTTCCTTTATAGAAGACATGGTTTGGAATGAAAACTGCTAAGAAAAAGAATTCTGAAAAAAATGATTTGGACCAAATATTTAGTCGGACATAATAATTAGTCGGACAAAATTTTAGTCGGACAAAATTATTAGTCGGACAAAATTTTAGTCACTTCCAGAAAATTTAGTCACTTTTGTCCGACTAAGTTTTGTCCGATAAGGTATTAGTTTCACGTAGATTATCAGTTTGGATCATAAATGTTCTTGATTCTTTTAAGTTTGACAGCCGTACTACAACCTCTTCTTTATCCATATATTCATTAAAGAAACATTCACAGATATACGCATGCTTCTTCGCTTCCATTTTTAAAACAACTACGGAAAACGTGAGAACGTTGCATAAGACTCACATGAAACAACATTTCTACCTTCGCATCTGCGATTTAGCCATATGTTAATTCTTCCTTTCACTAGAGCTTATATTTTACACTTTTAGAGTCTTTTCAAGCAAAGTACTTGTATACAATGAATATAGTGTGAGTTTAGACTGTTAAATCACAAAAAGAATGTTAGTTGGGAACATTAATGATTTGAGTGGCTATTTCCCATCGACAAAAATTGGTCTAGGTTTGGACAGTGAAAAAAAAAAAAAAAACAAAAAAAACACGAACGGTTTCAAAGTATTCCTTGCTTACGCAGGAATACAAAAAAACACGGACGGTTTCAAAAAATACAAAAATGCTATGTAATCAAAAATAAAAGCTGTTTTGAACACACGTTAATACTTTATGTTTAGCGAGAAAATAATTGACAGGGATTCTCGCTTCCTATCTCTATCCACAATGACACTGCATAAAGTTTGGAACAAATTTTCGAACGCATGAAATCAATGTTGCAGTGACAAAAAAAAACTTTTTCAAAGCAAAGTATTTACAATGTTTTGATACAGAAATGTCGAGAAATAATCGGAGTGCTTCACCCAAACCGAAAGAGCATGCCCTGATTTTTTTTTGAAGCAGATAATTCCACCACTTATGTGTTGAAGTGTTCCATTCTAGAAATCCACTTTGCGTTCTTAAAAATGGTATTTGGCTAAATCTATTAATCAGAAATCATAAGTTGTTATGATTTTCCCTCAAACCGTCACACTATATATAAAACTAAAATGCAACAACGAATTCAGTCCAATTCGAGCCTAAGACTTGATTAATTAATGGTCGTAGATTGCCGTAAACACATATCGCGTTAAAACGAGGCTATTTAGTATAAAGTTCTAACTTGTCCTATATCTGTATAGGATAATTGCAACAACGAATTCAGTCAATTTGAAGCCTAAAACTTGATTAATTAATGGTCGTAGATTGCCGTAAACACATATCGCGTTAAAACGAGGCTATATTTAGTATAAAGTTCTAACTTGTCCTATATCTGTATAGGATAATGTATAAAGGGCTGTAAATAAGGGTACTGGACAACTGGGCAGCCTTTTGCAGCTTGCCGAGGGACTTAGAAGACAATCCATAAATGTATTCCTATAAAATCGAGGCCGTAGAATTCGATTCGGCCATCCGATCGAAGAAAAAGAGCCTTGTTTAAGCTACAGAGACCAATAATGACTTTATGGGTTGATGTATAGGGGGCTGTAAATAAGGGTACTGGGCAATATTTTACAGCTTCCAGAGGGACTTTGAAGACAATCCATACAAGTATTCCTATAAAATCGATGCCGTAGATTTTTGATGTCATAAACAACTGTTTTATCTTGGCGTGTAGAGGACAGTATATTTTGCAAAACAAGGAACGAACATATACAAAGTCACGTTTATAAACTAAAGTTACGTAATATCAAACAATAACTCTCGATATGTTTTTTCTTCGAATTAGACATGCTCATGACATGCTCAATGGTCGCTGAAAGTCATTGAGCATTCTTTTATTTATGATCTTAGAGTATTCAGTTAATCTTTTGTTTTAATTGTAGGTAAATATGCGGAATTCTTATTTTGAGAATTACTGCTTTTTATTTGCGCACGTGAAGCCTAATATGAGTTTTTAATGCTTTTATAAAAAGCTGATTGTTTGTAAACCTTTCTTTCGCAAAATGGCTTTGACAGAAAAGGACTGTAAGTAAACTTATGATTTTTATTCATATAAGGAGGCCGTTTATGTTAGTATCACGGTGTCTAAATTAGCCAACGGAAACAGTAAGTACTAGCACGCTATTTATAATATTTTCTTCGCTGATTTTTTATACTTTTAAGTAATACGTGCACTTTTAAATTCAATTTCAGTATTCAAAGCCACGGAGGGACTGTCAAACTGGCAGATTGCTCATTTAATTGTTATAAATGAAATAAACAAAGTGTCAGATGAGATCTTTTCGAAAGAAACATTATTAAATATATACCGGATGGAGAACGTGTCAGACGACGAGCAGTTTGACTTTTGGAGATGATTGTTGGAGTGGTGCTGTAAAGAAGAAGAGTGGCTGATAAAATAAAAACAAAATATTTAAAGTTTTTCTTTCTGTTTATGTTATGGTCCCCTTTCTGTCCGTTTACAATATCCTTTCGTTCTGTATTGCCTTAGAAGAGCAACACATACTTCGGTTGCTCATGCTTTCTTAAACATTTAAATCATACAACAGCTGATTATATGGCTATCCAAACACTGGACTTCGTGCAGCTATTCTTCAGGAAAAAAATCGCCAAAGGTAACTTAATTTCATTAAATAAACCCCTCTACAATCAAAAAAGTGTCCACTTTCGTTTTCGTTTTTCTTGAATATCTTGTAAGTAAGTAAGTAAGTATGGTCGTAGATTGCCGTAAACACATATCGCGTTAAAACGAGGCTACCTAGTATGAAGTTCTAACTTGTCCTATATCAATATTGGATAATTGCAACAACGAATTCAGTCCAATTCGAGCCTTACCCTTGATTAATTAATGGTCGTAGATTGCCGTAAACATATATCGCGTTAAAACGAGGCTATTTAGTATAAAGTTCTAACTTGTCCTATATCTGTATAGGATAATTGCAACAACGAATTCAGTCCAATTCGAGCCTAAAACTTGATTAATTAATGGTCGTAGATGGCCAAGTCTGCTCAGACTAAGTTTCGACAGCCTATAGAACATTAGTTCCCGCTTCAGATGATAAAAACCCTTACCGTAACCCATGTGTCATTGATTTCTCTAAATGACAAATTTCAAATTTCGCCAAAATTGGCCAAAAGTCTGCCATTATGGAAGTATGTCTTTGGGTATAGCACAAACTAAGTAGGAAGTCCTAATTCGCCTTCTAGAGACCTAAACCTACACCAGGTCGCATAATGACAATCCTTAAGGCCGCCTTTGAGCCATCACTGACACCAACGTCTCGGATGAAGCGCACGTGGACACACAAACAGAATCGCACGTTGTCGTGGACTTATCGTCTGGAAATTTGTCACATTTTCCAGCGTCTTCATGCGTGGAATCCTCTGGAATGGCGTTGTTCACATCATTCTGTGCCACTGAAAACTTCAAGTTCGTCAACTCGTTGGTGATCTTCGACAGTTGCTGTTGACTTTTGTCAATTTTTGTTCAGTTTCGATAAATTATTGACGGAAAAATTTGATATCTTCGGTGGCTTCTTTGTAGCGGTTCTCGGCAATTCCCAGTGGGCACAATGACGTCCAAATGACGTCCAAATGACGTCTTTTTAGGACTTTAAAACGTCCACTTTGGACATCTGGAAGACGTCCAAAAGACGTACCAAATGAAACGCTTTTCGTCCCACGTCTGCAGAGGACGTCGTATGGACGTCGTCTTTTCACAAAATTGACCGTCCAAAGGACGTCCAAACGACGTCTTTAGGACCTTAGGACGTCCATTTTGGACGTTTGGAGGACGTTCAAAAAACGTACCAAATGAAACGCTTTTCGTCCATGTCTGCAGAGGACGTCGGATGGACGTCGTTTTTTTCACAAAATTGACCGCTTAAAGGACGTCCTTTGGGAGAGGAAAAAGCTCATATTCACTTTGTGTACAGGACAATGATAGGACGTTTCTTATAAGAAAAATCTTCACAGGATAGGGATTGAATAGAGAATTGAAAAAAGCATGTCCTTTCCATGTTTTTAAATTGTATTTACAGATTATAAGTATAAATCATGTAAATTTACATTGTTTTCCGCGTTCGTGTTCATGTTCTTCTAGATCTGCCTTTTTACTTTTTTCTCTTTCCAAATGGTCACTAATTAACGTGTCCATTTCGTTCTTGTGATATCATCCAGTCAATGCGCCTGGAATAAAAAAGTATGATTCATCTTCAGCTTATAATACACGTGCTCCATTTTATTAAAAAAATTAATGATTTTTGGTATCTTATAGATGGTAAAGGTAACAAAGAAACTCAAGGTATAAATTTAATATACCAGAAATAGAATTCTGTGAAGAAAATAAACGGTCACTGTGTCCAAAGTCAGCAGGAGCCGGTGTTTCAGAGGCTACATGAGCTACTTTTTTTAGTGATGAAATTTGTTCTAAATATAAAGTGTAATACACAAATAAATAATATATGATATAAGGCAAGCAAAATCACAGATATATCATAAATTAGATTCACTGTTCATATAGACAAAACATATGCTGGTGCTGCTGGTATAAAGTAATTATGCTTTCTACTCAAGTAAGTAATAACTAAAGACTATGGTTCAAATTGAAGCTGGTATTCAGTAAAAAAGAATAATTACCTAAGTCATCTTGATGGTTTCTGTCTTCAACCGTCGAATCATCATCTTTTACAGGGCTAAGTCTTCTCAAAGATTTCTGCATGGTCTTCTGCACCTAAATTTTGAAATTTAAACATAAAGTATGGTCCTTTATGTAATTCATCATACACTTATGACAACTTACCAGATTCCTCCTCGTGGTTGAAATATTTATCATCTGATCAGCATCGCCTTTTGATCCGATTTCCAGGAGAATTTCCAACAGCTCATATTGTCGCAAGTCTTCAGATAGAGTTGACCAGTGAGAGAGACAGTAAGCTATTGGCTTTGGACCTTTAATTCCATTAATTCTATTATTTCTATCAACTCAATGGTTTTGAATGGCACATTTGGTTGGAGCAAGCTAATCCAAAATAACTTTGGCATACCATTTCCTAAAAGATGCATTTGAAAATATGTTAGATTTTTGTTACATGTGGTTAATGATTACTTCAATATTAAAGCGTGTGTACAGGTGTGTTGCCCAGAATCATGTTATTTATTAATTTAAATATTTATGATATGCTTTTACTAAGGTGCAAAGTTTAAATCTTTTAAAATCTTTTGAGTGCACAGTTTGTCATACTCTGTAAACGTTTTTTAGTGCAAAAAGCAAGCAAATGGAAACTATTTTAAACATATTTAAACAGAGAACTTTTACTTACAGCACATAATACTATGATCAAACATAATTAAAAAGAATTTTACTTACATTATATATGGTGTATGTTGTAATAATTGTTGACAGTTCGTATATCAGTTCGCCTATCCAATGTTTTCTTCTGATGTAACGGTAGAATCTTGATGGTAGAATCTTGATGGAATTTTTTATATCGAACGTCAAAACTAGACGGGGGTGCATTTACAAAGCTATTTTACTCATCGGTATAGTTTTCATTAGATATTGAATTTAATTGAAAAAATTTCAAATAAACAAAATAGGTAAAATTTGTGCATGATAAAACACGATATCTATCACGTTTAAAACCAAGTTATATGACCAGATTTAGTATTCTGACCCCCGTATTTTATTTTAGTTTTTGCACAATACGTGGAACGTTCGACGGACATTCTACATAATCAAACTGAACCAACAAAAACTGAACTCTCTCATCTTGAACTCGCAAGAAACCAGCAAATTTGTTCGAGATAGAGAAAGTTCGGGATAAAGAATTAAAAAATAGATTAGAGAGTACACAAATGACCGAGAGTTTTGTTCGAGATAGGAAGAAGTTCGAGATAGAGTGTAGTTTAGATATTAGAGTCAACTGTACAGGATGATGTTTGTAGCAAGTGATTTGAGTACAACTGTCGATCCAGTTTTAAACTTGAATTTTAAGTTTTAGATTAAAAATAGAAGACAAACTCAGACGTCGAAAGGACGTCTACTGATGACCGTGGACTAAAATAGACGTCCGTTGGACGTCTTCGAACGTACGCGGACGTTAGGACGAAATTAGTACGTCCAAGGGACGTCCGATGGACGACCTGTGCCCACTGGGTTGTAATTTCGTTCTGTAGACGACTGGCATTACTCGATTCGTTGGCCACTCGGCTCTCCAATTCTCGTATAGTTTTCTCGTTTTCATCCACTAATTCTTTATGACACTTTTCCCGATCTTCAGATTCGCTCTTCAGATCCTGAATCATTTTTTGATACTTTTCTATTTCATCTTTCTTTTCATTCAATTCGTTTGCATGTTCTTCCTTTGACAGCCTTAATTTATTTTCAATGATTTGGAGATTTTCTCTTTCTTTTTCTAACGCATCTTCAAGCATCAAAGTGTTGTTTTGCATTTTCTCGATTTCTTCTGTCGCAGTATCTTTAATTTTTATCAGTTCTTCTTCATGTTGATCTCGATCATCCAGAATCTGAATTTTCAGCCTGTCCAATAACTCCTGATCTCTTTCAATTTTTTCTTCATCCGAGAACATTCACTTTTGTAATTTGTGGCAATTACTCGCATACCCTCTATCTCTGTTGCAAATGTTTCAGTGTTTTCTTGCATTGCTTCGCACTCTTCTTTCAACGATTCTTTGATATGTTTTTCTCGGTCACAAATGTTTCGTAACTCGATAAGCTCTTGATTTTGGCAATCAATCAGTTTCATTTGATCTCCAAGCTGTCGAGATAGTTCTTCTACAGCCCTTTCAGCGTCATTACGTAATTTTATTTCCAATTCCAATTCATTTTCTTCTGCAGGATCGTTTTGGGTAACCACAGTTTCTAACTCCTCTTGTATATGCTGCAGATTGTCTTCTGGATCCACTTTATCGTTGAATACATCACCAGCCTTGTTGTCGCACTCGATTCTTTCGTAAGGACTGATTTTGTCGATAAGAACTAGATTGTCGTCGAATGAGGAGCCTTCCTTTACAGTTATCAAACTTTCGGGTGGCGCTGTTGAAGTTATGTTAAAACGTTCTGTCTTACCACGCAACTTCCCATCTTGGTCAACATAGCGTATTTCGTAGCAATCGTCAGCTGGAACGAAGTCAATTTTGAAGCATAGAGAGATGGCCCTTTCTGACTGATCTTTGGAAACCGTTGGAATCCATGCAAACGTTAATGCCTTTTCGGAAGATTCAGAATCCACCTGGAAAAGTCCGACCCAATCACTTTTGGACGGGGTAAATCCAGAAATTGTAAAAGCTGGAACTATCACTTCATCCAAGGTGTAGCATTTCTTCAGTGTGTGAAACTTTACCGGATAATTTTCTGTCATTGTTGAGCGGGTTGGTATCATTTATAACGATACTATACACATCAGTTTAGCAATGTAATGACTTCTTTGTGGATTCCTCTTCTCGTGTTTTTTTATCAAAAAGTAGAGTTTTCCAAGAAGCAAAGAGTTGATAAATGTAAAAGTTTGAATTTAGTTAGAAAAGTGAAAATCATCAAACAGATCGTAGCCTATGTTTTGGAGGTTTTAAACTAGAGGTTTCGAGTATGAACTGGCTATATCAAAAATATAAACATTAGAAAAAGAGAGTGAAAATAGCATATTTTAAAAAGTCCAAGGAAATGATAGAAAGTTTAAGTTCAAGTTCGAGTGAAAAGTGGAAAAGTAATACGTTTTTGCTAGTAAAACACAAATCATAGGTGAACAACGAACCTGACGAAGATGCGGAGCATATTAGAATAGTTTACCAATCCAAAGTACAATTTCGAAATTCCATAAAATAAACAGAAACATGTTTTTCTATTGCAACAAAAATGAGGGTTTCTACGCGTGAGGGAGGTAAGAATCATTGAAAATAATCTAGTATTTGTTTGAGATGCTAACGAGAAATGTGTACTCCTTAGAGAAAATTAAGTTACCAGAAAATTTTTTTTTGCCATTTTTTCTCAAGTTTTATTATTATTAGAGAGTCAAAAGACCTTTCTACGTTTTCTAGTTTCTCGATCAGAGATTTCAATGACCCTCCATAAAATGTTGCTTATAGTTATCCCCCTATTACTCTGCTTCTTAAGATATCTGCATGCCCCAAACGTTTGTGTGTAAACGTATGCGCTTCATGAGTAATATCGACCTCAGTAGATTTTATTTCTCTGCAATCTTGCCATCAATGCTCTACTGCATATCCGTTTGGGATGGGTGCTCAAAAAGCCTGATGGACAGTGTTAATAATGTTCAAAGTCAAAGCAGCACGTTTTATTTGCAGAGTCAAAAAGATAATACCAGATCAGGAGTTGCATCAATGTAGCTGGAAACCACTTTCGTGGTATTACAAGCGCCGAGCTGCGTGTATTGCGTATAACATCTTCAATGACGAAAACCACCCACTGAACCACCTTCTCTCAAAACGTAATCCAAACCGAAGGCTACGGAATGTTCTAAAATTTGACAACCCACTATTTAAAACTGTTAAATATAAGCAGTCGTTCTGCTACAGAGCTACGGTGATCTGGAACAACATTTCTGACGAAATGAAAGAAAATAGCTACAACTGTTTCCGAAACATTATATCCAAAAACATCAGGACCCTTGATGAAATCTTGATATATCGACCATATGGTGGAAGAGCACGTGAATCTGAACATTTTTACTATTAGTTTTGAATGTGTTCTTAGTTTTTATTTTAGTTTTTTTTACATGATTACGGTTTTCAACGTCTATGTGATAATCAAATCGTGATACCTAAGTCGCTAAATTCTTCTGCAAATTCACTTTACATTCTAATAGAACTTTCGATATTTTTAATTTTAATTAATTTATATATAATATTCAAATGTAGTTTTATTCAAGGTTGGTTGAACTAGCTTTATTTGTGTCTAAACTTGTTTTAAAGTCAACCATGGTCTCACTCAATTCCAGTTCATAACTACTGCGCACGTGGCTAATTCTCTTGGTAATCTCATTTCCTGGATTATGAAGCTCTGTAACTCTCTACTTCATGTTTTGAATTGTTTTAAATAGTTTTTTTAAATAATATATTCATTTTTTAAATTTTAAATTTTTAATTATACTTTATAGTAGGTCCACATCAGTCTATGACTGCGTACATTGTAAGTATGACCTTCTTTACCAAATAAATAAATAAATAAATAAATAAAATAAATAAGTATAGAGTCCTGGCCTGTTTTATGTTTGTCCCGAAAACTGTCTCAATGCTACTTCTGGACAGCCTTCCTAATTCTGGGTGCCAAAAATTCTGGTCTTGAAAATTTACATCCGTGCTGCGAGAGTTGCGCCTGCATTCGGTGAGTGTGGATGTATAATTTCAAGACCAGAATTTTTGTCGTTCAGAAATAAGGACGGCTGTCCAGAATTAGGCACATTATTGACGGTACATAGTCCTGTCCTTGTATATTGTATGTCTTTATTACACCAGCTAGCAGCTTTTACGGGGCTCGAAATTATGAATTTAACTAAATTGTAAATTAATTATGAGCTAAATATATGTACTTGACTTTTGAGCTGATTTGATTGATGTTCAATTGGGGATTCCAAGCAACATCTTCCCCATGCAAAAAAACTGGAGTCATATCTATATTACTAATCAGAAGAATGTTTCTCATCTATGCATTTTTTCCCAATCCTTATGTTATGAGAAAGAGAGTAAAATGAAAACAGTCATCTCAAATAAAAGTAGGATGCAAAATGCATATAAAAAATCAGCATCCCAGGTGGAAATTTCTATCATTTTCTAATTTCAAATTCATTAAAATCTCCATTTTGAGCTTTAAAAACTGATAAAAAAAAATGTCAGTTATTTTTATCGTTTTTTAAATATCTACCACGTCTAAAGTTTTTTCGAATGCCAAACCAAATCTTTGAACAAAAGTATCAGGAGATTATCTAATAGAGAAAAATTTCCTGTGTTTGGTTTTGTCTGCAAATAATATGCAATATGTGCAGGCTGTCAAGTGCTTCATTTTTTTCATTTTTTTCATTTTTTTCATTTTTTTGAGATGCTGTCATTTTTTTAATTTTTTTGGAGAATTTGTCATTTTATTTATTTTTTCTCTCTAACACTGTCATTTTATTTCATTTTTTTCTGAAAAAAGTATATAATTGAATATTTTGACATGGACATTTACATACACAATGGTGTGAAAGACAGTTATTGGGACTAAGAATGATATTGTTTTTTTTTTTACTGTTAGTTTTCTTATTAGATTATGAGGTTTTTCTGCAAGATAAAATATAAAATAAAGTGGTTTAGTTTTCCAGACTTTGTAAACTGCATGCATCCTATTAGATACTGTCTTACGTTAGTTTAATATAAGTTTACTCTAAGAATTGTATCTCCTGTTAGTATGATGCAAAGTATCTTCTGTTAGTTTTAGACAATGTAACTTTAAGAATTGAATAGGCTATTAGTTTGACGCAAGCCAACTCAATGATTGTATCATTTGTTAGTTTGATACAAGGTGACTATAAGGATTATTCCTTCTGTTAGTTCTTGCAAGTTAATTCGAAGTGTTCTTACTACTGTTCGATGAATTGATTATGCTTAAGTGTTTGACAACGATATTGTGTTATTTATAGTCATAAGTTACAAAAAGAAATGAAGACATTCATTGCCCTTTTTTCTTGTAAAATATAAGTTCTGTTTAGTCTGGCTTGCACCGAGATGATGAATTTTGCCAAAAAAATGTAATAGTTCTAAGTGGTTGTTTTATTAATTATATTATCTAGGTGTGACAACTTTCAAACTTTGCATACAACCCTCTTTTGTGTATGGTTAAGAAATCAAAAAGAGATTAACATAGCCTATAGACCCACATAAACACAACCATTTACATCCAAAATAAATAACTGCTTACATTTTGCATATACCATAAAAGTTAGTTCAACTTTGAATATTAGAATTTGTAACGCGTTCTTGTAAAAATTGATTCATTGAAGCAAAATTCATCCTGAGTTGCAATATTTTTATTAGCTTTTTTTGTGTTTCCGTCCCATAAAAATTTGAAAATTTGTCATTTTTTGTCATTTTTTTAATGGAAATTTGTCATTTTTTGTCATTTTTTAATGGAAATTTGTCATTTTTTTGTCATTTTTTTGAAGAGGTATGACTTAACAGCCTGTATGAGTCATATTTTATTACTTTGTAATGGGGAATGTTGTGATCAGATGATTGAAGGATTAGAGCTGTGGTCAGTTATCACTTAAGAATTGTGAGCTAATATCTCCAAAATATAGACAGCCCAAGACTGTCTAACTTCTAAATGTTTCCAAAAAATAATTTGATCGAATAATTTGATAATTGGCTCAACTAACCCACATGACTGCTGAATAAATTGTTTGAGATATAACAAATAACGATGAAAGGTCTTGTCTTCAGACTTATTAGTTATGTAAGGTTGTTTTTTTTATAGAGTATTATTAAAATGGTTGATATTGAAAAGGCAAGAAGAGGTTGGAGCAGCCAAAAGGAGCACTCTTACTGGATACCACAGGCTGATGTGGAACCATACCACCTGACCTTCATGGCACGTTCATTAGAAATGGTCCTGGAATAAATGAGGTTTATGGCACTAAACTCAAACATGGTGAGAATTTTTCTACCTGGAAGATATTATCAGCTTATCTTATAAATAAGGATAATTCTGAACATCCCGAATATTCTTTTTTCATTTCCAGCTAACTCATGTCAGCCTTTGGTCTTGTATTTCAATCATACTGCATGCATGTTACTTAAAAGTGGACGTTTAAAGCTATTTGCATGAAAGCAATTTTTTCCCATTCAGTTCTGAGCATGTGATGTGAAAACTGGCATTTTCTGTGTGTGTTTGTCATCTATGTACTTCTATGTACTTCCTTACATGAATATCGTTCGTGTGCTTTAGTAATTAAGATTTAATTTCCCTAGGGTGCTGGGTGGATGTTTTACATTTCTCAGCTTTTTATGCCGTTTGGTTTCTCGCATCATATTTTTTAGTTGTTTTGTAGAGAACCTAGACGATACTCTGTGTGATGATGTAAATAGTATTTGAGATTTTTAACTGTTTTTAACTGTTTTTATTGTGTTTTTTTAGCCTGAAGATGATATAAATATATTGAAATATATTGCGAAAATTAAAATGAATTGTTGGCTACAAATATAAAGATTAAATGTTTTTATCTCTTATCTTCTTTCACATCTGCTTTAACTTGACTTATGCTCTTATCACCATAAGCAAAAACAATCAGAAAAAATACAATAATGTTTCAGTACAAGTTAGAATGAATGGTTCGATGTTACAGACAGCAGATGCTGTTGCTCAAAATCCTTGGAAGTTTTGTTTGGTCTGTGGTTACAAACATATATTCAACAGTGTAGAAGAATTCAGGATTCATTTGAGAAAAGTACACTGTACTAAAGAGGGTGGTTCATATGTTTGTAAATATGGGAGGAATAATGTATGTCCATCACTGCCTGTAGAAGGTGTGCATGAAAAGGACTATGTTGACCATGTGGAGAAAGTTCATATTGGCTTAGATGGTTTGTATTGTTGATAATTATTTATTGTATAGTCAAAGAGAAACCTTCAGTGTTCTTTAAAAGATATGCACATGCTGATGGTAATAAAGGAAATTCAACCTCTATGTATATAAATCTGACATTTTTGATCAAGTTAAAGTTTCTTCATATGGCTGTACTAACAGATTTTGCTGCAAGGTTGCATTCTCTTGTCTTTATATATTTCTAGGTCGAGCAAATGATCAAAGGCCTAAATCTGGTGCAATAATGACAATGCCATCTTCACCAGTTCGACATACCAGTTCATCCTCTTCATTTGTTAATGTTATTTACAAGGATGACCAATTAATTGGAAAAGACAAAACAAGTTGGACGCAATATCCTTGTCAAAATTTGAGTGCTGTCTTAAATGATCCCAGAAGAAGTACAAGAGAGAGTGATTTTTTCACTCGACTATGGGGAGAATCTTTTGTCCCTCATAGTGTTGTTCCCCTAACACTACTTCCCAATACACCACGGTTATATTTTACAGATTATTGGAAGCGCTATGAAATAGTAAGCTATTTTTTGGTTAAATCTTTTTGTTTCATTAACTTTGGCTGTAATTACTTCATTGTGAAATCTGAACTATTACCTACATTTTTTTCTCATCGTATTTTTAACTCTTATGTATTTCTTATTGTGAAATATGCAACAGGGAATAACATATGAGCGCGTGTGAAAAGGATAAGTACAACAGCAGTCAATGTGTGTTTTGCTTAAACATGTCTTACGACTTAGTTGTTTGTATAGAATTTCTAAACTAATTAGTCAGTATTCATTCTTTTTGAAAATTTGTTTTTATTTTCCTGAAGGCCTTTTTAATAACAAGCGATGTGAGCTGTTCATGTTCTAGAAGTGTGCGGATGTGCACGATTCAAGAGAAAAGGTTGATGTGTTTTAAAAGAGACATAACATTGTTAAGATGTACTAAAGAAAATGCCTTACAAATTTAGCATTTCTTGGGCTTTCCGAGCCTTTAAAAGGCAAAACCCCCTAGTCAGGCTCTAGTCACGCTATGCGATCATGAATTCCCAATTGAGGTCTAATCGCCTCAACTCCAAATTTATAGCTAATGCCCTGTTAGTGAAAGAACAGCAAAGTTGTATCGTGGAAACTAAAATTGAAAGATATTGCTTTTAGAAATACATGCAACATGAACGATTAAAAAGAGCTGTTCTTGCACCACATACTGGAAAAAAGCATCACTCTCGCAGTAATGAAATTCAGTCAAGCAAGAAAAAACAAGGTATCTTTATATACTGTTATATAAAAGTACTGTTTTTTATACTGTTTTTAGTTTATAGAAATTGTTTTTAACAATGAAAACCATTTTGCTTAAAAACGACTTGCAGTTTTGTAATTTTACCTTCTTTAGCATTAAAAGCTTTCTTTTGAGTGGAAAAGATATTTCTTTAATGTTCTGTGCATAAAATAGAATTATTGTTATTATGAAAAAATGAATAGTCAATTTCTTTCCTTCTGCATTTACAAACTACAGTTTCACTGTATGTGAACTTATACAATTTTTTTTCTAGGAATTCATGATACAGATGATATTCCAGAAGTGAGTTATCTCTTGAGGATGATTTTACCTCATTCATACCTGATCATGCATATTATAAGCATGTTGAAACTAGTTCTCCCCTATTTTGAATCCATGTAGCTTTTATCACAATTTGTTGATGATTGACTGACAATTTTTCTAAACTTCCATTGTTAATTTATGGCTATCTAGCTTAAAAAATTTATTTTCCTACAAAAAATATATGTGTGGGTTTCACCTTTTTCCAAAGTGACTTAAACTCTAAGATGAGGTTTTTAATATTCCATTTCTTCACTCATTCTAAGAAACTCTTTTAGTCCAATGCATGTTCAAATTGAACAAGAGCCAGACGGTACGAAATAGTAGCAGCAGAAATAGAATGCGTTACTCTGAGTCGAAGATATATATATACTGCAATACAATGTTCCACCCAAAAATTACAAAACATTTCATAAAGAAACTTTCATAAAAACACATTTATTTAAAATTAAAAAAAAAAAAAAAAAAAAAAAGAATTTAAATAAATGTGTTTTTATGAAAGTTTGTTGGCTGAATAATGAATAATGAGTATAAGTAAAGTTTTAAGTTTTCCACTGAATGGAAAATGGCATTTTAGAAGATGTTTTGGAAAATATTTTTATAATATCGTCAATGTGGATCAGACAAAGTAACATCAGAAACTGATGGTTTAAAAACAAAAGAAATGAAATGACTAATGTGAGTTGTAATGATGTGTATTGAAAATTGAAAATTTTTTCCAAAAAAATTAAAATTCCTTGATTATGAAAATTGATCATAAATTATTGGTTTTGACGTTTTTGACTATGATGATTAATGAGTCAAACAGTGTTATATCTGGACATTAATTTCACAAAGAAAAAGATTGTGGCTTGAGTTGTAAAACCCAATTAGGTGAACACTGTCAATTCACTTGAAAAGGTATCTTTTAAACAAAACATGGAACCTTATTGGTAAAAAATATATAAGTGAACAAAAACATTTTATAATATCCATCCCTACAATATAGTTTTGCTTTTCATATGAAAAGCAACGATTCGATGTAAAAAATATCTAATATCAAAAGGTTGTTTTTTTTTTAATAACATTTTGAATATAGCCTGTGTTCACTAATTAAAATTCATATAGCTATGCAAACCGGTCCTTAGCTACTTTACAGTGTAGGCTATACTGTCATTTCGGACATAGTACTGCTGCCACCATATGAAAGCGAGTTTTGATTATTGATTTTCGAATTTTATTTTAATGTGTAAAATTCAAATTGATCAATTAAACACTAATTCTACTCATACTATACTTGCCATTGTTTACTTATCATTTGATTGAATTTTGTTTTATGCTCTTGTACAGATTTTCTTCAAAGCTGACTTTCAACTAGAAGACCCTGAAACCTTTAATATTGTGTTGCCATGGTCACATGTTAGTTCGAAATCTGAGATGAGGAAAAATTCAGGAAAACTGCTTACAGGAGAAGGTAATGTTATACGTGATGTTCCAAAAAATGTTAATAACAAATAAATTTTTTTACGTGATATTATGGCTTGTGCAAACCAAAACAAACTAGAAGCCATTAGGCTTGAACAATTTCCGCATCAGCCCTTGAGAAAATTGCTTTAGGCTAATTTTCAAGATATCTGAATGACTTGTACACTGACTAATAATTTGATACAGTCTGGAATTCATCAAATTACTCCCTTCTTTAATTTATTTAACTTAATCTTGACAGCTTTGCAATTCACTATGATGTTTCGGAGCCAGAAACACAGTTCACCAATATCTTGTGCATGATGTTTATTCATGAAAATTAAAGATTTTATTAAAATTTCGTCCAAATTTGGCCCAAATTGTCCAATTTTAGTCAAATCTGACAAAATCACTGTGAAATTTGAAATCAGCACCTTTCAAATGTAATCCATGCAAAATTTCATGAAAATTGAAGAACTTTCGATATTTGGTCCAAATTTGGCCCAAATTGTCCAATTTTAGTCAAATCTGACAAAATGACTGTCAAATTTGAAATCAGCACCTTTCAATTGTAATCCATGCAAAATCTCAAAAAATTTGAAGAACTTTCGAAATTTGGTCCAAATTTGGCCCAAATTGTCCAATTTTAGTCAAATCTGACAAAATGACTGTCAAATTTGAAATCAGCACCTTTCAAATGTAATACATGCAAAATTTCATGAAATTTGAAGAACTTTCGAAATTTGGTCCAAATTTGGCCCAAATTGTCCAATTTTAGTCAATTCTGACAAAATGACTGTCAAATTTGAAATCAGCACCTTGTCTAAATTGCCCAATTTTAGTCAAACATGTCCTAAGTTTTCCTAGCATAGGTCAGTCATTAGCTATTCTGAATAAACAAACAATCCGAAATCCGAACGGACTTTCCGAAAACAGCAAAAAAGTGTTACATAGATAGATAGAATGTGTAAACCAAACAATTCCCTACGCTTAAAAGCGCGGAAATTGAACTAACAAAGCATTTACCTATGAATATTCTCGAAGATTCTCAAACACTTTGTTTTAATTCCGTGGTTTTCTTGTTTATTGGTAGCTCGCACACTACTTGGATACCGTAGAAGTACAACTTGCTCAACAAATTGCTACGAAATCAGATGATTTTTTTGGAGCAATGAGATCTCAGGAGTCTCTTGAAGGTGAAGTGAAGCAATCTTGTCTTGAAGTTAAACAGCTGAGGTAATTAGTTTTTTTACAGTCTGCTAAATTATATGACCTCACACAATGGACGTAAGGCATGGATAAAATGCAGATTACTAAAACTCAGTGTTTCCACAGAAACACAAAAATGCTAATTTTGTATATGTGTGATCATGCAAAATCTGAAAGGTTAATTACAACCAATAAGTCTTGTTGGCTTATATTGATTTACCCTGTAAATATGGGTTGTTATTTTTTTTTTTTTTTTTTTTTCTGTTGTGACATCGATCTAAAAAATTGTATGTGTATCTGCTTGTTAATTTGCCATTTTGTGTAATACTATTACTAATGGGATAAACTTTCGCGGGGATTAAATTTCGCGGATTTCGCGGATTTGGGTATCATCCGTGAAATTAAGTCCCAATGAAAATTTGAAAAAGGTTCATCCGCGAAATTAAATCCCCGCAAAAAAAATTTGAATTTTTTCTTTAATCCGCGAAATTTTCAATTTTTAACGTTTTTGATTTTTTTTGTCTACGCGAAGGCACAAAACACTCGAAAAAGGTCGCTTTTTTCTCTGTCAAAACCTCGATATGTTTGTACTAGAATCCTAGGGATGAGAAAGAGTGAAAATAACGAAGCAATAATAATTTCAAGGCGTTTTATCTTATCTCTATTTCAAAATAGATGACTCTATTATTCGAATTGAAAAGAAATTTGTTCATTTTCTTGGAAAAGTTCTATTGCAAGGTTTCGGCCCTTTTCATTTTTACCCTGATCCGCGAAGTTAAATCCCCGCGAAAAATTAGGAAGCCCCTCATCCGCAAAATTTAATTCCCGCGAAATCTATAAATTTCGCGGATGAGCTCAACCGCGAAATTTAATCCCTGCGAAAGTTTATCCCCCACTGACCACACTTTTGTTGTATTAAATCTTTTTTCGTCACAGGTTACCTACTGAATCCAGTAGACTCTATGTTGTGTGATTAACTCTTATGTCATTTATCAGATATGTTCAAAGTTGTATCCACACAATATCTTCAACATTTTGTATTTATCATTGTAGACAAACAATAATAGAGATGAAAAACAGGCTCGTAAAGGAACCACTAGACGTTATGAGATTAGTCCGACTGCGTAAAAGATATGGGGTTGTGGAAGAGAAGGTGGGTGGAATTTTAGTGTGTCCTACAAGACAGAAGATCATGGGCCAGAAAGAAAAATGTTAAATTTAAAAGAATTTTTTAAAAACAACTGTTTCTGAATGTAAGATTTAAAAAACCCTTCTTTCATCATAGTTGAAGCTGATGGCAACCATTCACCAAACCCCGCCCACTATTCAACTATTATTAGCCAATTCTGACTTTGTTAGTGCTTTGGATTTAATCGAAACATCATTAGAAGTTTTAAGCCAGGAACTAGCTGGTGTTCAATGTTTCAGGTGACTCTTTTTCTGACGTTTGTAGAAATCACAAAAGATTTTGCGCTTTTATTTTTGTTTAGTGTTACTTTTAAAAACCAACTTGTGAACTTTTCTTTCATTTTTACTTTAAGGCATCTGGGATCGCAACTGACTGAAATGAGAAGAGTTATTGAAAGAATGATGTTGGCGGATTTTATCGACTTTGCTTGCACTATACTAAATCAACCTTATTCTGAAAAGAGAGAAATTTTATTTGAAGAGGTAATTTTTGTTGTTCACAACTGGCCATTATGGAAAATTTAGTTGTTTGTTACTTTACAGTTCTCTGCTTCATCTAGGATCGTCTTCTGTCAGTTGTGCTTGGATTACTCCATCAAAAAAAACAGAACTTCCTTCATCTTTACAAAACTGAAGCATTTTCACTAATCAAATCCAACATCAAACAGGTAATGAAAATTTTTATTCTCTGACTATAAGTTTGGAAGGGTTTTAATTATTTTCACAAACAATATGTCATTTATGAAACGTTCAAGTGCAAGTTCATATACCTTATGAAGTCCTTTCATAATTTTACAGACCGCTCATGATGCTATTCCAGAAGACACAGATGTAGCTGAAGATCAAAAGTAAAGAGAAGTTTTCAACTTTTAATCCCTTGTTTTTGTTGTTGTTGTTGCTTTGCTATGATCATGTTTTTTTTGTTCATTTTAGTGCAAAATTTGGTGATTACATACGTTCATTAGCTCATGATGAATGGTTAATGGTATTAGAAGCTGTGTTTTGTGTTGTGTTACAAATACTGCGAAACATGAGGGTATATCTTGGCTTTTTTGTTTGCTTTCATATTTTATTACTTTTTGGACTATGTTGCCATTATATTCGATAGCTTTTTGGTCAATTCCTCCCATGTCCTATGCAAACGCTAATTTAGGCAATATAGAAATCCATCCGTTATGTTATGGTACCATTTCAACATCATACCATTTTTGATACGTTATTTGAATTGGACCAAGTGTGAATAGAACACCTTTCTGATAGCTTTCTGGCATGGTGGAAAGATGATCTTGATGTAATAGGACTCTGTACTGTGCAACTGCATACTGACCTTTTGAGTCAATTGCCTAGCTACAACCCAAGCAGTTGGAAGAACCACCTTAAAAGATGAAAGTTTAAAGACTAAGACCTCCTAGTTACTAAATAACGTGTGATCTGTTAACACTAGGTCATTCATGATGGGTTGGTGGCGGTCTTTTCATTAGCTGCTGGTATCAAAGCAGAAGAGGAAACCAAATCAGATATCCCCATCACCAATGAGTAAGTGATTATCTTCATGCATCTTAGATATATAGACTTCATGTTTGTTTGGGACTGTAGGTTATCTGGTTTTGTTTAGAACCGACTCTTTTCTGGAGAAATCTGAATGTGTGAAGTTAATGGGTGAAAGCGAAGATATCTTATGTGCGGCCTGTGAGCTTGCGCAGACACGCTGTTCAAAAGTTATCATCATGAGGGCGAAGGATCATCCTGAAAAAAACAACAACAACAGCAACTTATCATCTTCCTAAACACTTATCAGAACTTTGCTTGGTACTTCATCATATTCCTTAATGACATACATACCAATTTAAGGTATGGTGGGATACTGGCATCATTTATCACGATTGGTACAACAACTTTTACAACATCATTGTATGTCTAAATAATCATGCAGAAGACAGTTTAAAAAACAGTTTGGTTTGTTGCAATGAATGTTTTATGTTAGTTCTCCCCATACATACATCCTGGTAATGAAGAACAAAATCACAAAATAGTCAGGAAAACCATTCAACCTTGTAAAGCTTGAGAAAATGATCAAAACACATTTATGGGATTTCACTACGATTGTCTTCAAACTACTGTTATGTAGATATCGTCCATCAAAGATTTTAATGACGTCACATTTGTCATATCCATCCATATCATATCCACACACTTTATGAAATTGTACTGCACTAGACTCTCACTAATTCGAATTTCAAGGGGAAAAATAATTTATTCGAATTACAGAGAGATTCGAATTATAGAAAGTCGCTCTAATTCGAATTATTGACTTAAGCTAGCAAAAAATCGAATTAAAGAGATCGGAAAGTGACAAAAACTAGATTTCAAAAGTATCATTTTTTTCTTAAGACAAAAAATCTATAGAAAATGTTGCTCAATATTCTATTGTTTTGTAGTTGCAATTTGCGCTCTTTCTACGATTCGTGTTGCCTCCAAACGAAAACATTCGAAAGGGAGCGTTCGAAAACATTCGAATGAGTTTAAAGCCCCTTCTACACTTTAAAAATTCGAATTACCGAGAGAATTTGCCGAAGGGGAACGAAAAATTGTTCGAATTATAGAAAGATTCAAATTACAGAAGTTCGAATAGTAGAAAGTATTTTATGAGAGTTTCTTAAGGAAAATTGACGGTAACTGAGATTTTGTTCGAATTATGGAAAGATTCGAATAATAGAAGTTCGAATTAGCGAGAGTCTGCTGTATTTCCTTTTTACCTATAATATTTACCTACATATTTGCCTCAGTCCTATTTCAGCCTTACCACATTAAAAATGGCTACATAAAGAGTATTTAGTATGCTTTGAACATCTCGATAAATGGTATTAACAAACAATAACAAAAACAACCCACCCCTGGACCTTTGCTACTGATACTGACTTCTGTTTCCTTAAATTTGTTTATCAAATGTTTTAAACACTCATTTAGTTGTCGATATTTCAATGAACGTTCTTGCTGATGAAGAATATAAACTGCATGTAGTTCTTTGATTATAAATGCAAGGCCATCAGTATTGTTTACATCCCATTCAATGAATGACTAAACAAATAAAAAAGTAATCAAAGGAGAATCGAACTAAAATAAATAGAATATAAAAAGATAATAAAGGAGATAAATAATATAAAACTGCTACCTTAAGCTTAGAGATATCTGGCTTCATCTTCTGGACCAAATATAAAAGCAGGTGAAAACAACGGTTTATCAGGATCGAAAATCACTTGCCCTAATGAAGAATAAAATTCAAAATGGTACAATATTATAAACCAAAAAAGATATATCACAAGATGAGTTCATCTCATAATTTTTTAATTGGAGGATTGAATGTTCGTCATCAACATGCTGGCTAAACACAGAAACAGTTTAAAATTAAAAAGTTATTTTTCTTCTTGTTGCAATATGAGACAGTAAATTTGAATTTTTGGTGATTTTTGACAGTTTAGAAATCAGTCAACTGCTTGGGATTCAATAGGAACTAACAATTTATGCTTCTTATTTTAACTTAAAAAATTAATACAATCTAGCTCAAAAGATATTCAGATGGTTTGCCATTATACTTTGAAGATAAGTCAACAAAAGATTATGTTTATATGTGCGATATGTTAATGATGTCTTTTCATTATGTGGAGCACGAAAAATTTTGGATAGAATTTTCTCCTCTCCAGAGTCAATTAATCTGTCCTTGCTGTTACATCATTGTGAAGAATCGTGTTGATGCTTAAGACATGCTTTGTGTTTTTGATTATTTTGAGCATAAGAACAATTGAGAAAAATTACCACAAGTATTTACATGTTTCAAGACTCCCTCCAACATCTATCGTAACATCGAACAAATTATGAACTGCTGTATCACCACTAAAAATAGTGAAAAAAGTCATTATATCAGTTTTTATACTACAATTTTTGTACAACCTTCTTATATACCAAATAGTAATAATAATAATAGTAATTATAATTTTCATTATTATATGCATAATTATTCAAAAACAATAAAAAGATAATTTTATTTGAAAACCAACCTTGACTTGAAATTGCCGACAGTAACAGCTTTCTGTCTGATACCCAATACGATTTTTCTCAATGATGTTACATACTTTTGAATATAGTCTTGAAAGTTGGCAGAGATATCACCCATAATAAAAACAGTACTCAATTAAGACATTCTCTTTCCATGGTTGTTTATTTTATGCTGTGATCACCCAAGAACTTAACATTATAACAGACTATATAGAATCTAAAAACCAAAATGCATCAGCCAAACAACATCTCAGTAGAATAACAATCTTATAAAGTAAATTATGTTATTTTATTAATAATTTTTATGTTGAAATCTTGAAGAATGATAGAATCTTGGCTAATATTGTTTAAGCTTTATATTATTCAGGACAGCAACCCCAGTCTGTCTTCAAATGATGCACCACAAACTAACGTTGCAGGCAAGTAAAAAGAACAAGAATTGCATTGATAACTAGAGATTTCAATGGTGATGTTGTTGGAATAAGTATTGATGGTTTTTATAGTTTACATGGAGGATATGAGTGTGGAGACACTAAGAAAGAATTCCTGAGTTTTTAACATTAGTAACTAAATGAAGAGAGATAATCATTTAAATGAAATTTACCCCAAGGAGAATATTTTAAAAATTATAAAGAAGAATTGATTGTTCCTGAGGAAGATAAGAAGAAGAAAAGTTTATTATGAGAATTTGCTACATTACAGAATTTGCTTGGTTTATGGAAATATGTCTGTGTCTATCACAAGTAGATCCAGAGTAGAGTCGCTATTTTCATAGACAGAAATACGGTCAGAAAGGCAGTAAAGGAAGATGAAGAATATGAAAGTTGCAGAACTGAAATCAACTCAATAAAATTTTCTTCGCTACTGTGCACACCATTTTTGTTGCACATGGGGTGTTAACTATACGTGTGTAGATGTCCCTACTTTCTTCGGTCTTTCTTAGGAAATTTTAGCTGGCATTTACACTCGTATGAAAGTCACTTCTTAAAAGCCATGTGAAGAAAACATTCCTTTCGACACGCGTGGTGTAAACAGTTGCCTGTAATACAGTTACAAAACACCATACATACATATAATCATGGCTAAGTCTAAAACCGATAAAAACAGTAACAATGTTATAGAAAAAACAAAAAAATCTAAGAAAATCAAGACAAAAGAGTTAGAAAGTAAAGAAAATGATAATAACGAAGTGAAAAAAGCGACGTTATCCAAGCAGAAAGCAAATGGTAAAGTTTGTTTTTTCGTTGCCTTCCACTCATGTGACAGTATGTTCATTTCAATTTTCAAGATCACGTTTTTTTATTCGGTCTAAAAGATTACTGAATGTTTCTTTGTCTAGGAAGATTTGATAAAATAGGCACTTCCGCCATTGTGTTTCAAGTGCAAAATAATTGGGGTGAAATGGTTGCTGCCCTTTTAAAGAGACATTGTATTATAATAATGTGCTGTAGTATTAACTTCATAGAAATTACACAATAGAAAAGATAATGATAATCAAAGGATATTTCCAAAAATAAGTAAATCCTCCTGCCATCAAATTGGTGTCTTGGCCCTTTTGTTGCCCGACCTAAATAGCATAGCAGAATTACGGCTGTTGTAAAAATATATTGAGCGATAGCAAGTAGATGTTAATCTGGCTTGAAAGATTGCTCCCCTGTCCATCAAAAACTTTGAAAATCTTGAAACTCATTTTCTTGAGCATTGAAATTAGTACTACAATTTGAGATATTTGCTTGCATTGTTTTATCTTAGTGTTTAAAGGACATTTTTTCTGAGCTATTGCAATAGATAAAGAAACAATATTTCAAAATTATTCATTATATTAAAATAATGGGCTAAGCTTTTCGTTCATCTAAGAACATCGCCAGGCGAAGTGATTTTTGACCACATTGCAATAGATGATTTGCAGTATATACATTTTCACACCATGTTACGATGCAATTTGCAGATTTCCCCCATAGCTTGTATAGTGTTTTGACAACCTTTCCTGAAACATTGATGACACCTTTAAGTAGTTGATATACGTGCATTGAGAAATAGTATTACAGGAAATCAAGTCATTTGCTGTGAATTTAAAGAAGACAGTCATTGACTTACCCTTGATTTTTTCTTTAATTTAGTGAAGGTCAACGGAATGAATGGAAATGCTAAAAAAGGTAATTTATGATTAGCTTTAACTTGATGTCTATGAATAAAGACTTGTTTTTATTGTTCATTCATTTGTTTCAGCAAAAAAAACTCCTTCAAAGCAAGATGAATCTAGTTCTGAGGAAAGCAGCGATGAAGAAGAAAAACCAGCAAAACCAGTCAAAAAAGGTACACATCTGGTTTTATATAATCCTTTTAAACCTGATACACGTAAAACATTTTAGTGTTTAATATGAGATTTTAATGAATATCAAGTATCTTCCAGAACAGATTTCTTTGGCACAATGTTAGAAGCACTTGAATGAAAAAAATAAACAACAACAAATTACACTCAGCTTTAGAGTGATCTTCGAAATATATTTGTCATTCTAGTATATGTTTTAGATTATCTTGATTAATACTTATTTTAGAAACCAAGAAAACTCCAGCAAAAAAAGAAGAATCAAGTTCAGGTGACGATAGTAGTGGTGAAGAAGAAAAGCCAGCAAAATCACCTGGTATGTCCATGAAAATTACAATATTTTCAGTGTTTTATATGACTGGGTCATAATGGTAGAGCTTGTATAAATTTTTTCACACATTCAAATAGCAAAGAAAACACCAGCCAAAGCAAAAGAATCAAGTTCAGATGAAGATAGTAGTGACGAAAAAGAAAAACCAAAAAAAACAGCTGCTCCTGTCAAAAAAGGTAAGTTATTGATCCTTCAACTATAACATTTTCTTTACAAAATTGTTCAGTGTTTAGTGAAAGAATTGTGCAAGCATATGTGTAGGGTAATTACCCTATTACAGTGACTTTTGTGTTCTCTAGTTTGAACCCCCTCAATTGTTGAAACGATAGCAACAACAAATTGTTTGTTTTTCATCCAATTCCCCGACTTTATGTGTGTGTAATACTTTCAAAGTCTTAATTTTCAATACCTCATTCAGAAACGAAAAAAGCACCAGCAAAGAAAGAAGAATCGAGTTCAGATGAAGATAGTAGTGATGACGAAGAAAAACCAAAGAAAGGTTTGATCCATCGACTGTTAAGAGAAGAAATTGTCATGGCAAAAAAATTTTGCAGTTTTTTGGAATTTTTCTCAATTCTGTGAAATTAATTTCATGTGAAATTTTTTCAAATCATGCTGTCCGCAAAAGAAAATTCCCTAAAACATTTTCAACTATTATAGTTAAAAGTTTACTAGTTAAAAATTTGGTTTTTAACTTTTTCTGTCTTTGGTGTATATTTTGCACGCCTTTTCTTTGGTATTTCAACATAAGAAAACTGCTACACATAAGTATAACTCTAAAGTCTATTAGAAATGATCCTCTGTGAAATTAAATTCCTGCAAAATTTAATTAAATATTTAATAGAATAAAATAATTAAATTCTTGTCTTTTAAGGTATAGCTTCTTCTTTACAATTCAGAGATCGAATTAAGGGTTCGCAGTTCGCCATATGCAAATCATTTTTTAGATTATGCGATCTGATATACCCTGTTTCAATCAAAATTACGAATCAACAATTTTGGAATATCTTAAGAAAAAAACTAGTTAATATATCAAATAATGTACAACACGCACGTATGCCATAACTTTAAAGTACAATGTTTGTTTATTATTTGTTTTTTCTGTCAACAGTAAAGTGTAATTTACTGTAATTCGTCTTCGTCGTTGCTCATTTTGTAAAGATAACCGTTAAAATGACAAGTTGAAAATTCAGAATATTTCAAATTCTCCGTTCTTGATAAATAGCTTCATTTCTGTATCATGTCCTTCACGTTTTCATAAGACAACGTTAAACTTCGTGTGAAAGGAGTTATTTCTTGAGCAAGTTAGTAAACATGTTTGTTTTGCCATTCTGCAAAATATTCAATCCACAAATTTTATTTCGTGGTAGGTTTAAGGCATTTAAAGTTATGGTATTGCACAAGGCTTCTTTTGAGCAATATTTTGACTCACTGCTTACCCTAATCAGCAAGAAAATTAATTCGCAAATTGAAGAAAAATGGGTCGCCAAGAGTCTTAAATGATTTGCACTTTTCAAAATAATTCCGAACCATCCATTTTATGTTAATTCAATTTCTGCAATTGTTTAGTATTTTTGCAGGCATTTATGTTTGTAATACTTTTGAGTCTTAATTATTTTTTTTGATACCTCATTCAGAAGCAAAACAAACACCTGCAAAGAAAGCACCAGCAAAGAAAGAAGAATCGAGTTCTGATGAAGATAGTAGTGATTAGGAAAAAAAGCCTGCTGCTCCTCCCGCTAAAAAAGGTAGGATATCAACCTTTGTTGTTTTTAGATACTTCTCAAGGTTCTTGTTTATTTGTATCCTTTTTAAACATATCCATTGTACAACAACCATGTAAAGTGGACATAATAACTCTCATTCAGAACCTAAGAAAACACCTGCTAAAACAGAAGAATCGAGTTCAGATGAAGATAGTAGTGACGAAGAAGAAAAGCCCAAAAAAGCAGCTGCTCCTGCCAAAAAAGGTAATTTTGAAAACAATAATGATGCTATGGCTGACTATGATGACTGTTTAAATCATTTAATATTGTGGGAAAAATTATTAATTATAACACACATTAAATATGGAATTTTCTTCCAACACTTAAACCATTTTTGAGGACTTCTTTATGCAATATTTGGTCTTATAAAATAGATAAACAAGCAATGGTGTGTGAGATAGTGTGCGACTGCTTAGCCATATTCTACCTATAATCTAATATTGCAACTGCACGCTTTTCTCTGAGCCATAAATCACCTGTGTATCATGTGAAGTGAGTAGTAAATACGGACTAGTACAGGATTATACACCTTAGTGAAGAATATAATTATTTGATGCAATTGGTCTACGTAAAATTATACATAAACTTTGGGGGATGGCCATCATAAATAACTGAAGGTTGTTAGAAATGATGACTATGCAAGTGTTAATGTATTATTTATTGGAGCTGTCAGATAAGGATGATGATGAAGATGTTAAGGAAATGTCGTGTCAGACTAAATAAAGTTAAATGAAAAAAGATTGACTTTTAGAAGGCTACTGAATATTTACTAAAACCTTAATTTTAGAAGTGAAAAAACCAGCAGCAAAAAAAGAAGAATCAAGTTCAGATGAAGATAGTAGTGATGAAGAAGAAAAAACTACCAAAAAATCAGTTCCTGCGAAAGGTATTTCATCGATTGTTTTGGATTTCTAAATTGCAACAAAATGTGCATTTGCTTGATTGTAGTTTCATCTTGATGGTTTTTTGTTTTTTACATTCAGAAGCGAAAAAACCAGCAGCAAAAAAAGATGAATCGAGCTCAGATGAAGATAGTAGTGATGAGGAAGAAGTAAGTAAAAAGCCTGTACCGAAAAAAAATGGTAGGTGTCAGTTATCATAATGCTGTTTGTATATTCACTCTTTAACTGGTTTTACATTTTTATTTTGGTGGTTTGTAAATAATGCTATTCAATTTGATTCGAAAACGTCGTATGGACTGAATGATGACCAAAATAACTTTGTGACCATTTTGTTGCTTTATACAAAAAGTCGAACTCGAAGTTGTTATTATCGAAAAATTCCCTCTCCCTTCATCAACCATCTTGGTGACATTTGCCTAGTGAAGCGAGTGGCTTAACCAGTTCTCTATTTTCTTTTAAATTATAAAAATTTTAACTCATGTTGTCTTATGCAGAAGCCAAAAAAGCACCAGCTAAAAAAGAAGAATCAAGCTCAGACGAAGATAGTAGTGAAGAAGAAGGAAAATCGAAAAAAACAGCTGTACCTGCCAAGAAAGGTAATTTATTGATCACCTATAACCAGTGCATACAATTTTTGAGTGCTGTGTTGAGAGTTGAGTTGTGTCTTAATGCTTTTAAAGACCTGATCTTGAATGTGTTTCTGTGTCTTGATGGGTTTTTGTTCATTCAGAAGTGAAAAAAACAGCAGCGAAAAAAGAAGAATCGAGTTCAGACGAAGATAGTAGTGATGAAGAAGCTGCAAAAAAACCTGTTCAGAAAGGTATAAAGAGTACAACCATAAAGACCTTTCAATATCACAGTGGAATTATTTGAGAGTGATATGTTTGCTCGGTTCTATCTAGAAGTGAAAAAATCTGCCAAAAAGGATGAGTCCAGTTCTGAAGAAGATAGCAGTGATGAAGATGAAAAACCTGATAAAAAAGCTAAAAAAGGTATTGCAAAACATTTTCTTGTGTTTAGTTATTAACATTTGATCAAAGTGTTCCTAGAGTGAAGATCTCGTATTGTTTATTTTTCTTCTGTAGCGAAAGCGGCAAAGAAAGAGGAATCCGATGAAAGTGATAGTGGTGAGGAAACCACCAAAAAAGGTATGTTTTTCTTTTCTTATGCTTTTCATACAAGTAACAACTCGCTGATGTCTACATCTGGACTGGATTTTCAGGAAAACGAAAAGCTGACTCGTCAGAAGAAAGTAGCGAAGAAGAAGAAAAGCCTGCCAATAAAAAGAGTAAGTTGACACGAAATAAATGATTACTGTGGCTTATCAAGTTGATCAGTTCCATTTGATACTGATTTCATTTCTTTGCAGCTAAAAATGAGTCGAACAAGTGTAAAGCTACAGATGATGGCGACGACGAAAGCAACTTTAAAACGCCTTCTAAGAAGAATAAAGGAGATCCTGCTAGCGTATTTATTGGTGGCTTATCGTACGACACTGACGACGATCTTCACCCAACTAGTGTTCGTGTCATAACTAGAGATGGACAGTCGAAAAGATTTGGTTACGCCGATTTCGATTCTGCTGAAGAAGCGAAAAAGCTTATCGCACTGTCCGGCTCAGAGCTTGATGGACGAAAGTAAATCCACACCTGCTAGTGGTGGTCGAGGCGGCCGAGGTGGACGGGGTGGTTTCGGCTCCGGTGGTTTTGGTTCGGGTGGTCGAGGAAGAGGTCGAGGTGGTGGGGGTGGGGGTGCTGGTAGATTCGACAACGAAACACCCACCAAATTGTTGATGGTCAAGAATTTATCTTTTAATACAGACAATTATAGCCTTTACTCAACGTTTGATGGAGCGAATGACGCACGTGTTGTAATGGACCGCGAGTCAGGTAGATCTCGAGGATTCGCTTTTGTTGAATACGATGATGCAGTAGTAGGCGGGAGGCATTATAGGCCCACTTTTCGATATTCATAATTTTATCGAGAATTTACTATATTTTTTAACGGTATGAAAATAAGGGGATTTCCCCATGACATTATTAACGTGAAACGCGTTAATAAGTGTTATCATGAAATTTCAATTAGTATAGAGGTTTGGTGTGTATCCCATCATCGGCTACGATTCTTTTGTCATAATAAGCGCTGAGCACACACAAGCACATCCTAGTAAGAATTTTCGGTTATTGACTTTTTCAAGTTTTGGAGTTCTACCATCAAACTTTTTTGAAATTGATTTTGGGCTTCGGTATCCATCTTTCTATCTATAGAGCTGAGTTTTTGTAAAGCGCTGTAATATGTTCCCTGCAAAACCTGGAACTCAGAGAGATTGATCCTCCCATTAGTCAGCGCCTGACTTATGTTAGTTTCGAACACAGCGATTGAGGATGTAACAATATCATATAATTTTATCACTTTTTCTACTTTCTTTTGATATCTTTTGATGACACCTGTGGTAAGACCGGTACAGATAGAGCTCGCTAAGGCTACACTACCTAGTCCCACAGAAATCGGTATTCCAATAATAGTAGCCCCTGTCGCTATCGAACCGACGCCGCAGCCAATAGTTATAGCGCTTGAGCTAGCATTTAGTAGCATCAATCGTTCTACTGCCTTGCTATATCTCTTGAGCTTGATGCTAAATTTATCCTTTAGTCTTCTCAACTCTTCGAATTCGGAGTTTATTATACTCGCGTTGAACTTTTCCTGCTCATTCAAATCCTCAGGAGCAGTGGGTAGTTTTGGGTATATTGAATCAGTCATATTTAGAGAGAGAGAGATTATGTTATAATAATAGATAATAATAAATTATCCTCTAAATAAATAAATAAAATGGCAGACATTGACATAGATCCTTTTGGAGAACATGGTATGACGACAGATGAAACAACCGATGAGACGTTTCCTCTCATACAAACTTCGGGTGGTGAACAAATAAATACACGCGGAGCGACGGGTGAAACCTCATTTGGTGGTGGAGATCAGAAAATTGAACTTTTGAAAAATTTTGTTGGTGATATATACAAAAGATTATCTGAAAGGCTCCAGCAATACCCTGAATTCAAAGCTTACGATCTGTTTGAAATTAGAGATAGTGAATTATACTACAAAGACAGTAGCAAACCATTGACGAGCGAAGGAATACTAAGGGGTACCGATACTATAGCTGAAATATTGGGTAAGAAAAGATTACGTAATTTAGGGTATGATATACCTAAGAGCAAAATAACAGCCAGACAGGCAGTTATGCTAAACAAAATACAAGAAGAACTACCTTCATCATCTAAAATCACAAAGGCGAGTGATGTAGAGCTCGAGGAGATTACGGGAGACATTGCAAACAGCACGGGAGATCTAATCTCAATGCTTAGACAACAATCGGTCGATCATGAAACAACTCAGACCGGCGATCTATTTGAATATCCTGTGCGCGAGCTGTTAGGATTGGATAAAGCGCTGAGAAACATACGAGGAGGTCTTCAGGAAGAGGTTGCGAAAAAGGTTCGAATAGAACATCATATTGATCGAGAGAAAAACAAGTTGGAAGAAATGGAAAATGATGCAACATACACGGACGAACAACGAAAAGAGGTTGAAGAGAGAATGGAGGGGTTACGTGAAGAGTTGAAAGCTAGGGAGGAGAACATTAATATTCTCAAAGGTAAACTAAACAATCAAGTTACGAGCATCAAAGAAACCATTGCTAAAGTCTTCGATAAAGATACCACATTGGGTGAAAGGATACGAACACTATTCCGCGAACAAGGTATCACAATCGTTAGCGTTCTGACGGCGTTTGGTATGGCTATAGGTGTTCTTGTGGAAGCTTTGTTACCATCTGGAGGTGGAAGCTCAGTAAGTCACTCACAAAATCCTGATGATAAAAAGGACGGTGCAAAGGAATGGATAAAAAATAAACTCAAGGCGTTAGCATCACTTCTAGGTAGATTAGCATCTAAAGCGGCAGAGGCTTTACCGGGAATAATTGGGTCTATCGTATCGTGGATACTCACTAGAGCAAAAGAAGTTGTAGGTTGGTTGAGTCAAAATTTATGGGCTCTGATTGTAGGGGTTGGATGGATGATCTATACGTACCTCGTGACTAGACGGTAACCATCTGAGTGTGTATATATGTTACACGATACGTGTAACATAATTTTTGTACTCAAATTGAATATACATTTTTTCTTTCAAAATACCACACAATTCCACCAATTCCGATCATACTCAGGGCTATAAAAGCCAACTCTCTTTCGTGTTGATCATCACTCGGTGTATAAAAGTCGCTCAATACAGGCTGTCGTGGTAGCGGTTCGAGATGATTAGGAAACACCCTATTGTACTCTCTCATCGCATCGTTTAGTTCTACGAATTTAGTCTCAGCCTTCTTTTCGAGCGTGAGGTGTTTATTAATGAAATCGATCCTTTCTTGTCGTTTTTGCTGCCATTCGATCTGTGCTTTTTGTAATTTTTCTATGGCCAGATCATGACGTTTTCTTTCCCTATCAATTCTGTTTTTGGATAAACTTGAAAACAGATAGCTTGATCCTGTGAAAGCCAAAGCGTTAGCTAAAGCTCCACCTAACATCATTGCGATTGAAGCCATATTCAGATATTGATATTTTCAGGTAAAATCTTTTGTTTGATTAAGTAGTCCTTTGTCACTTCACTAGCGGCGATAATGGCAACTAGTTTTGCTGTATCTTCCAAGTCGAACTTTTGGATTAAGGGAGGTGTCATTTTTAACACCTTTTTTCCTAGCATAGAGTAGCCGATAGCGAAAAAGCAGACGACTGATGCATGATATAAATCGTTGATGATACTTTTCTTGTCCATGTTTGTTATATATACATTTTTTTTCTTTTTATTCCATTTCATGTTTATTGATTGGTATTTTAGATTTTTGTGGAAGAAGAAGATCTTCGAGCTGTGTGGGTGGTGGCCCACTTGGTCTTTTTTTATACATAAAATAAGCAATTCCACCAACTAAACTGAGAGCTATTATTCCTCCCAAAACATAGTTATCCATAGATGACTGTTTAGTCGGTGTTGTCTCATTTCTATTCGATGTTGGTGTTACGGTAGCATTTTTCAATTCTTCTCGTTTTTTACGGTTGTATTCTACCAACCTCTTACCCGCTTCAACCCTTTTTGGGTTCTTCGTTGTCAATTGAATAGGAGTCTGTTCTTCTGACATTTTTATTATCTGCTATATTTATATTATCATCGGATTTTTTTAAATTTATTTCATTGATATAATGCCTCAAACTAATAAGTCCACCACTCAGTGGTGCTAATAATGAGCCGAATTTATAATATAAGTCACATGTAAATCTTTGAATGGCAGAGTTTAAGAAGGGGTCAGTTTCCAGGTCATTGCTCAATGCATCTTGATTGTTTATTCCTAACGTTGCACAAGCTCCCATGGAATAAATGCGTATGAGTGATTTCCTCAAGGATTTTACCATTTGACCTGACAGTTTAGCCTCGTAGATACTAAAAAGTTTTTCTACCTCTTCATCTTTGAGTTTGTTAATTTGCTCTTCCGTGTACATTTTCCCTAAGTATAGCTTGCTTTTCCCGGTTAAGACACACTCGAGCAGTTTTTGCCTTTTACCATCTGAAGGTGGTGGAGGGGATTCACCTGGAATATCGTAGCTGATTAAATTACCGATCGCTGTTTCCGCCATTTTTATTAGAGAGAGGTATTTTTTCAACACAAAATAAAAGTAAAATAGCAAGATCACCAATATACTTAATAACACGAAGTTGACATATTCTATCATTTTGTTGTGTTTGTTATAATTTTCTTATACTCTCTTATAAGTTTGTTGTAATTTGCTGTATAAGAGTTTGCTATCTTCTTATAAGTTTGTTGAAATTTGCTGTATAAGAGTTTGCTATCTTCTTATAACTTTGTTGAAATTTGCTGTATAAGAGTTTGCTATCTTCTTATAAGTTTGTTGAAATTTGCTGTATAAGTTTGTTACAAGAGTTATGTAACAAATAACATCAACCTACTCAGCAAATCGCATACGTTCTTGGGTGTTCCATCCTCATGACTAGGCATGTGTGTTTCCCCGCATTTAACTTTTCATTGACCTCTTTCAAATTTTCTTTCAATTCAATGATATAATTCTCTTTATGAATAGTGGTTAGATCGTTTCTATCTTTTGGATACCACACATATAACATTTTAGCTAGCCGTCGTAAATTTTTAGGTATAGCCGTGTATGATTGTGTAAGTAACCATAGCGAATGGTTTCGATGGCGACCACTAATTGCCAACTCGAGCAAAGGCTGTCTCTTTTTGTCCAATTCCTCATCAGCGATTATGTCGTCAATGAGGAATAAGGTTTTATATCCAGCACAAAAGAGGGTCATTTCCTTAATCCATTCATACAAGCGACCTTGCGGTTCAATTAAAATCACATAGCTGTCAGTCCAAAACCACTTCCGATCTCTGTATGTTTGATTCCACCTCAAAGTTGGACATATAATCACGATGTAATCAAAGTGATTGAGATATTCATTTTCTAATAATTTCACAACACGGGCGGTTTTGCCACACGCTGTAGGTCCGACGAATAATGCCGTGTGAGGTTCTTTCATGTAAATTGTATTCATTCTCTTAATATAATACAGACATAAATTCTCCGTTTTGAATATTTAATTGAGCGTCCATTATTAGATATATATATGCGTTTAAGTTTCCTGCAGTTTCAGCGGTCTTTTCAATCTGTAAAGTGATGCCTTCACTCGCATTTTCAATCCTTCGACCGGTCCCATGCAAGGCATTCTCATCAATTGTTCTGAAATCTAACCATAGAGCATACTTGTTTGTCAAGTAATCAGAGACTTTTACATCATGTAATCCCAAGCGCTTTCGGTTTTCGCCGACGCTATTATCTTTTGGTTTTCCTTCAGCAAAATACTTGCAAATCTCATTGTATTGTTCAAACGGCTGCATCCCTTGAGCAAAAAGTTGGTTAGGCTTACCCTCAACGATGACAGATACCTTTTTGATCTTTGGATTGTAGAATTTGCAGGTTTCTCGTTTGTAGGATTCTTCTTCTTCAAACAGAACTAAAATACCCTTCAAAGATTTGGCAGGTGTGTTGAATGACCAATTCCACGTTGTGTCTGACTTGTTTACTCTAATTTGCCTGTGCCGCAAAATCCTATCATAGAGCAAAGCCATGTTTTGATATTCAGAAGCGATTTGTCTAGCCAACGTGGGTTGTGTCACAAGCTCATATTCAAGTGAGATGTTAGATATTTTGTATTTACCATCTGGGTTACGTTTTTGACCTGCGGCAGTATCTGGAGGGTCAGAATAAATAACTCGGTTATAGTCGTTAAATGTGATCTCGTAGCAAAGCCTATTACCTAAACCTGCTTGATAATATGGGATAGTACTATCTAGCATCTCAAAGTCGAGTGGAATGACAAACTTGTTTTTATAGGTGTCAGCAATGGCTTTGTCTTCCGCATCATCGTCCTTTTTATCTGAAACACCAATCCTTAATTTCATACAATTCTCTGTACACCCATCGTCGATGATGATAACCTGTCTTATCGCGTTTGTCTTTTCAAACTTGGTTAACCATAAATCTCTGTAACACCCAAAAAGATCAAAGTCATCGATGCTCAATATCTCGTTACCTTCGAACTTGACAGCCAACTTTTTAACAATAGCTCTCCCAATGTTACTGACCAATGTTCTTTTTGAGTCAGCTTTCGACTCGAGTTCAATATCAAAACTTAGATTCGTTGTTCCTGGGATAATAACATCATCGCTTCCTAAATTTGAAAACCTAACCAATAATAGCTGATTTTGATCGATCTCACTCGGATTGTGTGTGACAATTACTTTTTGACGAGAACCTTTTACACCGCGAGCAGTTCAAAGTGAACGTTCTGGATTTAACCTCTTTCCATACTCCATTATTAATTATGATATATAATTAATTATTACTTTTTATCTCGGTTTAGCGGATGTGCAAAACAACGGTTCTTCCTAGGTCTTCTTTTAGCATATTGCAATGTTGATCTGTGAGTTTCAACGTGAGAGACTGAAATACACCATTTTTTAATTTTTTGTACTGAGGGTTTTTAGGCTCAACATGTGTGAAGTCGCTATGTTCAGCCATGTGATAGGTTAGTAAAATATCACTTAGCTTTCCATTCTCAAGATTTTGAGTGTTGTCGAGTTCAGAGAGATGCAAATTAATTTTGGTTATTTTAGCGAGCTTATTTGTTTTGATTATTCGAGGGTCTTTGTCTAATGAGGTAAGTTTTACATCACCTGCTAAAAAGGCACCTGCTAAAAAGGCATTCAATTCCCTGCTCGTGAACGTTCCTTGAGGTACCAACTTTTCAGCTTTCCCATGAGTCAGTTTCAACTCTTTGGTTATTTCATACGTAACATTGTCTGCAAACATATCAACCAATGCGATCTCTTTCGAACCGTCCATATTTCGAATAGGGTAAGATAGATAGATTGTCTTCTCACCTTTTGCGACATTTACTGTGATATACATTTCTTGTATTAGAGAATAGAGGATTATATTTTTAAATAATGCAGAACATTTTTAAATATAATCCTAATGCGCTTTATAAGCCAAATGGAGGACAATACCTTCAGATATTGAATTCTAAAGATTTATACAAACAAACAATTATTGTCTCTGAAAATGGTTCTTTTCCTGCGAGCTTTCCCAATATTTTTACTAATTACGAAATGGATGAAAATGAAAAACGCATGAAAATTTGGCGGGAACAACCATTTAAATTATGGCAAACCCAACTCAATTTTGTCACTTGGTGTGCTTCAAGTGCTTGTGGGGTCAGTTCTGAACATCTGAAAGAAGGTCGCTCTACTCCTATGATTAGAGCAGTATATCGTTTTCACGTCTATTATCATATTAGACGAATCATTAAGCGTCTGCAGACACCTCTACCTTTTGAAGATAGTTTCAACCAATACGATAATCCTTATAACAAAGAAGAGTTTTTAAAAATCTGTAGTGAATATGGTGTCGATTCTGATCCTAAAAAATACAAAGGGCAATATTTTTACAGCTCGTATCAAAAAAAACGTAGAGACTATCCAACGCCAGGTCTGAGTTATTTCACAGATGACTCCATGACACGATGGATTATAGAAAAATCTAAAGGTTTCACCAAGCCCGGTTTATTCATGATTTCAGAAAGTGTTAGAGCATATGCCTATCTTGTTCTTAGTTCGCAAGCCTCAGCTCGTTCTTCTATTTTAGGTAATAATTCAAGCTCTTTGACAGCTCAAAGAGTTTTTATGAACAACCTTGAAGACATTGTTAACCGCAGAGTTGATATTCCAGATGACATTAAACGTTATCAAGATACTTTAAATTACGCTTCAAGCAAAGTTGATTATTCTGTTGGACAAGGTATTTACATGTTACCTACTGACATGAATCTAAACATCAAGTCGGGAGTGTCTGGTTATAATAATAAAATTCTCATATCTAATGACAATTTGAGCCTCGGAAGAAACAAAATGATTAATGTTATGCAAGAGCATCATATTTCACCCAAAGTGACTAGCTCTCCAATACAAACAAAAAATAAAAGTTCACAAAAGGAAGTTCAAACAGATTCACTCCCATCTCACGAAGAAGAGAAAATAGCTTTGGTTTTAGCGATAACCACGGTGTTTAGCATATGGTATGTATTTCGCTGATCAGCGCATGTAGTTTGCAATTATAGCCGGCATTGTGGATACATGCTAACACTTCTAAGCCCTGGCGTTTGTTGAATTTCGATCGAAATGACGGTAACCTGAATGTCTCTATGGACCAGAGAAACCTGACAGTGATAAATCACCCAGACACAATGCTAACCATTCCGCGATATATTCAACACAACTGCGGGGAAGTGCGCACTCATGCAAGTTTTACAACCAGAACATGAGAGATCTACAACCGCCGAAGTATATATACTTCCTCTCAGACGAACTGCGTGGGGTTCGAACACACGACCTTGCTGTTACAAGTTAGCGTTCTTATCCACTAGACTACGCTGATCTGTGTGTTATATGTATTGTTAGCTCATTTATGTTATAAAAATGAAACTACTACAAACTGCTTTTTACTACATTTTTTTATGAGATATTTAATTGTTTACATTTATGAGTAATTTGTGGTTATATAATAATAATTAAAACTGCTTACGTGTTGTTATTTGAGAATTTTATTATGTAATCAAAACTTACCATGTAATCAAAATAAAAAAAAAGTCATAACAAAAAGCTATTTTGAACATAAAAAGATGGTTACCGTCAAATCGAAGAAAATTATAGTGTTCTGAGAGACACCACAAGCAGACACTGAGGTCTAAATGAATGATATAAAACCCAAGAGCGGAATAATTTGAAATTGTGGTGAACAGGCGACAGAGTCTGCCGGAAAGGGAAGGTCTAGTGGAGCGGCTAGATTGGAACTGGATGGTGCCGTCCGCTCCCGGTATTCACCACAAAATGTGCCAAAAATTGTCGGGAAAAACAATGTGACTAGATGTAATATACTCGAACAGATCATGAACGGCCATTGCGTGCGTAGTAGTCGGAGTTCGTAAGTAGTCACACACAAATAGTCTAAGATCTAGGGGTAGAGCTCAGAGCTGGTGGATTCGAGAAGCCAGGGTGGAGTGCCGGTTAGATCGAAGACAATGAATTAAAAACCCTCTAGGGTATCACAACAACAACAACAACAACAAAAACCCTAGGGGGTTCTCCTCAGGGAGTTTTGTTTTCAATAATAATAAGTTCATGGTTGGACTCATTTATTGATTAAACTTTATGTAGGGAAATACCCTAATATTTAAAAACTGCTTACGTGTTGTTATTTGAGAATTTTGTTATGTAATCAAAATAAGATCGTCACGTATACACAAAAAGAAACTGATATAAAGGGGATATGATCATAAGTATATATAGACAATGGAATTCCCAACAGTTGATACATTCGAACAAACAATCAAAAAGCAAAACAAGGAACAAATGACAGCGATCATAAAGTGGCGAGAGCTACCTGAAAACGTGATTTATCATGTTAAATTTGTTTCTACAAAAGCTATGTATGCAGAGTTGCAAGACGGAACAGGAAATATATATAAGGTGTGGTTGCCTGAAAGACTTTTCGTTGAATTAAATGATTATGGTTGGAGCTCTAGAGAGCCCTTTGTCAGACCGAAAGGTCTCAAACAATCTCAAAAGAATCCAGAAAGACAATTCTTTGATTATGACATTATATGGCGCTAGATAAAATCTCGTCGACTCATCTTTACTTGTTTCTAGTAAAGATACTTTTGTACGATTCACCAACCTTGCACATAATCAGGAGGTAGCTCTGTATCTTCAGGTATTAATATTAACTCTTCTTTCACAAAAGCTCGTTCAGGTCCATCTTGAAGGTAATACATTACACGGTTACCAGGTTGCTCTATTACCTCACTCAATCTATATGTCTTCTTTGACCATATCCTATCTGTTGCTCTTTTTCGATGGTCGTCGTGCTCTTCACCCGGTTGCAATAGATATCTATACAAACCATCTTGAGGTAACTTTTCTTCAGGTGGATAGCTCTCTCGTTTAGCGAGAGCTACCTCTTTCATTTTAATAGCATCTTTCGGTTTCATATCGATCATCCGAGTCTTCGTATCGTTTAATCTAGCCACAAGTTTATACAAATATTTGACCCACGTAGATGATACCTTTTCCGAATCGTTCAGTTCTTGAGCATCTTGTATTTTGAATAAATTTTCGGCAAGTATCTTGTTCAACGCCTCGACAAACGCTGTATGGGTATGCTTATATTTAGTAGTTACTCTTTTAATTTCGACGTTATTCTTCTCCAACAGCTTTGTCACATCGGCTTTGAATTCTGAACCGTTATCACATTGAAATACTTTTGGGTAGTTTAAGGGTCCAACTCTATAGATATCTCTTATCATATCGGCAACCTCTTTGGCTTTCTTAGTCTTCAAAGGTCGGGCTACTTTGTAACGTGAAGCAACATCGATACCGGATAAGATGTACTTGTATTTATTACCATATAGCATATCACTAGGCATGTACAATATATCAAATTGGTGAATCTCATTCGGTTTAGTCACTTCATAATGTGAACGTTCAACATGTTTCGGTGCTGGTAAATGTACTTGCCACAAAGCTTGTTTTGATAGCCACTTCTTAATTACCTTCGGTTTGAAGTCGAATCCTCTTAGATTGCGAACAGCCTTTTGTCTTTTCCACAAGTTTTGAGGTTGATAATAAATCTCTTAAAGTTTAGTGTCTGACATTCTTTTATTTATAAACAACGTTTTATTTTAGCTCATTTTGTTAAAAAAATGACATCAAAGTGGGTTAAAGTTTATCTCTTTTATATATAAAGAATAAAGCATAAACATGACCGACAAAACAGAATCAGATTACGAGTCAATGACTCGTGACGCTTTACGAAAATTATGTGCGTCACGAAAAATAAAATATGTTAACCAAATGAACAAAGCTAAATTACTCGAGGTACTTGAGAAAAATGATAAGGATCCATTATTTCTTTGTGATCCTGAAATGAAAAAAGCATTTTACACACGCTATTCAAACTGGATGAAAAACAACGAAGAAAAATATCTCAGCTATCGAGAGAGTTATAACGAGAAGTTAAGGATGGCTCGCAAACAAAATAAATTGGCTCGTTCATCCTTGTAGAGTTTTTTTTTTATTAAATTCGAGTAACAAATGTTAGATCTGAAAAATGATATTTGAAACTGATATAAAAGGATATGAAACAAGTATATATATAGACAATGGAATTCCCAACAGTTGAAACATTCGAACAAACAATCAAAAAGCAAAATAAGGATCTTGAAATAAAACCCAGAAAAGCTAAATTGCTCGAGGATCCTGAGTTTCTTTTTAATCTTGAAATGGAACTCAGAAAAGCTAAATTGCTCGAGGTAATTGAGAAAAATGATGAGCGTCTATATTTTCATTTCAAGCTTAAAAATAAACTCAGAAATGCTAAATTGCTCGAGGATCCTGAGTTTCTTTTTAAGCTTGACATGAAACTCAGAAAAGCTAAATTGCTCGAGGATCCTGAGTTTCTTTGTGATCTTGAAATGGAACTCAGAAAAGCTAAATTGCTCGAGGTAATTGAGGAAAATGATAAGCGTCTATATTTTCATTTCGAGCTTAAAAAGAAACTCAGAAATGCTATTCAAACTGGATGAAAAACAACGAAGAAAAATATCTCAGCTATCGAGAGAGTTATAACGAGAAGTTAAGGATGGCTTTTTTTTTGTTACTTAAATTCGAGTAACAAATGTTAGATCTGAAAAAAAATGATATTTGAAACTCATATAAAGACAACATAACCACTTCTATATATGATCTCTTAAATATTATATAAATAATTATACAATATGACTACTAAAAATACTGTTGTTGAATTAAAAGCTATCGCGAGAGAGCGTGGCATACCCGGCTACTCAAGACTCAGAAAGGCTGGGTTGATTGAATTAATAGCAAACCCACCTGGTTTTGTTATAAGACCAATGAGGAATGGTCAACCTGTTCGACTTGTTCCACCACCGAGACCTACTAGGTTTAACCGACCTGTTCCACCACCAAGACCTGTTCCATTTATTCCTACCCAACAAGATATGGATATCTTCGAACAGCGAGAAATGTCAAAAAATAGACCTGTTGTGAAAAGTAAGTTGAATGAATGGAGAGAATGGTTGGTAAATCATGTACCAGAATCTATTAAGGAGAAAACAAGTGAAGCTTTCAATACTTTGAAAGATAAGATTCTCAATCTGTATAAAAAGGTTAGAAAAGAGAGAGATGAGGATGATAATGTTGTTCGAGAATTAGATCAACGACCACAAATCATCTTGATTGAAAGCTATCCAAGAATGAACAGGTATGAGGTTACTGGTAATTTGAATTCAGACCTATCAAATATGATTTTCAACCGAATCAGAGAAGATATCGAAATGCGTTCGAGGATTGTTTACAGTTTTACCGCTAAAATTTATCGGGGAAATGGGGAACTTGTAAAGTATGAAAAGACACTTCCTGGAGAAGGTACTTATACAAGTTTATCCGCAATCGAGGAGTATATCAAACGATGTGAGAGTCGAAGGTTAGATTTGGACGATGATGGTGTTTGGTCTAAAGCATATCTACCCGCAGCCGAGGTTTTCGACAGTCCGGGCGTGTATCAAGGTCGAGTCGAGTTTATTAGAATCATCATAAAAGTCATACACAGCAATGAACCGCTCATGGGTTGTGGTCCTCTACCTGATTGGCTTCGTGGGAAGAGATGTATCCATGCGATAGATGATAAAAACGACAATCTGTGTGTATGGAGATGTCTTGCCATCTACTTTTCGTATGCTAAAAACAAACAAAGACCTGCTAAACGCACTACTAGCAAAGCGTTAGAACTAGCTCGAGATTTTTATGGTGATCAGAAACTAAAAGTTGAGGATGTACGACCTACAAAACTCGTTGATTTTGAAGGTATTGCCAAAAAGTTTAGTGTCAACATCCGTCTATATGAGCCTAAAAACCAACAAGTTTGGAAGTTGGTGTTTGGTAAAAACCAGTTCAGAAAAAGTTTACCTTGTGTTGACATTGGTCTCTACGAGGGTCATTGCTTCTACATAAAAGATCTTGAAGGTTTGACACAACATTGGGAATGTGCCGCTTGCGAACAGAGATTCAAACGACACAACAATTATGATAGACACGTAACAGAAAACCTTTGTTCGGGAGGGAAAACCAAGTTGATATGCAAAGGAGAAAAGTTTAAGCATATCATGAACAGTTCTGAGAAGGTATTCTATGGAGGTAACACCCAGTTCAGTTATGTCGGTTGTCGATGGATTGAAAAACAATCTGAAATCACAGGTAAACATATTCATCACGCTCTTTGTGGTCATGGTGGTGAGAGGTGTGTGAAGATTAACAAGCGCGAGATTCTTGTGGATGGATATGAACCTGAAAGTAATACTGTCTATCAATATTATGGTTGTAAATGGCATGGATGTCCTTGTATAAATGGTGATCCGAAAAAATATCGAGCTACACTCGACATGGAGACAAAAATTAGGAGTCTTGGTTATGATGTTATTTCAGTTTGGGAGTGTGAAATACCGGAGTTGAGTACCGTTGAGCTTGAAAAGAAGTTTGTTCCATACCCATACTTTATCGTGTTTGATTTCGAAACGATACTCCATAAACTCGACCAACAAGTTACGAGTGATCTGACTTTTGACACTAAACATATCGCAGTCAGCGTTGCTATTACCGATAATTTTACAAATAAACCCACCTTTCTTGTAAATCCAGATCCGGAAAAGTTCATCAAAGACTTTATTTTAGATTTAGAAAACAGGTGGGTGGACATCTCGAAATGTGTAAGTGAAGAATATTATTTGCCCGACAAAGACTCGCTTCCATCCTCCGTAGTTACACGACACGAAGCTTGGTGTAATCAGGTTCCTGTGTTAGGTTTCAATAGCCGCAAATACGATCTGAATATGATCAAGAAGCACTTCGTTAATCATATGACAGAACAGGCCGGTTCAATCTCTGTGGCTAAGAAAGAAAACAGCTACATGTTCTTGACGACCGGTCAGTTCAAATTTTTAGATGTGAAATCTTATCTTGCACCCGGTCTTTCTTTTGACGGTTGGTGTAAAGCAAACAATTGTGAAGAACAAAATTTCGTCTTTCCTTATGAATGGTTAGACAGTTTTGAGAAACTTTCTCACATAGGCACTGTGAAATATGAAGACTTTTACTCGAGTCTCAAGAAAAAGATTTTGATCACTCCTCAAGAATATGAAGACTTTAAGGTTGAATTTGAGAAACGTGGATGTGTTACCATGTTGGATTGGTTAAAAGAATATAACTTGGCTGATGTTGTACCGTTTGTGGAAGCTTTGGAGAAGACGCGAGAATATTATTATGGAGACGATATCGATATGTTGAAGGATGCTGTATCTATTCCTGGAATTTCGATGACTTATGTTTTGAACAAAGCGTTGAAAATGAAAAAGAAAGGAGAGCCTGATTTGTATGCACCTGGGCAACCTTGTAAGTGTAAATGTTCGAAGGAATGTTATAAACAAGGTTGCAAAGACTGTTCAAAAATACGAAAAAATTGTGAGGTGTGTCCGAAAAACAAAGCTTATGAGTTGTTGAAAACCGGTATGGTAGGTGGTCCGAGTATTGTGTTTTCCAGATATGCCGAAAGAGGTGTGTCAAAGATAAGGCCTCATAAATATAAAGACGCTAGGGATTGTGAGTCTGTTGTTGGTTTTGATGCGAATAGTTTGTATCTGTTTTGTTCGGGACAGGAGATGCCTTGTGGAAAAGAGAGTTATATTGAGGTCGAAAATCCTACAGATCCGGAGTTTTTAGAAGAATTTTCCGAGGGTGTGTGTGACGGTTCTATTTTTGGGTTTTGTCAGGTAGATATTCGTGTTCCGGAAGAGCTAAAAGCTAAATTTGAAGAGTTTTCACCTCTGTTTGTTGTCGATAAGATTCCTGAGAGATTAGTACCTCAACATATGAAAGACTACCAAACAGCTACAAATAGGATGAATATCAAAGGAACTAAAAAGTTATTGGGGGTTTGTAAGGTGAGGAAGATTTTGTTATATACACCGTTGTTGAAGTGGTATATAGATCACGGTTTGAAGGTGACTGGAGTATATAAAATTCTGAAATATACAGCGAGCAGACCTTTCAAATGGTTCCCTAAAGAAGTAACCGATGCGAGACGAGATGGTGATTCGAACCCTGCATTAAAACAACTCGGTGACACTCATAAACTGAAAGGAAATTCGTTCTACGGTAAAATGATTGAAGATCTCGAAAAACACACCAATAATATGTACACAAAATCAGAAGAAAATGTCGATAAGGCGTTCAGAAGCCCTTTCTTTGACGATCTTGAAGTCATCAATGAGACATTTGAGATCAAAGAGAGAAAACGTCAAGTCAATATAAATCGACCTTATCAATGTGGTATCGCCGTGTATCAGTTTGCTAAACTGAGGATGTTGGAGTTTTACTATAACTTTCTCGATAAATATATAGATAGGAAAGATTTTGAGCTGATTCAAATGGATACGGATAGTATGTACATGGCTCTTTCGTCTAAGTCGTTGGATGATATCGTTAAACCCGAACTTAAGGATTATTATTTCAATCAAGGTAAAGCAGAATTTTTGAGCACGAGTAAATATCACGATAGAACACCGGGTTTATTCAAGGCGGAGTTCAATGGTACGCGAATGATTGCTCTTACGAGTAAATGCTATTTTGCGGAGAATCAAGATTTAGGCAAATCAAAATTTAGTTGTAAGGGGATTTCAAAAAGGCAAAATGAAATGAGTTGGCAGCGATATAAAGAAGCTTTGGATGGTAGTAAGGACATGGCTCAAAATACAGGGTTTAGGGTAAGTAATCATAAGATCGTCACGTACACACAAAAGAAACTAGGTCTCAGCGCTTATTATGACAAAAGAATCGTAGCTGATGATGGGGTACACACCAAACCTCTATACTAATTGAAATTTCATGATAACACTTATTAACGCGTTTCACGTTAATAATGTCATGGGGAAATCCCCTTATTTTCATACTGTTAAAAAATATAGTAAATTCTCGATAAAATTATGAACATCGAAAAGTGGGCCTATAATGCCTCCCGCCTACTACTGATGCTGAAGCCGCTACTAAAGCTCGGAAAGCAAATACTGGAAAGAATTTAGACGGACGCCCAATAAATATCGTATTTGCCACACCGAAGGAGAGTTTCACACCTGGCCGTGGTGGATCTGGCGGTGGAAGAGGACGAGGCGGTCGAGGTGGAAGAGGCCGAGGTGGTGGTCGCGGTGCTTCCGCTTCAAGCAAGGGATCCATACAGAAATTTGAAAGATCAAAGCTGACCTTCGATAATGACTCAGACTAGATGGCACGAAGCACGGTTACTTCTTGATAATCATACTACTTGAGTCGATCCTGCAAAATTCCCATCATTCCTTGGGTACATCATATATGACGTAAAGACATCTAATGACTTTTTTGAGAGATCTCTCTAATTTTGTATGTCTATGAGTATATTCGTACATATGGGATATGATAGTTGTATATGTTGCGAAAAGTTAACCTTTTATCGTAGATATCTTTTAATCGCGTGTTGATAACACTTATCTCCAACTGTGACATTGTTACTGTAATTGTTAAGATGCCCAAAAATTCGCTTATAAATATGTGCTATTTCCTTCTTCATCCATACATTGTGAAGTTGCATCTTTTTTTACATTTTTGTGTTTTAAATTTTACAAATAATATTTGAATTTTGAATTCGGTCAAATGTCTAGATCGATAATCCTAAAGAAACTCTCGTGATGTTTTAGTCTATGATTTTTGGTAGTAGCCCACCAAACACATGACGTCATTATGACGTCTCAATAACGTCTTAATTTGGTCATGAAGTCATATGACATCCCTATGACTTTTTCATGACGTTATTGGAAGTCATTCAATATGACGTCAGCAAGGCGGCGAAATGATGACTTACGTATGACCTGAAGGTCATGGTTATGACGACTTCGTAACCTCACTTCATGGTTCTTCCGAACTACGGAGTTAAATTTCGCAAGTTTCGCGAATTTTTGAATTAATAGCGAAATTAAATTAAGGTACCATTGTTTCGTGTAGTTGAGCAATTTAGGCAATCATTTTATTAGGCAATTATTTTACTCTTGAAAGATTTTCTAAGAATGTTTCAGTACTTTCAGAATAATGAAAAGTTTTTCATGAGGAACAATCACGAGGAAATGTTAAAGGAGAAAAATACAGGGGAAAGCATGTTTTTGTTTTGGGGCCGTTACTAAAAAAATATACACAAAATCATTAAAAAAAGACACATCATGTATTATAGCAAGGTTTCATTTATTAGAACTTCAAAAATAAACAGTAAATTAAAAAATAATAAATAGTGAATATATGAATAGTAAAACGTTACAAATTGAATACAAAAAATATCAAAATAGAGAATGATAAAATAATACAATTTAATTACAATGGACTACGTTGCACATTACACTGAAATATATTGGAGGATTTAGAGGAAAACTAAAGATAAATAGTGAAATCATGGATATTGTGTATGTATGTGGCAAAAACATCAGAAGGCTTTGAGGAACATGAAAAACATTTTCTTCTACCATAAAAAGATAACTTTTTCTTTTTTCAAGTGCAGTAAAAACCCATAGAATTGAATACACAGGCTTAAGGTCAAAATACACGATCTGATTTTACATATATGATTTTACATTATATAAAAAATCTGACTTTTACAGATCGTGTATTTTAAAAAATCATACGACTTTTGCTCTTATGACTTAACATATATGACTTTTAAAAAGTAGGATGGTCTTCTACTTTTTAAAAAATCATTTATGACTTTTTACAGCTGTAAACAAATTTCAACCAATCAGAGTGCGTCTAGAGGTTTGAATGAACTTTTTGAGATTTCCCTAGAGTATATTAGTATCAAATAAAAACTTTTTACGTGTATTTTACTGTTACATATGATCTTTTTCCATCCATCAAATGAGTATGTAAAATCATATACGTAAAATCAGATCATGTATTTTACTATTACATATATGACTTTTTCCATCCGTCAAACGAGTATGTAAAATCATATACCGTCTTCGTGTCTAATTACGGACAGCCTTTGTAATTACGGACATCAAAACGTAAACAAACATTCTTGTCACGAAAATAGACATGCGTTCTTGCCAAGTTCACCACGTATAACTGAATAAAATGTTTTATGAAACAGAGCAATCCAATAGAGAGCAATTAGCACTAACACTTGAAGAATAATAGACCGTGAAAATCATAATGGCCTATATTTCAATACTCAGTAAAAAGTGTCCTCCCCCACTGTGATTGACGTACTAAAACTTTATTTAGTTGACGTGTTTTATGATAATTAACTTTCTAAAAGCATGATCTAAAAACATTTTCATTCCTCAATTCATTTTTAAACATAAATTTTCGACCTGTCGATATTTCATGACGGAGGTGGCCATTATTATTTTTTATCCGTAAATATGGCTACCATATAGTACACACGGAGCTCATAAAAATACGCATGATTCTCAAGAGGGCGCAGTCTATTTTAAATCTTTAAAGTTTAGAAAAATAAATTCTAAATTGCATATTGGTAATTTTCTCTAGCGTTCAAATAAATTTAATTATCTCTCTCTGAAGTTTGTTTTATTACAGTTTGGTTGACAGTACGTGATGTGCCGTGTTTTTAATTTACAGACGGTTGGAATTATGTTTTGATCATGTCCGTAATTACCAAGGCTGTCCGTAATTAGACACGAAGACGGTATGTAAAATCAGATCGTGTATTTTGACCTTTAATATAACACTTGAAGACTTCCCTCAATATCATCGTTCTTACCAAAAAAACCTGATGGAGAAAAGAAATCTTGAAAGCTTGGGGAAACGACAGTAGTTTTTATGATATATAACATGTATAATAATTGTATAATATATCTATGAGAGTTGCACAAATTATATGTGTAAGAAACTTCGACTTTCGTTTTTCGAGTGTGCCATCATCCATCACATTTGAAAGACATCACAGTAGACTTCACAGAATTGCTTCGTACTGGGAATAAATCTGAATTCTTGTATATTCTGTGTATTCTTCTGTGTATTCTGTATATTCTGTGTATATATAACAAGATTTTTCAACACTTTTTATTCGCCTTTTTTGACTTTTCCATAATGATGGTTTTCAAGGCGTAAATATTTCTTTTAATGCAACCTCACTCTTTGATGGTCCCTGAAATAAAAAAAGGCAGAGAAGCAGCAAAATTTTTCATAGATATTCAATAACAACAAATGAAAGATATAAATAATCACATTAATAATTCTATGATTTTGATTGAGTATCAAATCAATGAAAAAACTTGTTTTATGTGCAGTAAATATGCGATTTAGGTCTCATTTCCTATTTTACATGAAAGTAAAAGTAATACAACATCAAAAATACTTGGGTATCATTACAACTAAACGTGGGATTATTAATAAGGAAGGCAAAATATAGATAACATGTTTTTCTTCAAGCATTTTTCCTTTCCTGAAACACTTGGAGCTTGCTTTTTGCCCTATAGCTACTTTCAGTATACATAAGTGAAATTCCGCACACAAAACTCATGCCAAACTCATTAAAAGTCTCGGATTTACCTTGTGTTCGCCGAGTCTTCTTGTGTATTTTTTCCGCCGATTTTCTTCTATTCTCCTCCATTTTGTTGAGTTTCTTTACGCGCCTCCTTGTTTAAAATTTTCTTTAAAAATGCATGGCCTATCGTTACCAAATTTCGAAATGTTAGTTCACATATTATTTATTCCATACAGTATGACCATTATTTTTATTGTCTACTTTGATACAAGCTTAATTTAAAGTCATTATTTAAAATGACACACTCTAACCAGGGCGTAAATATATTAATTACATACTTGTTCTTATTGTCATTTTTTCGTCAAAGTTTAATACTAAAAGCTTATTTCTATCTGTTTAAATTTAAAATCTTAATAATCATGAAAAGAGCCTTCAACGTTTTAATTTGTTTCTTAAACACATCACATGATTTTTGTTTACCCCCGTGAAATAACTAACACGGTTCATTCTGGTTCGCGCACGTGGTGAAGACTTAGAAACATTGCTTTCTCACTTCTTGAATAGTTTATAAAACATCGTTAGAATGTCAAGATATAGTAGGTGGCGCAGAAGTTTACAAACTGAGAGACTTTTACTGGATTACGAAGGTAGTAGTTCTGAACACGAGGAAGATAATGATAACATTCAAGAAGGCAATAATCATAATATCTTTTGAGCATCGATGATGAAAGAGAAGAAGAAGAGGAGGATGATATAACGGATGATGAAACGGATGATGATTTTAGATCAGACAGCCCTCGTGATGATTGGTAAAGTTGTTGGAAGGGAACAAAATAGAAGAAGCTGTTGTTTCTTCTAATTGGATTTCTGGTGACCGAGTTTATTGGTCCAATAGTGTCAATGCATCAAGAGATCTGAAGGAGGGGAAGATGCCTGATTATGCCAGTTGGAAATCATACAAGTTAATTAAAGTAAAATTTCAAGATGGTAAGTGTTGGCTGGAGTTTTAACTTGTAAACCAGGTGTGTTTTCATAAATAGTTCTTTTTGTTTTTAATATTAAACTGTTTAGATGACTACGATCTGGTTTGTGATTACCAGTTTTCAAGCTGTGATGAACATTTGTCTGCGAAGAAAACTAAAACTACTTTAACAGGTATAAAAAAAGTTTTTTTAAAGAAAGTTGCCCCATAATTTGTCGTAACTGCATAAGAAATTTGACATTTCAGATATCAAATTACCTACGCCACCACGTTCAAAATCTGGAAGGAATTCAATAGAAAGAAGTTTTATAAGTAGTAAGTTGTTATACTGCAATAGATACTTACACTACATATAATATGTAAGAAATTATACTCTTGAAATAATGAATTTAGGTTGGACTAATTTCAAATTTCATATAAAAATTGGATAAAATGTTTCTATAGTTAATGTTGATAATTTAGGTGTGGGAATCGAAATACTTTGCTTGGATGCATCATTAGATTTTCCGATTTAAAATGCTAATTGGAATAGTCTGTCTCTAGATTGTTTTTAAAGCTGTTATGAGATTACTTCTATTTTTATTGTCACCTACAATTTCAGACTCTCTGCCATCAACACCCAATGCAAAGACAACAAGTAAAGGGTCAAGTCACCAAAGCAGTGGGCATAAAAGTCAGTCCGGTTAACTTCGAACTAAAATATGATCAAATTATTGATAAATACGTAACATTATTTTACTATTTTTTTTTTTTTTTTTAGGATCAAGGAGGGAAATAATATCTGATTCGGACAGTTCATGTTCGCCAGTCTCAACTGACTTTTCTTCTCCCAGAAGATCACCAAGAACAAGAAAGCCTTGTCAAGAAACTTCACCTGCACAAAGGTCGAACTCATTCAGCAGAGCGAGTGATGCTTCTAGCTCTTCTTTGTTATCTATTATCCAAAATAGAAAAAGAGCATCCAGCTCACCACCAAAAAGTCAAAAGACAAAGTCTAATGGAAATAAGGACCGATATCCCTTGACTACTGATGGTATGTATAAATTGATATTTATTATTGTTAATATCTGTTCATTGTCTTGTTAATGGAAATCCCATCACTTAACTCTAGAATTCCAACGAAAATTTCTATATGCATTATCAGAAATCTTGAATGCTGTAAATGAAGGGCTAAGAAAAAATAATCAGAATTCTGCTGACACCTTCATTGAGAAGTGCCATACAATTGACGATTTTATTCAACTGAATGAAACCCTGAAAAATGATAGAGATGCCTATCAAAGCTTGGTAAGCAGAATGTAGTGTTAATTTGCTTCATTATTTTTTGCATTTTTTACTGATTTCTTTTATTGGATAGTTGTTAACCTCAAAGAGGATGATATATATCACTCACCCCACAATTATTTGTTAATAGGATGTTGTTAATATATTTTATTTTAGCTTTCTAAAGTGTCCAGAATTGGTGGCAAAGATGTGAGAGCAAATGTAAAAAATATCTTGTTACTCGAGAGAGTCAGTATTCAGCTGTTTTCAGGGTAACTAATGATGAAGTACTATCTGAGTATAGTCTTTGTGGGCTAAAGAAGAAAAGAAAATTTGATGGGTTAGCCATTCACGATATTGTCATGGGTAAGTATTTTGCTTTTAAATCTACTTTAAACCCCAGCACGCACGGCAACGTTGCAGCAACGTTGTAACAACGTCACCCCCTTACGTTGTTCCAACGTTGCTCCATGGTTGCGAATGGGAATCGCGACGACGTCACTTTGCAACGTTGTTACAACGTTGCAAAAGCAACGTCGCTACAACGTTGTAATAACGTTGTACCAACGTCGGAGCAACCAACTTTCTCTGCAAGGCAACGTTGCTGCAACGTTCGAAAAACGTTGTAATAAAGTCGGAGCAACCAATTTTTCCACCAAATTATTAGCCTGTTGCCTCTTAAAATTACGCTACGGATGTAAAGAAGGGGCATGAAATAAAACAAAGTTCAATTTCAGGCAAAGAAAAGTTTATTTACAGATAAAAATCGCCTTAGTAAAATAAATTTTTTACAAGTAAAATATGTTTTCTAAATAAATTAGTAATCTCTCTGAATAAATTAGTAATCTCTCTGAATAAATTAGTAATCTCTCTGAATAAATTAGTAACTTTCTAGTTGGTTTTTCAAGAGAAATCAAATAGAATTACGGCAATTTTTACACGAATCAGTTAGGTCAGTCGAAAATGGTAAAAGAACAGACATGTTTCAACGTATGGATTTTAACGTTTCAAATTATTCGACTCTCAGAAGAAACATCTTAATGACCAAAGATATAAGAAAAGTAGCACAAATCTCTAGTCGCATAGACCTATCCATAAATTCATAATATTCATCGTGCAGCCCTCGCCTCGTTTCTAAATTATTACGTAATCCGTGATAATAATTATTATTTAAAAGAACTTCATAAAATTAATTTTCCCCAAAGTATCATCACCTAGTGAATGATACAAACGTCATCATTATTCAACTTGAAAACGAGATGAAGGCTGCTACGATAAATGAATTATTAATTTATGGATAGGTCTATTGAACAAATATAAAAATTACAACGAAAAAAACAGACACTATTCGGCATTCGACTTTCTTCCCCCGCCACCGTCACGATCAGGGGCATATTTTAAAATGCCACTCATAGCTTTGTGTATCTCGTCCACAGACGCTTTATTTTTATTCACCATTACGCCAGCTAAAAAGAAAAAATGATTGCCATGATTAAAGATAAAAAGATTGGAAGACTTAGAGCTCCACTTTTGAACAATAAGATTTCACAATGTATTTTAGATGTTAGTGCTTTTTTTCGAGACACATGTTTTTCAAGTTGAAGTGTCTTCTTAAATATTTATCAATTCATAAATCAAGCCAAAACAAAACACTACAATTCGGAGATTAAAAACATTTGATATGGTGACCCTAAATGCACTGCATGTATTCCAACAGTTTCAAGAAGTAATGTTAGAAGTTAGGATCTTCTATGAGAATTAAGCATATTTTCTTACCAACTATCGCTTCGCCAACTTTCTTGGTCAGCAACCCTGATTTCTTTCCTTTTCCTTTCATGTTGAAGTTTGACATTACAGAGTAGCTCATCAATCTGAAGAAAATAAGGTAGCAAAATTAGCTTTAAACAAAGTTATCTCTCTATAGTATGTACCATAAAAAGAAGAAAAAAATAAAGTAAACAAATACAACTATATAACTCTAAAACTTTTTTTTTTTCAACTCCTTACCTCACCATTACATTTTTTGTTGTCTCCTTAACATCACTACCGCCAATCTTCGAAAGTTGAGACACCTAAAACAACTCAAAAATATGATTTCTTCTCTACCACCATTTCGTGCTTAAAAAACAATAGCAATACAAACATTATATTGAAGTTTAAATGCCAACAAAAATAAAAAAGCAGCTAAATTGAAAAATATGGAAATATTATTACCAGAGAGTTAAAATGACTTTTATCCTGCTGGAGAGATGTTTCAATTTCATCAAAATCTACCATTGATTCTATCTTGTCAAAATCCAGACAGGAACCAGTTCCTGGGTTATTGTTAGAAGTTTTTAATAAATTTTTTATTTCCATTAAAGCGTATAGGACTTTTCTTTGAAAATCTGAAAATTGAGAGATAATAAATTTAAAAGAATAGTGGTATCAAGCATAAGACACCATACATAACTCATTTGCTCAGACTTTTACGTAAGCCCTCAATTAAATTAGACCATAATGCCTTGATTTAGAGAACTAAGCACTCTTCAGGACTATATATATATATATAAATACCTGCTTGGGAAAGTGGATACTTTTCCCTGTTGTAAGCAGCCCCATTCTTTCTTTGCCTTTGAACTTCTTGTGTAGAAACGAAGGGTGGTGACTGAATTTCTTTAGATGTTCTTTGTTGTTTGTCGCTGTTAATTTCAGGTGACGATTCACCTGAGCTTATCATTGCTTTTCTATGTCTTTTAGCAGGTGTTGTTTTTTGTGACATCTCCCCCATGACACATGATGGTGCTCTCCTTGGAGATCTTCTTAATGGCACTGGTGACAATACATTCTGTTCTGGTGACTGACACAGAGACTTATTACCAGAGTGACACGGTGATTTTCTTATTGGTGACAAACTTTCTCTTTCTCCATCATGCATATGTGAATACAAAGGAGACTTAGGAGTAGACTGAGATCTCCTCGGTGACTTTCTAGTAGGTGACTTTCTAGCTAGCTGCAAGCTTCTCCTTGCACCTGTTTTAACTTTCTTTGACTTGTGACTTGGAGGAATAGGAAGCTCTATCGTCAAAATAAATAAAGGTAATTAACAAAGCTTTTCAGGAAAACTCTAAATCTTTTTCTATATTGTGGACAGACGGGAGCTACTAGAGGTCCAAACATTCTTAAGGGTTTACCTGTAGGTTTGCTGACTTTCCTTCCTTCGTTACTGCTTGAGAGTGCTTCACTTGATGATGTGAAATCGAAGCTTTCACAAACACTAAAGTCTTCTATAACCATAAAAAGATCAGAAATTAGGAAGCCTTTCACAACTTCAATACAAATGGTACGGCAAGGATCAATATCAATACAACAATTCAATCAACTCAAATTGATGAAGTAAATACCTGACACGACTTTAACTTTCTCCAATTGAAATTTCAACCAATTTGGTTCAGGCTTGCGCTTTTGATTGAAGTATTTCACTACATTCAAACCTATGGGCCAAAAAAGGGTGTCCCCTTCAATCCAGTTAAATGGAACAACATCTTCAACTTCTCTATCGTTTTCTATCCACACAGCTTTAGCCCACATATTATAATTTCACCTAAATATAAAAACATGCATTAACTGCTAATAAAATACTAATAATATTTCCTACCAATACAGAGACACAAAAAACGAAATAAACGTAAGCAACAAGACACATTTTGCAGTTTGAATATGTTTGAGTTAAAAAAAAACTTTGCAAATATAAAAATAAAAATAAGAGTCAAAAGTTCGCAAATATACTTTAGCTGCAAAAGAGCTACAATCAAAATATCTGTTATTCATACTAAAATAGTGATTAGTAAAGACTCACATCTCGTACACAAAATCAAATATGAAAGAAAAATGAATATACAATAGAACTAACTCCAATACACATCATGCACTAATGGCATAAGGACAAATCCATCTCCACAAGGCAGACATATTATCCTGCGTTTGAGTTCTTCCAAATAAAAAACTTTATGTTTCATGGGCACATTCTTGTTACGAATGAAAACAATTTGAAACTGTTTTGACTCAATTGGTTTCAAAAACAAAGAATCTTTTGTGAACCTGCTTGGAACAACTTCACATTCTAAACCACCATCATCAAGTTTACCAGTTACATAAACATAACGACCAGTACAGGTGATGAACCAGCTGTTTTTACATCCTATGCCAATCTTGGTTACTAATTTCTTACTTATGGTGTCAGCAACATTAGATTGCAGTTCAACAACACGTTTCACTAGTTGAACCAGTGGATTTTGAGCCTTCTTCACAAACTTCTTCAACACTTGTAGGTGATTCTCAAACGGGAAGCATGAAATCTCATTTAAAGGGACACCAAAGTGCTCGACATCTTCATGCAAATGTATCAAGCTGTGTACATTGTAACTCACAAACGTTGGACCATAATATTTTGATGCATTAGTGACAAAGAACAGAAGCAAATCCTTGGCATAATTTAAGTTTTCTAAACGTTTTTCCACATTGTCATCAAGCATGATGTTTACAGCAATTGACAAGCACAAAAAATGTACATAATTATCATTGGGAAGTTCATTTTTTAAAACCACTGGGCCAGTGTATAGAAGGAACTGTCTAAATTCAGTAGCTTTCCACCTTTTTAACTCTTCCAAGCCTCTTGGCTGTCTTGCAAATTCACTGGGTAAAAGACCTTTAAAATTTTTCAGCTTTTGAGACAATTGGGATGTCTGACGAGCAGACAGCTTGCATAATCTTGGCCCATCAGTCAAATATTTAAGAAGGCGTTTAACCACACCTAGGCAGACTAAATGCATATAATCAAGGCAAAAATCCCTGACACATTGAATACTAGAATCAATTAAAGGAGACTTCAGAAGCTGATGGTAACCAGCATAAAGGTATTGATCAAAATCAGCATCAGAGCGTTCGGTACAAGAGACATCACGTAAAACCAGCCGGTGATTTATACTTTCTCCCACAGCTTTGCATCGTTCACAACAGTGATAGCCAGTATGCCCCTTAATTCCTTTTAGAAATTGTCTTGCAGGTGCATCACAAGCAAAGGCTTTGATTTTGACAGAAAATGCTTGGTCACCTATTTTTATTCCTTCTTCGCTCAACTTTTTATATTCATCCAAGAAATCCTGAAGATACTCACCACTGTCAGTTGGTTTACAGCTTCCACAAAATACAGCAATGATAAATGGTTTCATACCTCTGATCATACCCAATATTGGCCATAATTGGGTGTTGGAGGACTTGAACAATGGAACACCATCAGCATTGATTATAAGGTCAATTCCCTGAAGTACAGAGCACTTTGTTGGAAAGTCTAAGAATGTTTGTCTCACGCCTTTCTCTATCCCAAAATACACATACTCTCCTCCACATTTTTTGCTTGTAATGACAGTTTTGGGAGTATTCAATAATGTCCGTGAATCTTTTGGCAGTTCTGCATGACCATGCAATCGGAGGATTCCTAGTAATTCATTGATGCATGTCTGAGTACATCCATTGCTGACAGCCCATTTAGCAAGATCAGCAGAAATATCATTATGACAATCCAATTCACTGTCACTATTGTGTAGTAAATGCTGAAAATCATTATTAACTGATCCATCCCCATCATCTTCAATGTCTGTGAGAGTGTAATCTTCGGAGCTTTGACAAGAAACAATGTGGTCAGAATCAGGATGATCAATAATCTGATGATTTATATCCAAAATATTTTGAGATAGTTCAGTATCTGATGGAGACAAATTTTCACAATCATCATCTAACAAGTCTTTCATTAACGCATGATTTTTCCTCCACAACTTTTTATATTCTTTAGACATAACCTAACAAATCATCAAGTATTGTTCTTAGTACAATCAGAGATCCATTTAAGCGATTTGGGATGAAAATGTCAAAGCAAAGAAAAACTATATACTTAGATCTTCTTCTGGGAACCTGGTTTAACACTATTTTTATTACGCCACTCTTTTAAATAACTTTTCTGCTGGTTTATCATTTTCTACATAGGAAGAGAAAGATTTTATCAATATTTTTGAATTACACTGACATTTTCAAGAAAACTGTCATATAACTTTTTCTACATTCTGACTAGACTGCCCCTTACATACAAATAATCTAACAAGATCCGATCATTAAAGTTTGCGGTCAAAACTGTTGTTATTGCCTCGTTCTTTCAAACGCAAATAACAGACTTTTAACCATAAAGATAGCATGAACACATCTTGTTAGATTAACACACGGGTTTTGTTACATTTTCACGACTAAAATTAATATTAACAACCTTTTATTTCCTTCATTCAGAGTTAGATTTCTCTTTACTCTGAAAAGCCACACAAATGAAGAGATAGCAAAGTCCCTAGATATGTCTGGACGAGGAGCATAATATTTACAAACGTGTTTCAAAATAGAGGGGACCACAGATTTCCTGCTTACCATCAAGTGGGGAGCAAACCAAAAGAGGCTATTATCACAAACATGGATTCGTTAAAACATACAAGAGGAGAAAAAATATGGCAGTTGTTCTAGTTTTAAAACAAATAAAATAAAAGACTCGAAACACAAAATAGACACTTCCAACACCAAGCACCATGTGACAACATGACTTCACCAGCGCACATGTTTCTCTCCATCATCCATGATGCAACGTGAATAAAGGTTTTGTTTCAGACGGGGGCTTCAGTTTAAACCGAGTGGTAGTTTTTAAGAAAGTTTAAAAGAAAATTTGTACCAACTCATTAGAAATATACATTATATGTAAATATCACAACAAAACTTTATCAAAAGTGCATAAGCAAATGCATAAATATCACTTTCATAATTTTCAAATTACTTATTGACCCCCTAATTATAATGGAAGCGAATCGTTTCCGTACAGTTAGCAAAACTCCATTGCAGATCTAAAAATCTAAAAATCTAAAAAGTATTCTTCACTCTGCGCAGGACTAAAATTTAAAACGAAGGAGAGTGATTTATTTTTATGCCGCGAAACCTCGCGTAATGGCGCCCGTTTGGTGGAGATCAATGACACACTAATTTTAACCAGTCATATCGGAGTGGAGTAAAGTGGACTTGTAAGTAAAACATTATTTGTTTTACCTGTAATTTTTCTATGTCTTTGTCATTTTCAATCCTATATATATATATTGTCAATTCAATCCACGTGATGGTGAAAAGCCAAGATTATGTACTTAACATCTCTCTCTGTCTGCTGAAAAATCTGTTAGCTATAATTGAATTAGTTTTTGGAATGATGGGAAACTCACAAAAAATTTTGAATTTGAATTTTGTACAAAACAAACAAGCAAGAACTACGACAAAAAACTAGAAACAGCATGGTTTATTTTTGAAAGTTATTATATATATACCGTCAACGTCCTAATTCTGGACAGCCGTCCTAATTCTGGACGCCAAAAATTCTGGTCCTGATATTATATATCTATACTCTCACTAAATGCAGGCACAACTCTCGCGGCAAGGATGTTTATTTACAAAGTCAAAAGACGGAACTCATTTCAAACTGACTATAATATATATATATTTCCAACCTTACACCGAAAGGTTTTTTGTTAGAAATAATAGTTTCTTCCAACTTTCACGGATTCATCATTTATTCATGAGTTAGCGCTGATGAATCCGAGAAAGTCAGAAGAAACTATTAATTCTAACAAAAAATCTTTCTTTGTTTGAAATCTATGTTTTGCTCCTAATTGTCGAGCACTCTCAACAAAAGTAGTTTACTACTTCTATATACTAAATTATATATTCTAAATGATCCAGTGATGATTCAATGATCTGACTATTTAGATGCATGAGAATATGGATGTTGTTGAAAAAATGGTAATTGAGCTTCTTAACTTACTTCCATCCTCTGAAGGAAGCAACAAAAGAAACAAAGAGAAGCGAAGAAGAACACGAAGAAGATTGGCCAAGTCTCTTGAGGTGATCACTCACTCTACTCAGTAGTCAACCACAAAAATATGTACTGTGATGGTATTATATTTTAGTTTGTTTTTTCATAATTACAATTATTTTGTTAACAGAATCAGATAAAAGTATTATTGGAATCAAACAACCATGATGAAGTTAAGGCGAATCTTTGGCATCAAATATATCGTAAATATGCTGAAGACTCAAACTCTGTATCTGAAGAGAAAAACTTTAATGTCGATGAAAATAAAGTAAGACAGGGGTTTTTTTCAGTGATTATATATTTATGAGAAAAATATTTTTGTTGCATTAACCTGTAATTTGCAATATACCTTAAGGGAATAAATTTTTGCGATAATTAAATTTTTGGCGAACTTGCGAAATCCTTCCTTAACTTGTTTGAGTTTGACAATTCGCGAAATTTAATTCTCTCAAAAATTTGAGATCGTGGATTCGATTTGGCGGTGCATTTGATTTATTTGATTAGGCTTTTTTGATAAGGTTTTTTTGATCAAGATTTTTTTTCATGTGTCTTTCACAACACCAGTTATTGTAAAGTTTCAGCATTAGATACTTATAAAAAATACATTATGAAATAAATAAAATACAGAATTGAAATAAAAGACTTTTGAATTCGAAAACATGTTTACATTTAGTAAAGTTATGTTAAGTTTCATTTTCAGGCAATATTCCCTTCAAGGTAAGCAGGTTTTAGTATTAAATCTCATCTTTGTTAAAAGTTAGTTTAATCTTTTTAGGGTAACAATTTTCATGAAGCACAAGGAGACACAGTATCAATGTTGGAGCAAGAGCTTTACAAAAGTATTGCTAGTTTCCTTTTGAAAGAAATCAATCAAACAAAGTTAAACAAAATTTTCTCAACAAGAACAGCAAAATTGTGTAATTCGGCCCTTTGCAATGGTATTGTTGGCCGCTTGAATGCTAATGTTAGCGTCACAGACATTGATATAAGGGACACTATGCCTGTTGAGTTAACTTGTTGTTTAAAGAATAGCCAAGATTTTATTTTGATGAGTGGGAAGTTCGAAGAAATGGAGATAATGATGAAGCAGACATGCAAGTTATCTCCGTTAAGTAACAATGCAGCTGTTATATTGGGAAATGAATTGAAGCTACTGCAAGCTATTGGCAAGCACACAAACATTATTTGTCCTATTGCATTAACGACTTTTAACAAAATTCCAACATCACTTTATGAAATTTCATCTTTTGACGATCTTCATGATTATATCAAAGCTAATAATTGCTTTGGTTTTGAACAAATGATATGGATAATCAAGAACATCTCAAGGGCAATGGAGTATCTGCAATTGAACAATATCTTACACAATTACATAACAAGTCAAAGCATTTACATGAAATTTAATGATATGTCGTACAGTCTTCCAATCCTAGCAGATTTTTCATGCGCCTGTCATTCATGTGATGTAGATTACTTGACTGAATTTTTTCAAAAAAAGTTTGCGCATACCAGGCATTTACCTGATGATGTTATGAATGGAAAACAGCTAGCATCCTTCAAGTCGGACATATTCAGCTTTGGTTTGATTATTTCAAAGATGAGTGACAGTTTACACCCTGATACAAAGTCATGTAACAAGCAAGCGTCTGATAGTATTTCTTTACTACTTTGTAATAACAAAAATGGGATTTTTCCAGAACATTTTTACACATTTATAGATAGTCACTCAATGTGACGAGACTAGTCATTATTGCTTAGATAATGTTGTGTTTTCAAAAACGCACCGTTTTGAAACTTTGATTGAAATAACGACCCTTGTGGTGTGTTGCAGGCTTGTTTTCAATTTCAAATTTTGTAAACAAATTTTTGAAACACTTTTTCAATAAGCCAAGAGAACGACCCTTGTGGTGTGTTGCAGGCTTGTTTTCAATTCCAAATTTTGTAAACAAATTTTTGAAACACTTTTTCAACAAGCCAAGAGAACGACCCTTGTGGTGTGTTGCAGGCTTGTTTTCAATTCCAAATTTTGTAAACAAATTTTTGAAACACTTTTTCAACAAGCCAAGAGAACGCCCCTTGTGGTGTGTTGCAGGCTTGTTTTCAATTTCAAATTTTGTAAACAAATTTTTGAAACACTTTTTCAACAAGCCAAGAGAACGACCCTTGTGGTGTGTTGCAGGCTTGTTTTCAATTCCAAATTTTGTAAACAAATTTTTGAAACACTTTTTCAACAAGCCAAGAGAACGACCCTTGTGGTGTGTTGCAGGCTTGTTTTCAATTTCAAATTTTGTAAACAAATTTTTGAAACACGTAAAATTAGTTTTATTTTTTCAAACGAGGTAACAGAGTCGAAAAAGGCTTCTTGATGTATTTATTATTTCTGATATTGCTTCAAATTCAGAAACTTTTAAATATGAACCATTTAAGGGCTGTATTTCTGTATTTGTAGTTTTTTATTGTTTTTGTTACTGGTTTTTGTTACTAGTTTCCGTCAGTCATTGGTGTTGCTTTGCTTCTATATCCCCATTTAGCTCAGCTAATTAAAGTAGAGAAATTGCTTACAGGACAAAAAACGGATAACATCTGTTAACTGCTAGCCTCAAACCTTTAATACGGCAAAATAAACACCTACATCCACCTAAAATATTTAGATCATTTAATGCGCACCGAAGATAACATTTTGACAGGGTTCGTGCGGAGACAAATTTTCGCGGAATAAAGTCGCCGTCACAGACTTACGTTGTATAAACGTTGTTTAGCTGACGTCAATTTCCGAATTTTTTGTGTCGGAGAGCAACGTTGTAGCAACGTTACAAATTGTTTGTTTATACAACGATGTACATTGTGTCGGAGAGCAACGTTGTAGCAACGTTACAAATTGGTTGTTTATACAACGTTGTACATTGTGTCGGAGAGCAACGTTGTAGCAACGTTACAAATTGGTTGCTTATGCAACGTTGTACATCAAACGTTGCAGCAACGTTGCATTCTGGTTGCGCGACGTCGCGACTAGAAAGCAACCAAAATACAACGTTGCTGCGACGTCGCGTGCTTGCTGGGACAGGATTGTGTTTTGAATACTTTTAATTTGGTTGTTGCTTTTTCTTTCTATAGGTGGCGTTTTGGCAACTCAAAAATCTACGGAAGCGTCTGTGAACAAAGCGATTATTGATGTTTTGAAGCACGCGCCTGAAAGACTAAAGAAACGATAAAACGAAAAAACACTTTCCTTAGTTTTCGTGTGTTTAACATGCTATCCATAAATTTTTTCCATATTTAGCTCTCCCGTCGTATGTTTAACATTAAGGTAACTTCATTTGAGTACACCGTCCAAGGACCTTCAAAACGTTAATACGTACAAGGAGTGTAATGGAGAATTTATGGATATAGTCTTTTCTATCTCTTGTATTTATGAACATGGTTATATCACTAATCATTTTTTAACACTTTCTTAATTGTTAATATTTTGTATTTTAATTTATAAAGCACATATTTTAAGAGATGATATTTATTTGAAAGATATTTCTGATGAAAAAATCTGTTATCTTTGCTTCCATAACTATAAATTCGCTTCTTTTCATTTTGTTTAAGTATCTCTCATCTCAGTAAAAACGTCACGGTGGGGTCATAAATGCGTCATAAGACGTCTTAGTGACGTCGTTATGACGTCATAGCTGAGTCATTCTCACAAAACTATGTTATGAATAGGTCATTTGATGACGTCTGAGGGACGTCAGCATATGACGTCGGTTTATGTTGCAAAAATAACCTCACGATGACCTTTCAATGACGTCGTATAAAGTCATGGTCGGACTTATTTATGACGTCATAGAGACGTCATTGTGTTGGGTGGGAGGTGGATTGCTCGCTGTATTTTAGATCAATAACCACTGTTTACATCAACGAACGTGTCTTACTTCTTCATCTACATGCTTATTTTATAAACCCTTTTATAAACGAAAATTTCTATTTGCCAAAAAGAGATGGTGTAAACCTTTTAAAGTTTGTCTGGAATAGTGAGGGTAATGAACAGGTTTAACCTTATTATTCAAACACTTTTATAACAGTTTTCAGTTGAAAGTTTTACATGTCTCAAAATGATACGTAAAAGGAGTAACATTAAGGAGTTAATGAAACTGCGACGGCAACGTGGACGACGACGTGAGGAAAAAGAACAAAATGATTAGATTATTAGCAAGTGAATGTTTGAAGAATTCATTTTTGTTAGAGAAACTATTCGATTGATAAACTAATAACGACTGGAAACCTATCAAGTCGCGATAAAATCCACATAAGAAAAACATATATCACTCTAAAATCAAGTCCCCGTTTTCATGTTTAGCCCAGAACGTGCAGATCTGCTAATGATGCGTTGTTCATACCAACCTTCTTACCAACCTTCTGTGGTTTAATTTTGAACATGCTCTTTGCACCAAATAAATTTGGCGGGTGGGCGTTTATAGGAAGGGGATGGGGGATTCTGGTGCACTTATTACTTCAGCATCTTCATCTTGCACTGAACCCATCTCTAAAATAATGAAAAAATTCCTTCATTCAAGTCATGAAAAAAAAACAACAGAAAAACAAACGCCTATCATACCGTCGTCACCTTCAACGTGTGTTGTTGGTAGCGACACAACGGCCGGTTGATAGTCGTCTGCAAGCGGCGTCGGATACACTCCAGTGTACATCAACTTGTTTGCCCTGATAAAAGACGTTAATGCTGGCGTTGCGATTGCTTAAACTCCCTATTCAGCTTATCCAACTGCACGTGTATCAGTTCATTAAAGTTCCGCGTACATCAACTGCACTCCATATGTAAGTTACATGAAAAACTGTAACATTCCACTCCTTATTAGCTTTACAACGAGATATGATTTGTTAATAATGAATGTCGATAAATCGTCCAAAATGTAAAATGTCCAAATACTTTTGGCATAGACTTTAGATGACAAATAGAACGTCGTAAAGTATTTTACCACATTCTTTTGTCGTGGCTGCTCTCATATTATTTATGAGCAGATCTTTATTCTTTGATTCTTTTTTAACAATAGGAAAATCAGAAAAAGTGTTTCGAAAATCAGGGAAATGTCGGGAAAATTTCAGAGATTTGCATCACAAGGAGTTGTTACAAACCTTGTAAATTAAAAAGTACTGCACCTTTTTTTCGTGAGACCTAATAAATTTAAGACTTTCAATCCCGTATAACAGATTTAAGTGTGATGAAATATTTTCAATTAAGTGCAGTACAGCCTGGTAAAAGTTGCAATAAAACAACAGATGGCTCACAAATAAAATTGCGCATGTTTTAGATATTTCATGCAGTGATAAAAAAAATATACATATAACATCCCAGGTAAGAACAAAGGAATCGACTCCACACACAAAAGCGAGAATTATGGCCGAAGTGCAAACTGCTGCTAACAACCGGCACTCGCGTTGGGAAGTATCACATAATCAGGTCTCATGTTCTAGTAACCGTGAAAAAAATATCAAAGAATAAATTGTCACGTATGCTTGCTGCTTTAGGAATTTTCATGATTACTACACCTTTCCCGAGTTCGTTTTTATGTGTCTTATTCTGGTTGTAATGTCAGTACGGGCTTCGTTTTGATGTGTTCTTTTGTTATTTGGCAATTATGAAGTTATAAATTTTGCTCATTTGCAAATCGCAGTGGGAAAATTTCCGGTAATTATAAGCACAGAGACGAGGCCCGTACTGACATTTCAGCCAGAGTACGACATGAAAACGAACTCGGGAAAGGTGTACTATTAAAACAAACGAGTCCCAAAGTCCAAACATGACGTAATTTCCAACCTCCCTTTTAAGAAGCGCTGGAAACAAGGTTGCGTTTTTTCATCCCTCCAACAAGCGCAGTTTGAATCCATATTAAAATGTGTTTGGACCTATGCGTTGCTCTTTGAAGTGCGTAGACTGGAAGAATAGGTGGGAATGTAACAAACACTAGATTTTTTCTAATGTATTAATTTATTTGTTTAAATTTTTTTTGAGTTTCTTAATTTTTATACTCCTTCTTGAGAGAGAAAAAAATATGTAATATATACAAAAACTAGTGAATATACCATTAAAAACTACATGTTTTTCGACAATTCCATGTTTATATTTGACTAACAAGCTTTCGGAGGCGTACCGCTCTCCATGATCACGTCAATAGTGTACAAACAGATTAAATTTTCGTTTTATGTCTCATGTAACTACCTTAACACGAGACATAAAAGCATTTCATTTACTAAGGAGATTGAGAACAACTTTACTCTCTCCTTTTTGGATGTTTTTGTATCTAGGAAAGGGAATCAATTTGTAACTAATATCTACCGTAAATCAACCTTTAGTGGTGTCTATACTAATTTTAATAGCTTTATACCTACATCTTATAAACATGGCTTAATGTACTCTTTATTACATCGCTGTTTTAATATTTGCTCTAACTATTGTAAATTCCATGAGGAAACGGTTTTTTAAATAAATCAGGAAGAACAACAAAATGTTAAAATTATTTTTAACGAAGCTTTTCGTAAGTAAAACTCTTACATCGTCAGGTCACCGGTTTTTCTTAAAAATGTCTTTAAGAAGAATGGTTACCCCTCAAATATGATTAATTCTTGTATTAGGACCTTTCTCAATAGACTTTATCGACCTAGGTTGGAGGTTCACACCGTTCCGAAAAAACCGTTTTTGTTTGTTTTACCCTTTTTGGGTAATACTTCATTAAACTTAAGAAAAAGAAAAAGAACGACACAGTTCTACGACATGTCCAATTTTATTATAAACGTTATTATAAACATATATCATATATTATAAACATATATTATATATATATATATATATATATATTATTATATTATTATAAACATATTATTATTATTATTATAAACATTCGTTCTCAGTTACATAGCCTTTTCCGAGAGAAGTTACCGCACTGTGACATTCGTGTTATATTTCGTGCCAGTGTTAAATAACGATCCCTTTTTCATTTTAAGGATAAGATTCCGATGTTGCTGCAACCTGGACTTGTTTATCGTTTTAAGTGTAGTAGTTGCAATGCTACTTATTTTGGCAAAACTAAACGCCATTTTAAAGTCCGAATTTGTGAGCATCTTGGAATCTCGCATTTAACTGACAAACAGAAATCACTACAGCCTAATCAGATTTCTGCCGTGTTAGAGCATTCTCGCCAGTGTCATGTCTCTCCTTCGTTTAACGATTTTGATATTTTGTCTCGTGAGTCTAACGACTTTAAGCTCACCATCAAGGAGAGTCTATTAATTAGCCGTGACAAACCTAGCTTAAACAAAACTAGCCAATCTTTACCTTTAGAATTATTCTAGCATTTAATTTCTATTGTATTATGTAACATATTTTAGAAAAAAATTTAATCTGTTTGTACACTATTGACGTGATCATGGAGAGCGGTACGCCTCCGAAAGCTTGTTAGTCAAATATAAACATGGAATTGTCGAAAAACATGTAGTTTTTAATGATATATTCACTGAATTTTTACTAGACAGCTTTACAACATGATATACAAAAACTAGTTCCATTTGTCCTTTTTAAAATATACACCTTAGATTATAATTCACTCTCATCAAAAAAATCCACAAAGGAGGAGTGTGTTTGTGAGTTTAAAATGGAGGAGAATGTACATGAATAAAATATGCACGATCTACGGATTTTGTTGTGTTTTCAGGTAAGATATGCACCGGTCGTATTAAATCATCTTTTTCATGGCATCGTATCGTTACCCAGCGAGCAAAATTGTCACTACGACGAAGTGCATTTTCATTGAACTTTTATGTATAGTTTATAAAGAAATGCACTCCATCGCAGTGGTTTATAAACAAATGTGCCTGCTAGGCAACCTTAAAACAACAAGGCACTTCAGAATTTATGAGGTAATAATGTTAAATATCTTATCAAATAAAGTTTTTGTCAACTCAGCCTCCTATTTCGTCATGGTGAGTCAAGTGCCAGCTTGCTACGCCATATTGGAAGCTGTGTACCTGCCACTGTGTAGCTATTTGTGAGGTAACCATCATGATGCATCAGACTACAGATACCAGTATGCATTCTTCATGAAAATCTGATCCTGAAGAAGACATGCTGCTACCAAATATGAACTTATCTTCATCAATCGAGTGGAGTGTTGCACGATTTTTCTTCATCACATAAAGATGATACGGAATAAGCCTTCGATACAATGATATTAAGAGTGTACTAGCACACATAACTAACAGTTCAACACCTATAAAAGTCCACCTTGGTCCGACATTTACATAAGAATAAGTAACAAGCGCAGGTCCGATTGTTCTCGCAGCACCACCCGATGCCGCTAACCAACCTTGCATAAGACCCTAAAACGGAAACCAGAATACTTCAGATTGCGATGTTAATATCAAGATGCTTGGATGAGTTGACGAATTCATTTACCTGAGGTTTGGGTCCAAGTATTTTGGAGTACAAACTTGTGGTAATAACAAGTGTGAAAGGGTAACCAACAGATAGGAATATCATGCCGAGTATGAGTTGGTAAAGCTGGATTTGAGGTGTGGTACTGCACCAACTATACTCTTCAGGGCAACCAACCAACTCTTTTTCAAACATGTTCGTGGTTGTAGCGTTCAATGAAGAAACTGCTATGGAAATAAAATTGATATAACAGCCTTGATTGCAAAGTTTCAACAACAAAATTTTGAACTTTTATATTGGAAATTGATATATGATAGTCAATTTGAAAATATTGTTATTTTTACCGGGTGATTTTATTTTAGGCATTTTACTCCCCGTTGGTAAATGAGCTGCAAAGCCCACAATGATCAAGATGAATCCAATCAATAAGATTAGCCTCTCATTGAATCTACAAACAAAAGAATTCGTTAAACATCAAGGTTTTCCAATCAAGGAAAATATTTGCAACAATAAAAATATTAAATCAATTTTATCTTCAATATTCTTTCACTAAAACAAGATGTAACCGTCCTGTTTTTCATCACGTTCTGGAAATCTTCCAAGTTATTGGAAAGTAGTGTTTGGAATTGAGTGGTGATCTTAGCTGTCTGTACCTTTTAGTTAGAAGATCTGTCACTCCAAAAGTAAATACAGCAATTATTCCAGCAGCCAAGAATATAAGACCAATATATAAAGCGGTTTGCTCCCTGTTCCATGCCAGTTGATCCATAGCCATTGGTGTCAATATTCTAAATATAACAACATAATGTTATGGTGGGAGGGTTGACTGTATATGGGACGTACGTCCAAATACTTTGCTAGCCTGTTTATTCCAAATAGAACGACTACTTTGCGCCAAGAACGCTGGCGAATCAAAATTTCAAAGAAGAGAACACTCAAGAAGTCCAGGATTCAAACAAGACGTTGTGCCCTTACGTTTCGTACAAACCAAATGCACTTTGACCCACGAAATACAGAAACAGTATGGCCACGATAGCTAATGGGTCGCGCTTTGTGTTCTTTAGTCCAAGATAATGCACAAGTTTTTCTATAAGAAAAAATTGATGCCAAGTCACAATACAGTCCGTAACTCAATTGAGAGGCGTGGAAACTACATTGTCCTTACTATATTTATCAATTGTTTCATCTCCATGTTGATCTTTGTATATGTCGATATGATATTCTTGGTACCAACCTATTACCAGTGCTGCGTTCATTAAAGCAACAATGATACTAGCGAACGATGGAGCAGTGTACAAGTTAATATGCAACTTTAGAAAATCAATATACACTCCATCATCACCTAACGGAACCGTTATAAGCTGCACAGCTAAAAAAATAAAGAAAAGAAGAATGACAGCAAACAAACAAACAAACAAACAAGCAAATAAGGTAAACAAATTTCCTATTTTAGCCATTGTTGTTACTTTAGATATATGCATGTTCATATGTACTAACCTGGTCCAAAAGAAAAACCAAGTCCATGTGCAATAGACATATAGGCCATGGCTGTTGTCCTTTCCTTTAAAGTAGTTGATTCTGCTAAAACTACTCTCGATACGACATCCACACCTAACATGAAATAAAAAGCGTTATTATCTTCTTTATTCAACAAAGAGAAACATTGGCCATCAACTAAGTGGCCTGACCGTAGATAAAAGAAATCTTTCCATGCCGACACACGGCGTTATTTTTACGTCATAACAACGTCACGACGTTGGATATGACGTTGTTTCGACGTCGATTTTACGTTATGTTTCGACTGGATATAGCGCTGTTGGCTAAGTCTGTACAGCAGGGTGTTAACGTCTTTCAGAAAAATATATACCTGTCGACAATGCAATAACAGCTCGTGACAAAATAACCATGTGTACGCCAAAACGTCCACAAGCTTGCGCATATCCATACATTAGATTTCCAATTCCGAAAAACAATAGAGAAACTAGAATCGGTTCAGTGGATCCCCGTTTATTTGCCTACGTTCGCCCAGCCTGCATACACAGGTGAGATGGATGGATCAAGACCAACCTAAAATAAAAGAAATACTCTGAAACAACTCTTTCATCTTTCTTTGACTCGGAAAGAAATTGCTGGGATGGAGTAAGCGAGACGATACAAAATTAGAGGGCTGGAGTAAGCGCGACAATATAAAATGAAAGTCACCTTCTGCAAGTACGGCCATATTGAAGAAAGCACGATTGAAAAGGCTGAAAAAGAAAAGAAATAAATCATCCTTGGATTGTTGAATTGTTACAAATAAAATCTTCATTCATATTTACCAGCAAATATGAGAAGTTGTTTTGGACAAATACATCGAAAGGATTTTGGACGCAGGAATTTTCCATCCGACAAAGCAAAAGATATTATAGTTTACTGCGCATGTCACATATGTCTACGCGTAATTTCTGTTAGATGAAAAAGTTTGTTTGTTTCATTGCTTTATTATTTATTAGTAAACAATAATTCGGTGTTGCTCGCATGCCGAAAGTTACCGACAATTTCCCACAAACAAAACCCGATTTTTTTTCGGTCTTTATGTGGACAAACTCAATGCAGCCTTTTTCAAATGAGTAAATCGATTTTTAATAACACATAATCTAAAAATATATTTTAGCGAAATCCATTTCCCTTTTGTGATAATTTTCCACGTTTTACGTTGCTTACTAATCATTGAGAGAAATTAATTTGAAAATGACGTCAAAACATCAACTTTCGAATCTCATTAACACAACGAAAGATTAAGCAGTCAAAAACCATAAAGTTAGTCTAACAGCATGCGATCATTAAAGTTTGCGGTCAAAACTTTGTTATTTTCATCTGGGATAAATGAGCAAAATGTCGGTAGTGTTAGTTCAAACGCAAATAACAGACTTTTAACCATAAAGATAGCATGATTGCATCTTGTTAGATTAACACTTTCATTGTATTAAATATAATCTTCATTTCAGCAAAATCTCATAGTAAATTACGTCACTCTTTTTCAGCTCTACTTCAGTTTTTTGACCACAATACATCTGACCATTTCTACTTTACAAAAACTCTGAAGATTATGAACGATCAATGTTTTCGTGAAGCAATGTGCTGTTTTGATGCTTTGCACCCAAAATATTTTTGGTTCCATAAATTTTAAAACCAAAACAAAATAAAATTCGTCTCCATGTCTTTCTCACTGGTCGGTATTCAGAAATAGTTCAAACTCTAACAATCAGAACTTTGATGAAAATTTGAAATCTGATTGGTGCTTAATAGGCAAATTACTAGTACTTGAAACAAAATGCACAAAAACATAATACTGTCTATAGCGTTCTGGGAGACTGAAGTATTTTGATGTTCAAAGATGCTTACGTGGAGTTTGGGCAGGTCATTTGCAATTCGAGTTGGAAGCCATTTTAGATAGAATGTGTGATGTGTTTGACATAAAATCTAATCTCTTAAGTTTGTTATAAAGAAAAAAAAGTATTGGAAACAAAAAACTGATTTTCTTCTCCAAAGATATGACAAATAAGCAACATCTACTTGATCCATGATGATCTGATGTCTTTACAAATTGTGATGATGACACTTGATAACTTGCCTAATAAGATTCTTATCTCTACTCATCAGCACGTGTCATGCAAAAGTTTTGTTTGTTTGAGAAATACAAATAAAAGAGATAAATGCTTTACACTATCACTGTCAACGGTATGCTCTCTTCTAATAAATATGTCACTATCAAAACATCATACCCTCTTTGAAGAACTTTAAAAATATTAACCGACAAACGAAAATTAACGAAAAGTTAGCAGAAAAGTAAAAAAAGAGTTGAAAAAGAAAATATTGAAAATTTTTTCGAGATTGATTCACGTCGGCAATAAGAATGGATTGTGTGATAATTTTTGTGTTTCGTTAACCTATTTTCCGGAGATGACGTTTCTCTTCGTAAATAACACCGCATTTACTACTTGTATACAGATCGATTTGTAACCAGCACCTGAGAAAGTTCATGGTGTAAACTTTGTTAAGCTTGTCTGAGTAAGTGAGGCTATGTCTTGTTTTATCAGACGATTTTAAGAAGCTTTTAACCGAAAAGTTTAACTGTTAGAAATTGATAGATACTCTTTATGCATGCTGATGTGATTTATGAATACACTCCACCATTCTCATATTTTTAATGAATTTCTCCATCCTGTTGAAACGAGAAGGAGGTGTTCTAACATTTGTTAGTTATATATTTATAAAAAAGTTTTTTTGTGCTCATTTCTAAAGATATATAAAATGCGAAACAGTTAAAATATATGTACTTATCGGCATTGGAATCCACCTAAAAATGTTTAGATATATATTATATATGCACACGTGGTGAACGGAATGAAGAACAGATTGATTTGAAATATTTCAAAGCACTTTAGAAATAGCGACACCACATACGATAAGGTTTTTTTTGGAAAGAAAATCCTTACATAAACTATCGAAAAACATTGTGATGCATAATATCTTGATGGACAGCCATCTTTTTTTTCGACCTTCCGGGGTTTCCTTCTCCACGCTCACATATTGTTTTCTAAACAAAAACAAATTTTAATGATATCAAAACAGATAAGAAGAAAAAGAGATAAGAAATTAAATATATGAACAAACATTTGCAAGAAACATACGACAACGTACGTCAGTTGCCGTACGTCACATACCCGAAGTATCGCTCGTCGACAAAACTCATTTTGCAAAATGTCTGTAGTTTGAGAAAACAAAAAAACTTTCACGAGCTGTGCATTCTTCTGTAACGAATTGTTACAAACATTTTCCTCCACACAAGAATATCAAAGCTTTTTATATGACCTAAAATGATTAGTTACTCAATTTTTGCAGACGATCTTTTGTACGCAAATCGATTCGTGAATTCACTTAAATTAGATAATTAGTGATTTGTTGGTTAATTAGTGGTTTCATTTGAAAAGTTGCAGATTGTTAATTTCGTCGGAAACAAATCAAAATGTCCCCATAATAACAAAGACATGAAATAAAATCTTTTTTTAAAGCAAATTCACAAAATCCATTTCCGAACCCTACTTAGCACTGCATGTATCGGCTCTTGCAATAGTTTACGAGTGTTCCACATTTCGAATCCAGGGTCTTTTTTCAGTTTCGATTTTCAGACATCAGAGACCCTGGGTGCAAGGTTGCCACAATTAAAAACTATCTATTCTCACTTCTTCCCAAATTTTCATTGATTGCGTTCCCCACGCTTATTTTATGATGTACAAAAGTCAAGGATTTAAGTAGTTGAAGTGATTTTTCAGTTGCATTTTTCTTTTTTTTTAAAAAAATTGATAATATTTGAATTGCTTACCCAGCATATCGTTGAGACCAGTCCATCTCACACTTTTCAATTCAACTCGTTACTTTTCTGTCTTAAAACAAACAACTAAAGCACGCGACCTTTATAAGCTCCTGGTAAACTTTTGGAACGTCCATCACTTACATGAAATTGACACAATCATTTATTAATCCTATTCGAGTTAAAGCCGTTTATTTCTTTAGAAAAATTTTTTTTATTTTCATCAAACATGAATTGGTTACAGAATAGATTAAATACAATAATCTAAAAAGACAATGTATTTGCGCATCTCAGTAAGTAGAACTGGACGATATACACAATCATTCCATACAAAAAAAACACTATGGATATATATTATGGATATAAGTAAATAAATTAGACAATAATAAAAAAGAAATGTTTTTTCCTTTTTTTTATTGTAGAAGTCATGACTTTATCTGCGATAAAATTTCAACGTGAATCTCATAAAGATATAAACAAATAACAAACATTTAGCACCTCAGAAACCGATCATTACGGTAGCACTAAAAGTTTGTTTTCGTCACGATCATTGTTCAAGTATTTTTTTGTGTATATACTTAATGAAATTCTCTATTGCGTATCACACTTAGGTGCTGAAGAGTAAGCAAACAAATTATAAGCTATAATTTCTTTGTGGTAGTATGTTCGAGTCAACATTTATTTGTCTAGGAAAATTCAAATTTATTTTTTTCGTTATTTAATCTTGTTGCTGACAAGTTTTAAATGTACACCACGCATCATCAATTAGGTTCATGCAAAGGTCTCATATCTTCGAAAATAGTTCTATATAATGTTCCAAGTTTTTTTTAATAAGCGGTTGAAGGGAACAGAATAAAAGCGGGTTTAGATATTTTACCCGCATTGTTTTTATTCACAGATGGAATTTAATTTGAAGATGAAAACGAAAAAAAAACATTGACTTGATTTATTTTACAGAATTTCATCTCTGTAATCAATTTCCTGATGGTCATCATCAATTTAAAAGAATTAGAAGAGATCATCTCTTTAACGCCATTTCTGTAAAACATTCATTGACTTTCATTAGTGATTTAAATGATTTCCTATGTAATATACATAATTACTTCCCAATTATTGAAATCTACAACATTGCCATTTCTAAAACTTTGAAAATAATTTCGTAAAATTCGTTTTGAGAATTAACAATTTGCCAAAGATTGATTAAATGGATAATATCTTTTGTTTTGAAAACTAGTACCAATCAAAGCCTTGATAGCAATTTCCTCAAAAAGTATTCTAATAAGGAAAGACCACTATTTTCCTTTTTCCTTCGTTAATTGACCTCGCCTTGTAACCCCATTGGAAGTGTTTACAAAATCAACACAGGTAATAAACAGGTTTTATTTGTTTCTCGTACTTACACAGAGAATTTGGTGCATTTTGCTTATTACTATCTAGGAAAATTGTAGTTGTTATAGATATTCGCACTTAATGGGCCTATCATGGTCACGTTCCAAGATTAAAAATAGAAATATTTAATAGTTGTAATAGTTTTGAGAATAAAAATCATTACAACAAATTCACATTCATATATAAACAATATCAAAATCTAAAAACCAGGGGAATTTTGAGTCTTAAATGAACAGATAGTTTTAACGCAATCTGTTGATTACATTTCTGCGCAAAGGCATTAAGAATTTAATTTTGATATGCAATTTTTGATATTGTCAACTTATAAAATTAAGTAATAAATCTCATTTTGGTTGATATTACATCATGCATGTATCAACCTTTACAGTTAGAATTTTAAGCTTCAGCACAATATTTTTGTTATATTCACGCTTCATGTTCTTGATATTATGAAACCACAAAATATTGATGCAACCTTAGGGACTGATTTACACTATACTTTTTATCCTTGGTGGCGGACTGAAATGTGTATTTATTTATTTATTTATTTATTTATTTTATTTTTAAATATTTTGAGCCCGGTATAAAATTTTGTAAAAACAAATGGAACGATGTTTAAAAGACAAAATATGATAAATTTTTATATCCCTGATACCGGGCTGGCATGGATGATGTTCATCACATGATATATTTTGGACCGACCCCTGACAAATCTCGGGGGCGAAAGAAAAAGTATATAGAATTATTCGACACAACAAATCTGATTAACCAGACCGTTATGTCACTATATGATACAATTTAAATATTGTCTAGATAACGTGATGCAAAAATTGCCTCCCATATAAAACCTTTTAGTGGATAAAAATCATCACCACAACTTACTTATATTTTTTTGTTACGTGTTACGTATTTATATTTATTATAAAATTTCAAAACTCAATGAACCGTAGATTGTTTGATGCTTGCCTTATTTTCAGGAATTTTTTCCGATCAAATTGTGTCTGGTCATGTTTTCGCGAGAATTCAAGTTTCCATAGAGTTTTTGTCAAAAAAACAAACCAATGATGTCATAATCACCATGCTTTGCAATTGTAAGATTATATGAAGTATCGACATATCAATTTACTTGATGGATGGCAATCAATAACGAAACCACAGTTAATGCAAAAATATCATTTTTCGCATTTTTCTAGTTTTCTGAAGACCGCGAAAATAGTGGCAACCTAATAATTCAACCTAAGGTTGCGCTCAGTGACAAGTATTTTAACTTTCTTTTGATGAAAGAATCGGTAAAATCTAAAATGAGGCTGACTGTTCTTATTTTTCGAGCCTTTTTCGACCTAGCTATTTTGTTCTCAACATCAATTGGAATTTCACCAATATTTTTTACATCGGTTGCATATCAAAACATTTAGCGTTACTTTGAAGCGAATTCACATCTTAAATTTGTTTGAGTTGCATAAATATTTAGGCTCGCGTTGAGTTCAATTTTGAAACACGATGATTTAAATCTCAGATCATTCTTATTGTTTGGCCAAAAGTGAGGCTAATCTTCTTATAAAATTGCTCTTATGAAAAAAAAAAGTTTTCATACAAATGGTATCACTGCACAAACTTCACTTACATTATTTTTGCAGCTCAGTTTCTCAAATTATACTAAATATTCAGAGGAAATTAAATTCTTATTTTTCTTTTGAATAAGAAATTACACCTCAGTTTTCCAGGAGAGAAAAGAAACACCAAAAATAAAAACTTACTCTGACGGGAGTTCCATTCTACAAAACAACAACAGAGCTGAGAAGATTGCAGCAGAAAGTGGAAGACATAATAACTTCTTCTTCCTTCTTGTAAAAATTATTTTCAAACATCATGATTAATAAATAATAGATAAACTGCTAAAATTATATGGTTTCTGAGATTGACAGACTCATTGAGGTGATCAATAAGAATTCAAAAGTGGATTCATAAAATATCCTCTTAAAGATATAAGACACCATGTGTACTTGTTATTTTTACCAATTACAGAATATTCATGTGTCTTTTCAAACTTGATTTGTTTTTGAGGTTTTCACAAGTATATTAGTTGTTTCGAAGTCAGCAAAATCATGAAAAATAAAAGAGAACATGAGAAAAAATTTTCCCGCTTTTAATGATTGGTGTTTGTTTTGGTTCCATTTTGAACACACTTATTTACGAGCGAAGCTTCTTGGATAATATATATATATGTTTCAACTCAGGCTGATAAAACTGTTTTATAAGAATACTGAGAGCCAGATATTTAGAGTTTTTTTTAAAAATGGGAATTTCACAAGTGATGAATCATGGGTTGTCTTTCAACAGTTGCCATAACGATTTTATAATTTTCGATTTTGATATACTGTTGACGGCTTTTTCACACGAGCACGAAAATTGTGACATATGAATAAATCACGAGGATACAGTGCTTCTCCCTTTTTATAACCACGCCCTCGCGCCAGCCTTAATCAGTGAATAAAACAAACTCTTAAGTGCTACACTGTATAGATTGTATCCTCGGAAGCATAACGACATCCATATGGTGTTTTGACTCAGTTACCGAAATTCTTTTGAGCTCGCGTTGAGTAACATAAATATCGTTTTAAGAAAAAACATGTCAATGAGAAAAAAAACATAAAAATATACCTCCAAACCATGACTATACTTGGAAACTTTTGACGCCTGTAAAGGTATTCAATATCAGATGTTAACAAAGAGAAAAAATTTTCTACGACTGACTAGCTGTTCGATCATGTTATGTTCTCGAAAGGTATCCTATGGCATTATATAAATGTTATAACATTTCAGAAAAAAAAAACACACAGGTTTTTATTCAAATTTCTCTAAAGTAACTTCAGAATGCAGTGTAATGTCTTGGTAGGGGATATGAATAAGTCATTCTCTGCAAGAAGGAACGTTAAAGCATTCCTATTAATAGCAATCTTTTATGACGCTTATCATTACAAATCAGTGCATTTCAAAGATTCCGTTTAGCATGGTTAGCTATAATGTGGTCTTTAGGTGATTTGTTATCCTCGTTACCTTAAATTAAAAGAATTATCCATGTTTACTAACAACTAAATTTATTATGATGTCATGTTTGTTTATTTTCAAAGTAAGTTTGGTTCAACGAAAACATATCAAACGTGTCTGTGAGACGAAGAAGATGTAATGATTGAAGTGCACTTGAGGTCAAGGCCATCCCTCTGAAGGGTATTTCAACTACCACTCATAAATTGATGACCGGAATAAATGATTTTTAGAAACTGAGTTAATCAGAATAAATGATCTACAATACTTAATACTCCCTTGCCCAGTAATTTAATCATCTCAGACTGAGTTATGCAAGCGTGTGATAAACGCAACGAAAATTGACTAATCCGCTTTCTGATAAGGCACGCTATAAGTTCGGAGGCGACGGAAAGTTCTTTTAACATACGCATCAAGTAGAAACAACAGTTTTCATGAAAATGATGTCAAACAAGGAACACATGTTTCTCTTTCCTTTCCAAAATTCCGAAAAACAATTGCATTATTTATGAAAATTGATTTGACATGACATTCTCCTCCCAGAAGATATATTTGGATGCACCTCATAATACTCGGATGTAGATCAGAACTGAAATCCGATACGTCATTTTTTTTCTTTAATTTCTTTCTCATAAAGTTCCTTCTTATTTACATATCTTTCCAATCCTACCATTCAACGTAAATTCTCGATAACTCAAACCTTCACAAATTGTCAAGCATTCGAGTTTTTGGATGACCGAGATTAGTTCAAGGGGATCGCTGTCGACGAGATTTAAGTTCGACAAAATATATATTTTCAAAATAATTCAAATTAAAGTTTTTTTTCTGATTCTACAAAAGCTTTTTATCTCGTTTGTGAAGTGCAATTAAACTCAACGTAAGTAATTAAGTTAACGTTATACAAGTTTTAAGCTTTGCGGTTAACCATTAGATTGGTTTGTTGAGTAATTTTCCTACATAACATGAACTTTATGAAGCTGTTTGCATCAAATATTACTTTGTTTCTGAGGCAAATGAGATTTTTAGAAGTTTAAAAGACTATATTTGGAACACTTAAAATTCTTATAAAATTTTCCCACTAACAACCACAATACCTTTAACAAAAGGTCCTTTTTCTACCTTCATCCAATTTAAAGTGACATGTATTCAGGAGGCAAAAATGTAAATGAAGTTGCAGAATAATGGTACATGAAATATGAAAAATAACAAATGAAAAATGTTTCCTCATAGTTCACGCAACGCATGTCCCAGGATCTAAATTTAACTTAGGTATATGGGACGATGTGTCCGGAACTTTGAATATACAGTAATTGAATAACAAGATCTCAGCTAATATGAGGAATATTGATCCAGGTTGTCTTGTAACGTCGAACTACAGTCGAACTATAGTCAGTTAATTTTTTTAAAGGAAGATTATTAAATTTGTTGTGTCAAATCAACCCAAATTCATAACGCGATTTGTGCCATATAACCGGTTCACGGTCTTTCACAACCCGAGTCAACCGGTTCAGCTTTTTCCAAATAATCATAAAACAGGAAATACAAGAACAAGAAGACTAAGTACGCGCATTAAAAAACCCCAAAATTTTCAATTATTTTATGTAGCAATGACAATTCTCTATTTTTGTAACAATATACAAAAGAGTGAGTAATTCCATTTTTTTTCATGAGAAATTGTTTTGAATTGTTTGTTTTGATTTTTTAATTAATCTTAAAAATGCAATTGATACGCGGGGCGTTACGTATCAAAAATACGCCAACCTCGTTCACAGGGCTTCCACTATCCAGTACATTGAAAAGGCACGAAGACCTGGGAACAAGGTAAGTTGTGTCGGGTTTGGGTATCAGTTTTTTTTTTTTGGAAATCTGGCATGTTTTCAAACTTTACACAAGAACATTTGACACACATCCAGCCTCAACTGATATTTAGACGTTTTTACAAAAATAGATAAAACAAATGTGACATTAAGTATCTGTGCATTCAGAATGTTAACGCCTCCTCCGAGCAAATATAATTTTACTACCAACATTTTACAATACAATGGGCTGATCACATGACATCACCATAGTTACATCATTAAATTTTGGTTACCGGATTTACTGAGTTTCTAGGTGGCTCTCTATTTCAAGCACTTACCCAACGGGCAATTCCTTGTTCGGAGAACGTCCGTTGAACGACTTTTTCCCTGTCCAGTTGGACGACCTGTATTGATCACATATGTAACCCCGGAGGTCATCCTCTTTTCCCGTCCACTGGACGTTGCTAAAGGATGTCCTATGGACATTCAAGTAAGACGTCCAGTAGCCGTTTTAGATGTACGCCCTAAGGATAGTACCACATTTTCAGACGACCTTAAACTACATTTGTCTATTCTATTTATTCAATGTTATTTACCCAGGATGTCTTCTTCTCTACTGTTATCAATAAGGGTCCTGTAAAGAAGGTCCTAGAGCATTTAAAGCTCCCATTTGCGCTACAGACAATGACAGCGACCGGTGAACTAGACAACCTCCTTAGATATCAATGCTGCTCTCAAGCTGAGTACTAAGCTGAATTTATTCACACTGGTTATACCCACGACCTCCCGAACTGGAAGCGAGCACTCTACCACATGGCTACAATTGGTCAGAACATGTTGTCCTTAGAACCAGATCTTTTAATCTCAGCGACACAATCCTATACAACAAACACACCACAACGACTGCGCAAACCAGGTATTAAACAAGGCTATCAATTGGTCAGAACATTGATTTATAGTTATTCACTTTATTTTGAACCTTATTACATGCAAACTTATCTCATGATATATCACATGCAAACTTATCTCAAATTGAAGACTCTGATAGAAAAAGGACAGCCTTTACCAGTTTTAAAAAGGACGTCTTCTAGTGTGGAGTTTTTCAGTGTATGTAGCCCGATTATCTGTCCTCAAAACGTCCGCTATTGGCCGTCCTCTTGCCGTCTAATTCAGGCTGTATTTAGGTGTAAATCAATTAACACCAACAATGTATTTAGTATGTATGTATTTAGGTGGACATATTTTTGGCTGTCTTGTCTTAGGCTTTAAATGTTATCCTAAGGACATCTGGCATTGGTCCGGGATGTACGAAATAAAATGACTCCAAACGGACGTCCCTATAACATACAGTGCCCACTGGGTTGTAAGTTTGCATCTCGACACTAGATTTCTTTTAAACCAAGATATTTCAGGTGATTGGACCAGCTTCAAGATATTTCAGGTGATTGGACCAGCTTCAAGATATTTCAGGTGATTGGACCAGCTTCAAGATTTCAGGTGATTGGACCAGCTTCAAGATTTTACGAGAAAGTAACTGTAACTGTAGAAATGGAAATACAGTGACGTCTACATAGGATAATCAAGTCCTAGTTAGAGCCGTAAAATCGAAAGATTCGCTGAATTCGCTGCACAATCCAAACCCATACATAGACGCAAAACTATATCGCATCAAGCGATAGAATTCCATATGGAAAGAAGAAAGGATACATACGCTGCAAGATTCGCATTAAAGTGTGCAACCACTTCAATCCGAAAGCTTCAGCCACAATGGAAGCGCACGATCAGAATCGTTGAAGATCAACGACACCAATCACTTCAGTGTTATCCTTAGAACCAGATCTTTTAATCTCAGCGATATGATCCTATACAACAAACACACAACGACTGCGCAAGCCACTGAAAACATGTAATGTTCCCATGAATTCACTCTATTTACATTACATAAGCAAATTCTTCCATCGAAATTTCCATTGGGTGTCACCTATGAAGTGCTAAGGTGAAATTGTCCAAATAGATTTGTTGGATGACTTATGCGTTTATGCTGAATTGAAGTCGTCCAAGGCAGAAATTTTTTGGACAACTTGTGCTCGTGTTTCATATGCAATGTGGAGATCACGTGCATCTGTAACTCCAGGACAGTGAGCGACAGCCAGGATCTAATGAGCATGTAAGATACCTTGTCATAGTAGCACATCACAACACCAGTAGTCCAATGCATTTCCAGTTGTTTGTTTAACATCACTTCTATATAACAGGTGGGCCAAATTGAAATACAGGAAGTTGGGCAACATCATTAATATACGGTTGCCTATATCTGTCAGTTATGTTACAAAGTTGTTTAAGCATTTTACTGGGGAGGAAGCACTTATTGCCTGATGCTCAGACTTTAAGCTTTCTAATGATATTAAAATAAAGTTTTCATCATTTTTCTAGAAAAAGTAGTTTTTTTCATCTTCATTTTTCTTCATTTTCTTTATAGTTTTTTGGTAAAAGATTTTGTCTAAAATGTAGTGCTCGTTAAGATCTTTCCAACTGTACCAAATTTATTGATATAACGTAAGTGGTTAAAAAATAACAGCAGTTTCTGAAAAGTGTGCAAACTTTTTTTACACAGACTTTAATATGCTTATCTATATACAAATTTCTATTCCCCTGTTATCGCCTTGTAACGCTTGCAACCTTTGTATGGTTCGTTGAGGTTTAGAGTCAAGCTTTGCCTTGTTCTTTCAAACTTTTTTTTGTAAAGGTTTCATATCGTTACTTGGTTCAGTTTGGTGATTAGACATGGCACAGGGACAAACTCTTATCACTAACAGGCATTTTTGCAAAAATTACTAAAGCCTCTGGGGTTCTAGTTTATATTTCATTCCGATTTTGCTCTGAAGTTAGGTTTCAAAGCAGATAAAGATTAGAGTCAAACAAATAAGCTACAATTTTACGTCGTCATCTTTTATAATGTTTGGTGATAAAAAGTTTATAACATCCTTTGAGTTTTTAGGTTTGAAGGCCCAACAAGATAGTCCATATCTTTTGCATTGAAAAGCGATTCTTTGCCTGTCTTGACCAACAGTTCTTCATTATTTTCACCAAAAGATCGTTAATCTCCCCCTCTAAAAGGTGTAAAGATGGTTCACGAGAGCCTTGCCCGACCTGAGAATAAAGTTGGTGGATATTAAGGCCTTCAAATGGTTCTTCTTCACTGTAGATCTCGTAAATGACAAGACCATATGAATAAACATCAGCCATCTTCATTTCGTTACGATTCAACTGTTCTCCACGTAACACTTCTGGCGCTGAATATCGAGGTGTACCAATCCCAGTTACCATGGTTTCTCGTGATGATGTCGTAGACTCGATGTCATTCTTCATCATGCTCAATCCAAAATCTGTTAACTTAACGTACAATGTATCTTGGTTAAACACGTCAAGTAATATGTTACTGGACTTGATATCACAATGTGCAATATCCATTGAATGAAGATATTGTAAACCTTCGGCAATCTCTTTGGTTATAAACAGCTTGTTTTTGTTGGTGAACTGACAAACTTCTGCATGAATTTTATCATATAAACTACATTGCATCAACTCCATCACCATACAAAGATTTGGTGTTCTGATACAAGCACCATAAAACGTAATGATATTTTTATGCTGCAACTTGCAAAATACATTGATCTCATCTTCAAATTGTGACAATCTTTTCCTGCTGACACGTTGAACACGAAGCTTCTTAACGGCAACAATTTGTCCTTTCCATTTTGCTGCATAAATATCACCAAATCCTCCATGTCCGAGTTTGTCACTTGTAAATTCAAGCTCTTCATACTGAATGACTGCACCAGTGTATGATTCAAACGGTCTTCCTATACTGTTGGTATCGCTTCTTTGCTGCATTTCATGACGCGTGTAGCGTACGCTCTTAGCGTTTCTTTCTTGTTCCCATAAACGCATTCTTTCAAACATCTCAAGTATGAACTGATAAGCATTCAGGTCAATACCTTCTTGGTCAGCATCAAACATTTGATATTGTCGATAACCTTCTTGCTGAAAAGTAAGAAAAGAGGCATAATGTAAGGTAAAAAGATGGTATTGCATATTGTCAAATGCACTTATAGAAGGTTTAAAAGAGTGGAGAATTCTCTTGCAAAAGTTCTAACAATGCTTAAAGATCAAACCACGTAATGGTAAAAAGTACTGAAAAATGTAGTTGTAAAAGTTAAACGCTTTTTCCATTACAGTTGAAGAAATCTAGAGAATTATTGATATTAATTAAAAAATAGTTGTTCTTACTGGTTGATCTTCAAAATTTCTGAATGCCATTTGAAGCTCTTTTTTCTTTATGTTACTGGAGACTGGCATACTTCCAAGTGGCATCCCAACGCGTCCAAGTTTCCTGTTCAAGTTGTTATCTACATAGCATCTTTGTTGTCTTCCACTCCTGTTACAATTCGATGATCTAGATGACGGCGCGCTTCCCAGCTGCATTCCAACTCTTCCAAGACTCCTGTTCATTGCATTGTCAACATATGTTCTGCTTGAACTATCGCTACTGTACGATCTTTCACTGCTGCTTCCATTTGACGATCTAGATACCGGCGCGCTTCCCAGCTGCATTCCAACTCTTCCAAGACTCCTGTTCATTGCATTGTCGACATACGTTCCACTGGAACTGCTGCTGCTGCTACCATTCGATGATCTGGATACCGGCGCACTTCCCAGCTGCATTCCAACTCTTCCAAGATTTCTGTTCATTGCATTGTCAACATACGTTCTACTGGAACTGCTGCTGCTGCTACTGCTGTACCATCCTCCACTGCTTCCACCAGATGTTCTAGAGACTGGTGCGCTGCCAACAGTCATTCCAACTCGACCGAGACTTCTGTTCATAGAATTATTCACATACGTTCTTCCACCACCACCACCACCACCACCACCACCACCACCACCCTTGCGAGGCATTTCAAGCAATCAATACAAGAGCTACAAGCAAAGCAAAAGTTTTTTACCAAAAAAGTTAAATGTTAACAATAATACGAAGAGCCACAAGAACTTCTTTCATCCTGGGTCGTTAAGGATAGTCCATACCCTCCGAGGTGAATTTTTTTGAAAAAAATTTTTTTTCAATATTTCCTTTCAATTTTTTATTTCAAAACAGATTCTGCAATCAGAATTTTAAAATTCCAAATAATTATGGAGTTATTAGCAAAAACCAAAAGGCAAAAAAATCTTTGTTTACACAAGTAATTAATCTTTCGGTGAAATAAAAGAGAATATACGCACATGCATGACGCCATACATACTTTTTCGGCTTTATTTACTTTTTGTATTCACCCAGGCAGCAAAAAGTGGTTTTAAAGTGGTTTTTAATAGGTTTTTGAAGCAGTTTTTAAGAGGTTTTTTTTATGTCTCAAATGTCCGCTTTCGAAACCTCTTTTGAGAAACTTCTTTAAAACCTCTTCCTAATTCCTCTTAAAAACCTCTTTCGAAAACGTTTTAAAAACGTCTTTTTTTCAGATCTTAAAAACCTCTTTAATCGGTATTTTTGCATTCTTTCTAAAACTCCTTTCAAAATACTACGATAGGCAAATACGCCCGATGGGGAATCCGACAACGTTTCCGATTTATTGAAGATTCGAAAATGAAAACAGTGTATCAGTTGGTAGTTTTAATTCTTATCGATATGGATACAAATATCTCAACAGCAAACCATAAATATCATAAATAGATTAAATAAATAAAATTAACGTATATCATACATCTTATATACATCTTATTATATATACATTATATATATCTCATTCTTGTAAGAGGCTTAGCTTTTTACGTTTGGTCTTAATAAGACATTTTTTCTAACATAGAAAAATAAAATAAACATTACATAACCTCTTCCCAGGTAAAAGATACAACTTTTAAGTGCAAAAATAAAAACTGAAAACTGATTATTACATGCTCAAGCTCTTGAAAACAAGGATACTTTTGAAAGATTTGTACCCGACGATCTTTTATTGGTAATGTTAAAATCCATTTGTTTTGCAATAAATTCCAAATCAAGGTAAATTTTGATGTTTTCCTTTTGATGGTTTTTTCTTCCACATTCTTAAAATAGGAAGCTATAACGTCTTTGCATGATCTCCTCTCCTAAAACAAAGAAACACCATTAAAGAAATTCTGAGCAATTCTTTGCAAATTTGCAATACACTATCTCTCTTATTAGGAGGGAGATACGTTTGTCAATTCGTAGATTACTTTGAAATATTCCAAACAAAAAATAAGAAGTAAGGAAAAGTAATCAAAATCAGTTTGGATTTGTAAAAACAAAATGTCGTTTTCATCTTACTTTTGGATTATTATGATTTTAAAAACCAGCAGTATTACTTCGACAGTATTACTTCGACATTAAATTCTGTGACTCAAAACTTATGACCACATTTTAGATTAAAATCAGTTACTCGACATTTGCTTAACTTGAATCCATAAAAGCAAAACAAAAACATCCTCTCTTCTGTACACGTGTGTATGTGAAAAACATTTGAGAAAAACATCTGCTAAACATTTGAGAAATAGCTTAAAGATTCGATGTAGAATTATCATGATTCGATTCAATAAAAACGTTCTTTGTTATTGTTTTGCACCATTGGTTTTGAATAATATGTAAGGACTACTTACTTTATTGTTCGCTTCGTCTCCTTTCTAGCATTCTTTGAACGTTTCTGCTCCAAGACAAGCGCAAAAATATAGGACGGGGGAAAATGAAGAAATGATAACAACAAAAAAAAACAAACAATATATATATATTGATGAAATCTTTTATCCCTAATTAAAAATTATACATAGAAATAACTATGACATAGATATTCCAATACATATTTTAACAACAAAACTAATCATAGTGTTGACTATAATGCGTTAAGTATTTTTGTCAACCCCCTTAAAGCAAACGGTTTTCTTTTAGTGTTAAAGAGGTCTTTAAAATACCTCTTTAAGAAAACCTATAAAAAACCTCTTTAAAACTCCCAGAGAAAACCTGAAGACATTGCAGTGTTATCGATACGAAAATAAAACCGATTTAAGACGTTTTTAAAAACACCGCTTCAAAAATCAGTTTTAAATGCGTTTTTGACACCACTTAAAAAAGCAGTTTTTTGCAAAACCATAAAGACACCAAAAAAAGAGGTTTTAAAAACGTTTTGTGCCGGCTGGGCAATATTTTGCTTTATTATCGTTAAAAATAAAACCAGGTGGTTTTTTTTATAATTATACACACTATCATTATTCAATGAGATAGTTTTCTACCTTTTTAACTTTTCATACATTCCAATATCTCACATTCACAATAGAAGTTGATCTCTATTCAATTTTGTTTACACAAGCGATGGAAGAAGAAAAAATCTTTAAATGTGATTTTCTCTGAAAGTAATTTTAGCTTGATGACCAACATTTAAAGAGTTCCAACTCCCCTTGTGAACGAGATATAACCATGCGGTTTTTTTCATTTTGTTCAGTTGGCCTTTGCGCAAAAAAGTTTGCCACATATTTTGAAAAGAATCAAAATTCGCCCCGTGAGGGAGAGTTGAAGTTAAAGAATCAACGTTTTTATAGGGTCATGAACAAAAAGCTTTATATTTTTGGAAGTAATGAGTTTTTAAAAAAACTGTGGCAAACTTTTTTCGACAAATGATTATGAATTTCAAAAGTGCAATTTGTTTGAAAAAAAAGTGTAATGGAGGGGAGTTGGAACTTTTAAATTCAATGCGTTCTAAATTTTACTTTTTTTCTTCTAATTCCTGTCCTTTTCATTTTTAATAAACAAAATATGGATCATTAGACAGATAATTAAATAAGGATTCAGAAAATATATACTTTTGATAAGAAAAAATCAACACATTTCAAATTATTAGGGAAAAACTGAAATCATGCTTAGGAATCATTTCCCATCCTATCCTCACCACATTTAGTCACGGCTGAGTCAACACTGTTAAACTTTGAAAAAGTCAAAGATATCAATTTTATTCAAACCTGTTCATGGTGAAGATATGATATTGAAGTCATTTTTCGTCATTTTTGCATTTTTTTTTTTGCACACACCCCAATTGCTCGTAATTTTTTACACTCCATTTGACGCATTTGAAGCGTTTTGATATTCAGATAAATTTTATCCACTTTTCAAACTTAATAGCAGTAAACACCGAAGACACACCGATAATACTTTCTGTAATCACATACATCCCAATCGGAAAAATATTCGCAAGTTTCATAAAAACAATCCCTGCCAACATAAAACGTTATTTTGACGTCACAACAACGTCGAACCAACGTCATGGCTCTGTTATGACGTTATTTCAATGTCCTTTTTACGCCATGTGCCGGCTGGGATACTGACGCCACAATCAACAAAATCTGGTAAAGACCATCACTAAAACAAACTCCCCTTCACTTTGTAAACTACTTACGCATTAAACGTCAACAAACGAGGACAGCACAAAGCAACAAATCAAACAAACTTAAACGAACACAAAGTTTGAAAGAGTGTTAAATGGCTTTCCATTCAAAGCTATCAGACTATCAGATAAATAACAATAAATAAATAGAGATTTTCTCTTGCCCAAACCCACCTCCAATCAGCGTCCAATCACATTCCATTCCAGGTCATTTGCAAAGAAACCCCCATTCATCGAGCATTTACCATGATCACCTAAGTTTACCTTTTATATTGACGTCATTACTATTCGATCAAAAAACCAGAATTAGTAAACAGGTAATTTTTTTCGGTAAACTTCTCTCAACCACCACTGTCATATTTCCTTAGGGACAACCTCGTTCCCAGGGCTTCTTGCCATAGTATATCGAAAAGGCAAGAAGGTTGCCTTAGGGACTGATCATGTGGAGTTCTTTATCCCTGCAGGGTGAAATGAAAATTGTCCCGGGGCGATTTTTTGCATATGAGATTTTGTTCCGTCTTCCCAAGGTGAAAATCACCTCAAGATTTTTTGTTGTTTCAATTTATATTTGTTTTTATAAAAATCGTAATTACTGCGCACGCGTGAAATATTACCTCATCTATTAACTGTGATAAAAAAACCAATCTTGCTTAAGCTGGATTTCCACTTAGGTGGATCAGACCGGATTGGAACGGAATGGATCAGAATTTTAATCTACGCATGCGTAAAAGTTGCGTAATTCGTGATCCAGGTCGGTCATTAGCGATCCAAAACGGATCGAAAAAAAGTTGAGAAACATTCAACTTTTTTCTGGATCATCCTGGATCGATTAGTTTGGATCTGTTGATCATGTGACTTTAAATTAATAAAGGCAGACACTACAGCGCCAAAAATAAACTTCCCGTAGTGAATTAAAGCTAGCTCATTATGGACAACCAACAATTTGTTAGTATGGCTAATCAAGAAGACATTTTGGGCAAGTTTTTTTTAAAGGAACAAGGATACAGAGTTATTGAGAATCCCAATTCACAACTGGAACCGTATTTATGAGGCAGTATTCGAAGATGTTTAAGAAATATTCATGATGAAACACAGTCTCATATATCTTGAATGAGTGATACTCTCCTTTTTGTTTACGCTCCTTTAAAAGTTGACATACCCAAAACCGTTTTTTGACATTTTTTGTTTTCTCTGCAAATATTTCTTAACCAGTAGTAAAGTAAGTCATATTGCACAAAGATCAATAGCAGCCATGTTTGTTTACTATATGCGAGGGTAACATATTCTTACCCTCGCATATGCGTCATTTTTAGCACCAGGTATTTCGAATGTTTTGTTAAAAACGTTTCTCGTGGCAACAAAACAGACGTTTCACAGTTTATTGCAAGAAACAATGAAATCTTATCACAAAAGTGGCAGATTCTTATTACAAAACGAGTTTATTTTATTGTAGGTGGCATTGCGATGGATAAAAGCTGTTTCGAATAATTAAACTACAGTCGACGTTCGTTATCTCGACCCCCCACGGGACCGAGAAAAAAGGTCGAGATAACGAAAGGTCGAAATAGCGGAAAGTCGAGATAAGGAGCGTATATGGCGCAAAAGGTCGAGATAATGAAAGTTTGACAATATTTACTTTTGAGCTCATTAGACTGCTCAGGGTGTTGGACTAGGTATTAGTCAGACAAAAAAAAAACAAGATAACTGTTATTCTTTCTGTTTTTAGCTTGTTTATCTGTAACATACATATACATATACATGTACACATGAACAATTTTATGGTTTTAAATTTGAGAATTTGAATGTGCGACGAATGTTGTGAAGGCATTGCAAAGCATTCGAATGTTTATGAAGAATTTGAATGTTAGAAAAAGCATCTCTGAGCCTGATTTTAGATTTTTCTATGCTTTTAAAAAAAATCAATTTCAAAGAAAGTACCGAAAAGGTCGAGATTACGTGATAAAATGTGCCCAAGGGACCAGCAAAACTAGGTCGAGATATTGAAAGGTCGAGATAACGGGTAGTCGAGTTAACGAGCGTGTTTTTGACTACGGTAGGTTGAAATGCCCAAGGGACCGACAAAAATAGGTCGGAAAGGTCGACATAAAAGGTAGTCGAGATACCGAGCGTCGACTGTATACTATAGTATTTCATAAATAACATGAAATGTTTACAGTTTTAATATGTTTGGAGGTTCAAATTTTTGACTTGATCGTTGAAATGATGTACCTTAATTAGAGAAATTTTGGGGTAGAGAAAATTTGGCGCAATTGGCGCAAAATGCAAAATATCACCAAATTAAATCCGCGTCAAATTTAATTTATTTTCTGGCTGCGCCAAATTAAATCCGCGCCAAAATTATTTTATACATTTTATACTTGAATTATCGATGTTTCTAGATTAATGTTAACCCGATTTCTATATGATAACCTTTTGTTAATCTCGAAACGGGCTAGCTGCGCCAAATTAAATCCGCGCAACAGTTTCTCCGATTAAGGTAGTTCTCATGAAAAATGAAATCTGCAACTGCAACTCATTTTATTGTAACTTGTCGTATTCATAACTCGAACTTTGGTGCAGTTCGTATCATAGTTAACTTTCATGAAATAACATTTCGCCGCCCACCACGCGACGGTATATTATAGCGTTTTTTTCAAGACGCTATACTTAACACTTCATCTGAGATTTTAATGTGGATCAAATTTTCAAAACCTTTCAGTAGAGTTTGGCTTATTCTGTCTGTGTTTTTTTTATTCGTATACTACTGAAACCTAAATCGGTTTTATGCTCATGTAAACAGACAATAAAAGTCATTAAATGAAGAAGATTGAAGTTAATTTAAACTAGCAGTGTATAGCTTAGATTAGTTTTTAATTATCTGAGGTAAATGATGAGTTTTAAAATGAGTATATAATTTATATAACTGGCTCACGAAATCCCATTAACCGTTCGGGGATAATTTTGGTCACACTTTGCAAGAGTTGACCGGTTTCTTCATTAAAAATCGGTTTCCCCTGTTCAGACTAAAATCTTGGGCAAAAGGAAGTATTTCAGTGGTAGCAACATCATCTTTGTCCCTCCAAACAAAGTTGTAGATTTTTGTTCGTTCTCAGACGAGATGCTTTAATAGTTCATAATTGAATTAAGTTCACCCTTAAATATTATATTTTAATTCCTAAATTCCCGTTCAACAAATTAGTGAGATATTTTGAAAGTAAAAAAGAAAGTTGATATTATCATTTACAACGCATGCGTTAAAATCACCGCCTTTTCCTGCCTGCATCCTGTTAGCATAGAGAAATCTCAACATCTTTATTAAACTTGGATGGAATTACAGTTTTGCAACGATTTTCTGAAGATATCGTTTTTCGACAGTCACACATAATTTCTACAAAATAAAATCTGACGCTTTTAAAAATGAAAAAAATCAAATGAAAGAAATCGAAAAAAAATCTCATTTACCTGAAGTTTTTTGTTTCAGCACACTTCACTTCCCCGTTTTGTTTTTAGTTCACAGAAATAAAATTTTACTTGATTGGCGTCGTGATCAATTTCCATTGGTCAGCGGCTTTTTAGTGCATTGAGTTATTAAGACCGGTTTCCATTTAGTTCGCTGTGATCGCTGACGCAATCTCATTCGTCAAGTAGTTCAAATCATTTGAACTACTGAGCAAATTAAAAAGCAGTTCGCTCATTCGTGCGAACACACAGCGAACGATGTGGAAACCCGTCTTTAAAAGTCAACGTCAGTTGTTTCGGACGGAAAATAATTCCGCATTAGCACCAGTATTTGTGAATTGTATGATAATACAAATTCTGAGAAAACATTAATGCTTAGCAACCAAACAGATGTAAAAAGTAAATCATACATTTGTTCAGGGTTTGCTGTTGTTTTCGATTGTTAAGAACACTTTGCATTATAACAGAAATGACATCATTTTTTCCATGACAACATTGTTTTCATTCCAGTTTTTTTATGATATTTTGGTCTCATGTAATCATAGTGCCAATATTGGCCTACCTTGATGCAGGAGTTTTTTATTCCTAAACAAGTTAAGTATAATTTTCGCACTAATGATCTTTTGTCACTGCCTGCTACGAGAACAACAAAATTTGGTACGTCCTCCTTCATATTTCGTGGAAGTCTACTATGGAATTCTCTGCCGGATTGGGTTAAAAATTCTGAGAACAATGTAAATTCCTTTAAATCATCTATCAGAAAACTGAACCTTTGTAAGCGGTGCAGTTGCAGAATATGCCAAAATTAAACATTTTCATTTTTTACAATTTTTGTTCCAATTTTGTAATTTTGTTGGTGTAAATTAGTTTATTTGATTTTTCTTTTAACTACGGCAAACCAACGTTAAATAAATGATTCAATTCAATTCAATTCAATAGTGAAACTCATACATAATCATCTTTGACAAATCAAGAACTGCAGGCCCCAGATAGATTGGCTTGTTCAACACGAGTTTGATCTTTTGCATTTCAGCAGCCATCAAATGTTCGCTGAAACAGATACTACCCTTGAAGTTAGGTTTCATCACCAGCTTCTCATATTGTTCTTTCTTGGTAGCCAAGCGTATGTCTTTATGCTTACGTTGATTCTCCATAGTTTTACCAAAGACTGAATTGTTCATGAGCTTGAAAAAGTCCTTTTCAAAGCCATTCTTTGATTTGGTACGCAAATTGGTGTTGAAATCGATGTACGGCTTCAACCATGCGCTTTGCTTAAATCTCAGTACTCTATGAACCTTCTCAAGAACAAGACCATGCTTCAGCGCTTGATCAAGTGCACGGATATGAATAGTATAGTTCTTCTTGTCTGAAAGACATGGAGTTAGCTTTTCTACACCATTGATCTTCTTTCGCTCAGACATAAATGGAAGATCGTTATGTTAATCATGAAGCTCCTGAGGATAGTTCACATCAACTTTAAGAAGATAACCATATTTACCGTCTTTCTCAGCCAACTTTGAAATGAATTCAGCGGTAAATTTATTAGCATCTACCCACTTGAAATTCCCTGTTGGTAGCTTCTGAATCATAGCCCATCCATATAGATTATATGTATCAAGATATTGGAGATAGCTACTTTCTTCAGTCTTCTTATATTTAGCATCCATATACTTGTTATTAGCTTTAGCATGTCTATGAACAGCCTGACAGAGACCTCCTCTAATACCTTGCTCTACGAAGAGAAACATATCCATATCTGACAACAAATGCAGCTCAATCTCTGTCTTTTTCAAACAGGCTTGCCAAGCTAGTCCTGGAGCAGTGTAAAAATGTGCAGGATCCAGTTTATAATTTGTTATACATGTTTCCCTAAAAGTCTCAAAAACATCAGCAAGCAATAAAACGTCTGTCTTGAGGTAGAAATCATGATACGCACCCATATTTTTATTTTTCATGTGTTTCCACACCTTCTGTGCATGCGTATAATCAGCATCACTGATACCTTTCATGTTCAGCTTGTTGTAAAAAGCATCTTTCGGCGGGAACTTAGTTTCATTAAACTTATCAAAAGAATCAATGTATTCATAAGGATAAACTCCTTTTCTTCTCAGTAGTTTAAATTGTTCATCACCCTTGAAGAATTTTCGAAGGTTTTTACACTGATCGTCAGATAGAATGTTTACCAAGTTATCCAGACTACTAGCCATGAAACGCACACTATCGATGAATCTCAACTGTATCTTTTGAATTTTAGTCTCCTCATTTTTATCAGTATATTCACCAACCTTAACATCCAATGAGAAAGAGATATATTTTTCTTTGTTTTCAGCGATGAAGGCAATATTTTCATCTCCATACTGTTTGGCTAGTTCTTTGATAAACAGATGAGCATCATATCCGCTCAGATTGTGAAAGACGTATTTGAAAGACGGATGTATTTAGGCACTTTATAACGGAGATTACAAGACTGATGTGCAGCTCCACGAAATTTACCAGTAAAATGACAGTGACAGTCAAATTCTTTCATACATATGTGGCATTTATCAGAATCGATAAATCCCTGTTCCTTTTCATATGTGAGGTCTCGCATTCTCTGTTTAGGAAACATATTGTATAGCCTTTTCACTTCACCTACTGCATGGTCCACAAAACGTAAAACACATTCTTTACCACGATAAAGCGTTAAAGGGTCTGAAACTTCACCATGAGCAAATTTGCTATAACAACAGAAGCCTGTGGGGATATGTATACCAACCTTTTCAGTGGATGATCCACTACCGCTGGGCGGTTCTTCACAAACCTCTTTTGACAAAGCTTCGAAATCAGCATACATTATGAAAGGAGCTTTGAGCTGGTACTGACCGTCATGAAACTTAACGGTGCTACCCTCCTTTGGCATTTCGATTTTCGCGACATCATTATTTTTACAATATTGAAAGTGTTAATCTCTAGTTTTGATGGAGGTAAATCCGTGGAGGCAGTTTATACAATAATGCTCCTTATGTTCGTGCTTCGAGTTGACCTTGCTCAAGACACCGCTCAAGTTCTTTAAAGCTCTTAATGTCTCTTTTCCTCTTCACATAGTAAAAACAAAACAACCGTTTCTTTGCGATCAAGATGCTTCGACTTACGACACATATAGATACCATCTTTCTCGTCTTTTGTCAAAACATGCACAGCGATATCAGAGTTCCTCCTCTCAAACAAATCTATTTTATTTAGCGCCATTGGAAACGATAAACCGTCCCAATTACAGTTATCATACTTTTTGAGAGTTGAGATTCGTTCAGGATGATTATCGATCTTATCATGATTGAGAGCTGCGATAACAGCCCATTTGAAGCACTCTTCATCATCTTCGTTTTTAGGATTGATTATCGAATACTTGCCGCTAAAATTTTCAGGTAGCGGCAAGTAAGAGCTGCCTCTCGTTAGTTTTACCTTGTGAAAATCTACATCAATATTTAAAATTTTATCGATAACAAAGCCGGATTGAGGTAACGCAGGGTTTCCAATCTGCTCGATTATCTTTTTGAACATATTATTAACAACATTAGATATATCGTTTTCATTGTGAATTGTTTCCATATTGCTAATGAACGCCTTATCAACATAGATTGTCGCTTCAGGATTGGATAAATCCTCCTTTCTCCATTTGATCCACACAGTTGCTTGAATTGTTATTGATTTTTTGTTTTTGAGTTCCCTCATAATCAGATCAATTAGGATGGGTCGAACCTTTTCGAGAAACGAATCAACATCCTTTTTTCCATCTGAGTTTATCTTGAACCTTTTGTAAGAACCATCAAACGCCGTTTCAATGGGGACAAACGCTTTTGGTTTCACCAGTTTTTCATCTTTTTCATCATTCTTCTTGTAGAGATTAAGAATCTTCTTCTTCATCTCGCTGAAAGCGCTACCCACTTTCTCACGAATAGATTTAGGTGTGTGATTTACCAACCACTCCTTCAACTCATCCAACTTGCTTCTTACATGAGGTCTATTTTTTGCCATTTTTTGCTGCTCAAACAAATCCATGTCTTGTTGGTTAGGAATAATTGCAACAGGTCGGACTGGTTTGAATCGCCTAGTAGATCTTGGTGGTGGAATAGGTTGGTCATTCCTCGTTGATGTTGGTGTAGACAAACGAGCTGGTGTGCCAGCTAATAATTCAATGAGCTCAGCCTTTCTTAGTTTCAAGTAGCCCTGTAGGCCGCGTTCTCTTGCGAGAGCTTTTAATTCAACAACGGTATTTCGTGAAGTGATGTTGTGTAATTATTGTTTGTGCGATCTCTTTAAACCATATTGAAATATCATTTTTTCAATATGAAACGACTCAAACCCTCTAGGTAACTTTTGTTACTCGATTTAAGTAACAAAAAAAACCAGCCTCTACAAGGATGAACGAGCCAATCTATTTTGTTTGCGAGCCATCCTTCTCTTCTCGTTCTATGTCTCTCGATACCTTTGATATTTTTCTTCATTGTTTCTTATCCAGTTTGAATAGCGTGTATAAAATACTTGTCTCGTATCAGGATCACAAAGAAACAATGGATCCTTATCATTTTTCTCAAGTACCTCGAGCAATTTAGCTTTGTTCATTTGCTTAACATATTTTATTTTTCGTGATGCACATAAGTTTATCAACGTATTAATAACCATTGATCGGTAATGTGATTCTGTTTTGTCGGTCATGTTTATTCTTTATATAAAAGAGATAAACTTTTAACCCACTTTGATGTCATTTAACAAAATGAGCTAAATAAACGTTGTTTATAAATAAACAATATCAGCAGGATGCATAAACTTCAAGAGATTTATTATCAACCTCAAAACTTATGGAAAGGACAAAAGGCTGTTCGCAATCTAAGAGGATTTGGTTTCAAACTGAAGGAAATTAAGAAGTGGCTATCAAAACAAGCTTTGTGGCAGGTACATCTACCGGCACCGAAAAGGATCGAACGTCCGCATTATGAGGCGACTAAACCGAATGAGATTCATCAATTTGATATATATATGCCTAGTGGTATGCTGTATGGTAATAAATACAAGTACATTTTGTCTGGTGTTGACACTGCTTCACGCTATAAGGTAGCGACCATCAGTAGAAGAGCTGATGTTGATACCTGAGGATACAGAGCTACCTCCTGATTATGTGCAAGGTTGGTGAACCGTACATACAAAGTATCTTTACTTGTTTCTAGTAAAGATGAGTCGTCTAGCGACGAGGTTTAGCGCAACATAATGCTATATGCCATCAACATTGCTCCAATTCCTATTAGTCCAAAACCAACGACTTTTTTTACAGATTTACCATGATAAATCACGTTTTCAGGTAGCTCTCCCAATGTTATGATTGGAGTAATTTGTTCCATGTTTTGTGCAACTGTTGGAAATTCCATTGTCTCTTTCTGTCTATATATACTTGTGATCATATCTCTTTATATCAGTTTCATTTATCACTTTTCAAATTGAGGAGCACATAACCGCACATCCTAGGAACCATTTTCGGTTATGGATTTTTTCAGGTTTTGAAGTTCTACCATCAAACTTTTTTGAAATTGATTTTGGGTTTCAGTCTCCATCTTTCTATCTGTAGAACTGAGTCTTTCTAAAGCTTTGTAATATGTTCCCTGCAAAACCTGGAATTCTTTGTAATTGATCCTTCCATCATTCAATGCCTGTGAGATACTTGTTTCGAAGACAGCAATTGTGGATGTTACAATATCATATAATTTTATGACTTTTTCTACTTTCTTTTGATATCTTTTGATGACAGCTCTGGTAAGTCCGGTACAGATAGAGCCGGCTAGGGCTACACCACCTAATCCTGCGGAAATAGGCATTCCGATAATAGTAGCCCCTGTTGCAATTGAACCGATGCCAGAGCCAATGGTTATAGCGCTTGAACTAGCATTTAGTAGCATCGATCGTTCTATCGCCTTGTTGTATCTCTTGAGCTTGATGCTAAACTTGTTCTTCAGTTTTATCAACTCTTGCGTTAAACTTTTCCTGCTCATTAAAATCCTCAGGAGCAGTGGGTAGTTTTGGGTAAATTTTAAAACTCATATTTAGAGGGTTATTATAACATAATAAATAATAAAATTATCCTCTAAATAAATAAATAAAATGGCAGACATTGACATTGACCACTTTGGAGAACATGGGATGACGACAGATGAAACAACCGATGAGATGTTTCCTCTCATACCAACTAGAGACCGTACGGGTGCACAAATACATACATCAGATGAACAAGAAACATCATTTGGAGGTCTCAGTCTGAATACTAGAGTTTTGAAAGAACTAGTTGAAGGGTTGTATGATAGATTATCCGAAAAATTCCAGTCAAAACCTGAGACGTTATATACCGATCAGTTTGAAATTAGAGATGGTGAATTATACTACAAAGACAGTAGCAAACCATTGACAAACAATGGAAGACTAAGGGCTACTGGTACTATAGCTGAAATATTGGGCAAGAACAGGTTACGTAGTTTAGGGTTAAGGGTTAGGGTTAGGGTTACCTAAGAGCAAATTTTCAGCCAGACAGGCAGCTGTACTTAATAAAATAGCAGAAGAGCTTCCCTCGACATCTAAAATCACAACAGCAACCGATGTAGAGTTGGAAGATATGTCCGGTGATGCGGTGAACAGTACGGAAGATTTAATTTCAGCGCTTAGACAACAATCGGTCGATCATGAAACAACTCAGACTGTCAAGCTATTTGAATATCCTGTGCATGAGCTGTTAGGATTGGATAAAGCGCTGAGAAACATACGAGGAGGTCTTCCGGAAGAGGTTGCAAAAAAGGTCCGAACAGAACAGCATATCGATAAGGAGAAAAACAAGTTGGAAGAAATGGAAAATGATGCGACATACACAGATGAACAACGAAAAGAGGTTGAAGAGAGAATGGAGGGATTACGTGAAGAGTTGGAAGCTGAGAAAGAGAACATTAATATTCTCAAAGGCAAACTAAACAGTCAAGTTACGAGCATCAAAGAAACCATTGCTAAAGTCCTCGACAAAGATACCACATTGGGTGAAAGGATACGAATACTATTCCGTGAACAAGGTATAACAATCGTTAGCGTTCTTCCAGCGTTTGGTATGGCTATCGGTGTCCTTGTGGAAGCTTTGTTACCGGGAGGGTCAGCAGCTGGAAACTCTTCACAAAATCCTGACAAAGGTGGTGATAAAAAGGACGATGCAAAGGAATGGATAAAAAATAAACACAAAGCGTTAGCATCACTTCTAGGCAGATGGGCATCTAAAGCGGCAGAGGCTTTACCTGGAATAATTTGGTCTATCGTATCATGGATATTGAACAGAGCAAAAGAAGTTGTAGGTTGGTTGAGTCAAAATTTATGGGCTCTGATTGTAGGGGTTGGGGAGTTGATCTATACGTACCTTGTGACTAGACGGTAACCACCTGAAGGTGTATATGTTACATGTATCGTGTAACATAATTTTTGTTGATAGTCTTCATCTTTCAAAATACCACACAGCTCCACCAATTCCAAGCATACTCAGAGCTATAAAATACAATTCCCTTTCATGTTGATCATGACTCGGTGTATAAATGTTGCTCAATACAACCTCCCGTGGTAATGGTTCAAGGGGTTTACCAAACACCCTATTGTACCCTCTCATTGCATCATTTAGCTCTACAAATTTAGTCTCAGCCTTCTTTTCGAGCGCTAGTTGTTTATTGATGAAATCGATCCTTTCCTGTCGTTTTTGCTGCCATTCAATCTGTGCTTTTTGTAATATTTTTATGGCCAAATCATGATGTTTTCTTTCCTTATCGATTCTGTCTTTGGATAAACTTGAAAACAGATAGCTTAATCCTGTGAAAGCCAAAGCTCCACCTAACATCATTGCGATAGAAGCCATATTTAGATATTGAAATTTTCAGGCAAAATCTTTTCTTTGGTTAAGTATTCCTTTGTTATTTCACTAGCGGCGATAATGGCAACTAGTTTCCCTGTATCTTCCAATTCAAACTTTTGAATTGAAGGAGGTGTCATTTTTAACACCTTTGTTCCTAGCATAGAGTAGCCAATAGCAAAAACGCAGACGACTGATGCATGATATAAATCGTTGACGATACTTTTCTTGTCCATGTTTGTTACATATATTATGAAATTATATATAGCGTTATTTATCTTTTTATTCCATTTCATGTTTACTGATGTTCACCGGTATTTTAGATTTTTGTGGAAGGGGGTGGGTGGTGACCCATGGGGTAATATTTGCTCTCTCTTTTTATACACAAAATAAGCAAATCCACCAACTAAACCGAGAGCTTTTATTCCACCATAGGTGTAGTTCATAGGTTGTTCATTTGGTTTGGTGAGAGAGTCCTCCAGCTTCTCCACTTCTTTTTGAGGTGACACTTGTTTCAATTCGTCTCGTTTTTTACGGTTGTATTCTGCCAACCTCTTACCTGCTTCAACCTTTTTAGGGTTCTTCGTTGTCACTTGAATGGGAGTCTGTTCTTCTGACATTTTTATTATCTGCTGTATTTATATTATCATCAGATTTTATTAAATTTCTTTCATTGATATAATGTCTCCCAGTAATAAGTCCAACACTGAGTGGTGCTAATAATGAGCCGAATTTATAATATAAGTCACATGTAAATCTTTGAATGGCAGAGTTTAAGAAGGGGTCAGTTTCCAGGTCATTGCTCAATGCATCTTGATTGTTTATTCCTAACGTTGCACAAGCTCCCATGGAATAAATGCGTATGAGTGATTTCCTCAAGGATTTTACCATTTGACCTGATAATTTAGCTTCATAGATACTAAAAAGTTTTTTTAACTCTTCATCTTTGAGTTAATTAATTTGCTCTTCCGTGTACATTTTCCCTAAGTATAGCTTGCTATTTCCTGTTAAGACACATTTGAGCAATTTTTGCCTTTTACCATCTGAAGGTGGTGGTGGGAATTCACCTGGAATATCGTAGCTGATTAAACTATCGATCGCTGTTTCCGCCATTTTTATTAGGGAGAGGTATTTTTTGAATACAGAATAAAAGCAAAATAGGGAGACCAGCAGTATGCTTAATAACATGAAATTGACATATTCTATCATTTTGTTGTGTTTGTTATAATTTTCTTATATTCTCTTATAATTTTGCTGTAATTTGCTGTATAAGAGTTTGCTATCTTTTTATAATTTTGTTGAAATTTGCTGTATAAGAGTTGGCTATCTTCTTATAATTTTGTTGAAATTTGCTGTATAGCACTGCTATAGCACTCTTATAACAGTCTTGCAAGTCTTATACTTTTGTTACAAGAGTCATGTAACAAATAACGTCAACCTGCTCAGCAAATCACATACGTTCTTGGGTGTTCCATTCTCATCACTAGGCATGCGTGTTTCCCTCCTTTCAGTTTTCTTTGAAATCTTTCAATTCTTCTTGCGAATCAATGACATCATTCTCTTCATGAATAGTGGCTAGATCGTTTCTATCTTTTGGGTACCACACATATAACATTTTAGGTTGCCGTCGTAAATTTTAAGGTATAGCTGTGTATGACTGTGTAAGTAACCATAGCGAATGATTTCGATGGCGACCACTAATTGCCAACTCGAGCAAAGGCTGTCTCTTTTTGTCCAATTTTTCATCAGCTATTATATCATCAATCAGAAATAAGGTTTTATATCCGGCACAGAAAAAGTCCATTTTCTTAATCCATTCATACAAAGATCCTTCCGGCTCAATTAAAATCACATAGCTGTCACTCCAGAACCACTTCCGATCTCTGTAAGTCTGATTCCACCTCAAGGTGGGACATATAATCACGATGAAATCAAAGTGATCGTAGTATTCATTTTCTAATAATTTTACAACACGATCCGTTTTACCGCACGACAAAATCAAGTCCTTTCCTGGTGTGTAATTAATTTTAAAATCATACTTTTGCAGCTGCAGTAGAAATCGTTGAATTCTGGGTGGTGCATCATTAATGTTGTAATTGAAGATGGTTTTTAGCGATTTGTGGTCACTGTCTACGGTGAATTGACGGGCATAGAGATATTCATGAAGGCTGGTGCATCCAAAAACAATAGCGAGAGTTTCACGTTCAAGTGGGCAGTAATTTTTTTCAGCAGGGGTACAAGCTCTTGACTTGAATGCGATTGGATGCCAACCATCTGGGTATTGCTGTTCGAGTGTTGCTCCCAGTCCGACTTTGGATGAGTCGCATGTTATCTTGGTTGGAAGTTGTGGATCAAAAAATTTCAATGATATGTCTCTACTTATAATTTCTTTAATTCTTCCAAATTGTTTCACGTGACTTGGGGTAAAGTCCCAAGCAATGTTCTTTTTTAGTAGTTCGCGAAGTGTTGCAGTTTCGTCTGATAGCTTTGGGATGAATTTGGCAAGGTAGGCTGTCATACCAAGGAATCGTTGGAGATCAGCTTTGCAGGTTGGTGTAGGTAATTCGACGATTGCGCGAACTTTATCTGGACATGGTGATATGCCTTCTTCTGAAATTTGATGTCCAAGAAAAATTACGTTTTCAACGCAAATTTTGCATTTCGCTTTATTCAGTCTGAGTCCGACATTACGAGTTTTTTCGAGTACTTTGACGATTCTGTCACGAACTTCTTCTTTTGTTGCACCCCAAACGATGATGTCGTCTTGGCTGTTACGAGCACCTTCACATCCTTCGATAATTTCAGCAACGTTCTGTTGAAATATTTCGCTTGCACTATGGATTCCGAATGGGAGACGTTTATATTTGTATCTGCCGAAAGGAGTAGCAAATGTCAATAGTTTCGAGGATTATTCATCAATTTTGATTTGCCAGTAGCCGCTTGAAGCATCTAATTTCGAGAAGTATTTAGCGCCCTTCATTTCTGCAAACAGTTCCTCAGCAGTGGGCAGTTTAAAATGATGTCTCTTTATAGCTTTATTAAGATCTCTTGGATTAATACACATTCTTAGCTTACCGTTTGGCTTCCTTGCTACCACGATTTGATTAACCCAGTCAGTAGGTTCTGTGACTGGTTCGATTACGTTAAGTCTCATCATTCTATCAAGTTCCTCCTTTACCTCATCTTTTAACGCAATGGGTATTTTCCTGGAAGAGTGAACAATTGGTGGTACGGTTTCATCAATAATTATACGGTGTACCTTTGGAAGCGTTCCAATCTCATTGAAGCAATCATCATACTGTTCTAGAATATCATTAGTCATGTCTATGGTATGAACTCTTTGAATCAGATTAAGTCTCTCACTTGCTTTTAACCCAAGTATTGGCACAGAGTCAATGTCTACTATTACAAACAATAATGGGTATAATTTTCCCAAGTGCTTTATATTAAGGATGCAGTGTCCTGTCACAGGAGTTATGGAGCCATTATACGCAGTAAGTTTCATGTTAGAGTTTTTAAGCAAGGGACGAGATGAAATTTTATTGAATTGTTTGTGTGAGATGACGTTCACTTGTGCCCCCGATTTTAAAGCAGATATCTGTGTCATTTGTATTCAGATTGACTTTCCACTCATTGCTCTCAGAAATTGAGTCTATATGGTACTCATCCTCTTCCGTTTCTTGTGTATCAGTGTTTTTAAGTTCAATCGAGTCAAGAAAAAAATCACTTGAATCATTTGCTTCAACCGTATTAACTTTTTGAAGATTGTATGAGGTTTTTGATTGACAAACTTTAGAGAAATGATTTAACTTTTTACACTTGTTGCAAGTTTGTCCATAAGCTGGGCATGATCCCCTTCTGTGGGATCCCCCACAGTATCTACAGTTTTTTATCATTGCACGGTCAGTCCTTCGAATATTGCTATTAGAGGATGGTTTCTTAATAGAGTCAATTTCTACGACTTCTTGCCTAAGTTCCTTCACATGGTTCCTTGTTTGTTCAGCTGAATTCCCTAGCAGTAGGGCTTTGGATAGGTCTAAATCTGGCTCCCTTAACATACGTTCCCTCAGCCTTTCATCACTTATCCCTGTGATAATTGTGTCTCTTATTAAAGAGTCCTTTAGCTCTCCAAATTCACAGTCACTTGATAATCTCTTCAGTTGGATAACAAACTCATGGAAGGATTGCCCTTCCCTTTGTTTGTATGTAAAGAATTTATGCCTTACTAATGTTACATTTTTCTTAGGTAAACAGTGTTCATCTCACTTTTTGATCAGAAGGTCAAAGTCCATCCTGTCTTTATTTCTCTCAAAAGCAAAAGTGTTATAGATTTCCCTTCCTTGGGGTCCTATGCATGTGAGAAAAATACTTGACTTAACTTTATTGTCTTTTTGATCCTTTTCTGTTGCTGCCAAGTAAAAATCCAACTCCTGCTTCCATCTTTTCCAATGTTTCCATCAAATTGCATCTGACCCGGTGGAGTGAATGTGTTCAGATCCATTCTTGTTTCATCAAATTATTTTTACTTCCGACACCATGTTATGATCAGCACTAGGATGTGTGTAGTATCCAATGTATATCTTTCAATCAATGCTGTTCCAATATATATATGTACAAGGATGATCAAGGCCAAAGCTCTTAGTGAGCGAGACCAATATGGTAGTCATAATCAAAATGGTAGTCATAACCAAAATGGTAGTCATAATCATAACAATTATTATTATTAGAATATTGATAGTCGGATAGCTTTGCATCTCCCAATAAAAGCCGGTAGCGACTTCGATTAATATCCCGATTTTCTATAGAAACGTTATTCCAAAAACAATTCGTAAATTTTTGTTTCGAAAATAGCCATAGTAACTTACTTACTCTTTTACATATGTAAAATATAAATCTAAAACATCTGGGACAAGTAGTTTAATAATAAATGGTCCAATAATTATTATTGATTTAGTCCATCATTTTGAACTATTTTACGGTCACGACAGTCATAATTATTGAAATAGAGTAAAAGCCGATCAGAGAAATTTAACCGGTTTTGTTAATAAATCTACAGATGAGTATATTCCGATTTCCATTCAATACTTACGCCCGCGTGGAGATAGAATTTTCCGAGCGGCCAAACAGCTGCAAATGGAAGTCAAAAGACACGATTGGCTGAAATTATCCGCGCACGTCTGCTGGCTAAAAAGAAGATAAAATTTCTTAACTTTATTTTTTTTGCTGAATGGACAAACCTACACTTATGAATTAGCCAATACACGTACGTTCTACGTCACTCAGCATGGACTACCTGCGTCCACGCGGACATTTTAATGAAGAGAAATCGGGTTTAAGAGTGCAATGGCAGCGCCATTAAAGACGGAACCAGTTGAATAAAACAGCAAGAAAAAAACTGAAACTTTTTCAAACTCAAGTGATTTTTGCACACTGCGGGTGCAGTAGCAGTTCATACTTATACAAAGATGTCCATACCACTTTAATCTTCATGCGAAACTATTTTTTCATGGCCAGCGTTTCCACGGTTTATCTCCGGATGCACGAGCTGCAATCCAGAATAAGGAAACGAAAACGAAAGTTTTCAGCCACTTGATGAAAAAATAAAAAGCAAAAAAGTCCTTAAATATTTTTGAGAAGGCGCAATCAGCTGGTGCACTTGTGTACCAAACCACATATAGAAAAACACCCTAATCATAAAACAGCCTAAGATGGCATATCATCGAAAAATGACCATATGTCGATTCAAAGTTGCATGAAAACATGAAAGACAAGCCAAGCCACCAAGACTAAAGTACTTGCAAGAAACAAGTACCGAGAACTTGCAGAATCATCTGGAAATAATGCACTCTCTACTTAATGCTGTGGAATGCTTCAAACAGCATATCACAAATTCTTGAGCACGACAAAAGTGATCATGAGAGCAAAGTGTCGCATTATGCATAAAAACTTTGATGGGTAACTGAGAGGTTTTAGGCCTTCAGAATCCATCCCTAGTCGTAGGATATTCTGCCCGAGATTTCCAAGTAGTAGTTGATTGACCGCCTGAGATAGGCATTGCATTGCTTCAACGTGCAAGAGAACAATGCGCAGTCAACCGATTGGTCTTTATTTGGCTGATACACTACTTTAAAAGCGCATCGGAGCGGAGAATTAAGATACAAAATGACTGGACTCAAACAGACCCGCAGCAGCCGCACTCAAAGGCACAAATCACAACACCGTCGTTACACCAGCAAATCATAAACTAGAAGTGCTGTCATATTGTAAGAATTCACTTTTGAAAAATAACACACGTTGCTTAAGACATGTGTTGATATGAACAAAACAAGGAGAGTTATCACATCCAACAAATATTCCATGCAAATTCATACAAACCAATGCCCTATTGAAAAGACATATGAAACCGATCTCCATTGACAAACATCCAACGAAGTGTCTATATAATCAAAAGATACAGAGCTACCATATCCAGCAAATAGTCCATGCGAATGCATACAAACGAATGCCCGAATGACAAACTGCACGGAGCCGATCTCATTGGGCAACATTGCTATAGAAATAACTGTATATTACGAAAAAATGCAGAGCCATCCTATCCAACAAAACGTCCATGCGAATTTATACAAACCAATTCCCTAATGGCAACCCATACGGGCTCAATCTAATTCAATCTATGTCTATATTACCATCCACCCAATCCAACAAATAATCCATGTCAATTCAAAAAAACCAATACGATAATGACAAATAATCAAGAGCATATTTCTCTTGACATATAATCCATGTTGTGCAAGGCAAATGTCAATGTCAATGTCCATACTAGGAAAAGACGAAAAGGTATCCTATCCAACAATCAGTCCATGCAAAGTCATAATATTTTATGTCCCAATGGCGAATCATACGCATATCACGAAAATATGCAGGAACTAACCTATACAACAAATTTGCTATGTCAATTCAAAAAACCCATGCCTTACTGACAAACCATACGGAGTCAATCTCTTTTGACGCATATTCCATGTTTTGTAAGACCAATGTCGATGTTGCGTACAGAGAATTCCTGTCAAACAAATATTCCATGCAAATTCATACAAATCAATGCCCTAATGACAAACCCAACGGAGTCGTTCTCTTTTAACACATATCGCACGTTACGATATAACTATCTTTATATTAAGAAAAGACGTAAAGCCATGCTATCCAACAAATATTCCATGAAAATTTTTACGAGTCAATTCCCTACTAACAAACCATACGGAGTCAATCTCTTTTGATGGATACTCCACGTTGTGTAAGACCAATGTCAATGTTGCAAAAAGATACAGAGAAATCCTATCAAACAGATATGTCAAGTCAAATAGATCAATACCCTCATAAGGAACCATACGGAGTCGATTTCTTTTGATGCATATCCCAACTTGCTTTAGAACCATCTATATATAACGAAAAGATGCAAAGCTATCCTATCCAACAAATATTCCATTAAAATGTATACGAGCCAATGCTCTACTAACAAACCATACGAGGTCGATCTATTTCGACGAAAACCCCACATCGTGTAAAATCTATGTCCATGATCCATAGCTCTCCTATCCAATAAATAGCCCATGAGAATTCATACAGACTATGGACCTTAGTGAAAAACCATACAGAGTCGATCACTTTTGACAAATATGCCACAATGCGTAAGACCTATTCTGATGTTTCAAAAAGATGCAGAGCTATCCTATCCAAAAAGTATTCCATGACAATTCATACGAACCAACACTCAAATGTCAAAACACATGTAGTCGATCTATTCTCACAAGTATCCTACTTGGTGTAAGACCTATGTCCATACTAATCTAATTTCACAATTGTCCCACGTTGCGTAAGAAGTATGTCTATGTCCATACTAGGAAGAGATGAAAAGGTATCCTATCCAACAATCAGTCTATATGTCTATATACGAAAAGATGCACAGTTATCCTATCCATCAAAACGTCCATGCAAACTTATAAAAATCAATGCCCTAATGGCAAACCGTATGCACTCCATTCTTTTTTGACATGCATCCCACGTTGCAATTGAACTATGTGTATATCAAGAAAAGATGAAGAGCTAAGATATCAAACAAATTTGCTATGTCAATTCACAAAAACCGATGCCTTACTGACAAACCATACGGAGTCAATCTCTTTTGACGCATATTCCATGTTTTGTAAGACCAATGTCGATGTTGCGTTCAGACAATTTCTATCAAACAGATATTCCATGCAAATTCATATAAATCAATGCCCTAATGACAAACCCAACGGAGTCGTTCTCTTTTAACACATATCGCACGTTACAATATAACTATCTTTATATTAAGAAAAGATGTAAAGCCATCCTATCCAACAAATATTCCATGAAAATTTTTACGAGTCAATTCCCTACTAACAAACCATACGGAGTCAATCTCTTTTGATGGATACTCCACGTTGTGTAAGACCAATGTCAATGTTGCAAAAAGATACAGAGAAATCCTATCAAACAAATATTCCGTGTCAAATCAAATAAGTCAATACCCTCATGAGGAGCCATACGGAGTCGATTTCTTTTGATGCATATCCCAACTTGCTTTCGAACCATCTATATATAACGAATAGATGCAAAGCTATCCTATTCAAAAAATGTTTCATGAAACTTCATACGAGTCAATGCCCTACTGACAAACCATACGAGATCGATTTGTTTTGACAAAAGCCCCACATTGTGTAAAATCTATGTCCATGATGCATAGCTCTCCTATCCAATAAATAACCCATGCCAAATCATACAAACTATGGCCCTTAGTGACAAACCATACAGAGTCGATCACTTTTGAAAAATATTCCACAATGCGTAAGACCTATTCTGATGTTTCAAAAAGATGCAGAGCTATCATATCCAAAAAGTATTCCATGACAATTCATACGAACCAACACTCAAATGTCAAAACAGTAGTCGATCTATTCTCACAAGTATCCTACTTGGTGTAAGACCTATGTCTACACTAGGGAAAGATGCAGAGGTATCCTATCCAAGAATAAGTCCATGCAAAGTCATAAAATTGTATGCCCCAATGGCGAATCATACGCATTCGATCTCTTTTGACATATATCGCACGTTACTATAGAGCTATCTTTATATCACGAAAATATGCAGGAACTAACCTATACAACAAATAGTGCATGCCAATTCATCAAACAATAGCGCTAATGACAACGCATACAGAGTCAATCTAATTTCACAATTGTCCCACGTTGCGTAAGAAATATGTCGAAATTACAAAAAGATGTACAGCTATCCTATCCATCAAAACGGGCATGCGAAATCATAAAAATCAATGCCCTCAATGACAGAACATTTTCACAAGTATGCCAAGTTGTGTAAGACCTATGCTGATATTACCAAAAGATGTAGGGCTATCCTATCTATCAAACAATCCTATATGATTTGGTACAAGTCACTTTGTTTGTGAAATAACAAACAGAATCGATTTTTTTTTCTGATGTATGGGACGTTGCGAAGGCACTATGTTCATTCTACCAAGGTGCAGGCTATCGATTCTGACTCTGAAACATGCATGAATTTATTCAAACTAATATCCTAGTGACATCATAATGCACCATAAGGTTCTTCATTTAACCGTTTAATTAAACCGGAAGGAGATTTAACACAAATGGGATTACAGCAATGGCGTATAAGTCATAATAGCTTTACAAAATATATATATAACAAACAAAAATTCCGTGCTTTGGGTAAGTCGATCAAAAGTATTGTACTTGCTGACCAGCTTTATGTTTTTTTCGATCTGTGTAATGGCTGTCATACTTGTGAAAAATTCCATGGTTGTTTTTTTCAAAACTTGCTAACATAAAAGAACTGAATACGTGACCATAAGAATGGAATAACAATAAAAGTATAAAATAGAAGAAGAAAAACATCATTTCCTATTGTTCGGGAATGGTACAAAAGAATATTTGAGTTCTATTCTATCCCTCCATTTTCGAATTGGTTATTTACCTAACCAATGCCAGAAATGCATAAAGTTGCGTATATGTGCTTGATTTGCGAAGTTACACGAACTGAAGATTAGGACATAGACAATTCTTAATAACGATGAAAGAACAAAATGCCGTGTTTCGCCCTGTCAGTAGTTAGTGACTGATACTCATCAAAACACAGATGATAAATATATAATTAAAAACTTAAAGATATTGGCGAATTCTTTTTAGAAACAAAAAATTTGTTAAGGTTTCTGCTCATACTTTATGACGTAACAAAAATCTCGGTATAGATTCAAGTAATGTGCTTATTTCATTGAAACTAGTACGTTGAAATTTACTTGAATCTTCGACCGTTTAATTAACGAAGATTAAAATATCATTGAAGATACTAACAGAAAAGCTTCATAATCTCATAAACTTAACATAATTTTGAGTGCTGGAAGTTCGGTATTCATCTGTTCTTTTTCCTTGCTCGTTCATAATTTATTCTGGTACGTAATTGTGGCAGAGTGTACTTTTCCGTTAATCCAGTTCGGCCTAATATCTTCTTAATTCTTGACTCCGTTAGTCCTCCACCGGTAATCAACGATTTCCCAGTTGTTCGTATTGTGGCAATATCATTTTCTGTGAATATACATCGTCTTTGAATTGGAGAACCTGGCTTTTTTTTTGCTCTGCCCAGCTGTCGAAGTTTGTCATAAACCTGCCTTGGTGAAGCATCGATTGATGTGAAAGACTGATGTGAACTCTTTACGTTTCCGTAATCAACGTTGCTATTACCAGGAAAGACATCATTCAGCTCTTCAAGTTCTTGGCTGCTCCAGATTTTCCTCTTGAGTGGTGTTTCATGATGTGACTTCGAAGACACTTCCAAAGAATTATCATTGCCATGGAACAAATCTGTGACAACCTCTGTTCCAATGATGGAAGACTTCTGCAAGTTTTGCATGTAATAGTGCTCATTAGCTGTCCTCAAACTATGAGCCATGACATTGGCAGCTTCTTCCAAGCATTTACTGCCTTTCTCTCTGAGTCCAGTGCTTGCGGACTTCCTAATTACGTTTGCTCTTAAGTTCTTTGGGATTTCTCTATTTTCAAAGTTTCCAACCCTCTCCCACAGCACGTGTAATCGTTTGCTTACATCGCCAGATGTAATTTTCTTGCCACTCCAACTGACGAAAACATGGTTTGATTGGACATTGATCTGCCTTCTTGCACGTTTTACAAAAACTTTCAACATTTGGTAGTTTTCTCTATTCAATATCACCTTTGCTGGTCCATAGGTATCAACAGTTTTATGATCCCAGACTTCTATTAACCACTTCTCGTTTTTCAATTCTCTTGCCTTTCTAAATTCGTCCACCGTCATATTCGCTGTGACACCAGATCGTGGCGCACTTGTAAAATGTAAAATGTATAACTGTAAAAAGATGATCTCGGACAAGGCAGTATTCACGTTGCTGAAGCTTGTAATTCATACTTCTCGAAAGTGCTGAGAATAAAGCACTGGCTTTTAACGCATCTTCACTCGAATAATATTTCTTTACTTGTTCTTCATCAATGAGCATTTGTAAATCCTCAGACGCACGAACATGTCTCGCAAGTTTCTCTTGTTTTTTGTAGTTCTTTCGCCATTGCTTGAGCTTGCTGATCAATGCATAAATATCAGACTGACGAACATTATTTATTTGTACTTCGTCAGCAATAATGAATTCACAAAAATCTATCAAGGAATACAAGTACTTTTTGATACTTGTAGCTTTTGTGCCTTTCTTTGCACAATATTGTATAATGTAACTCTCCCGAAAGTCCTTGCCACCATTTTTAAACAGTTGGCTTAGATCACTCCCGATGTTAATAGCGCCTAAAATTCTTCTTATATCCCCTGCAATAACATCAATTGAACGTTGTTTCCTATTACGATCTGGACCAACCATATAGGAGTGAAATTTCTGGATCAACATTTCTACATCATGACTAATGGCTCCAGCGTAAGATGCCTCACTTTCCTGCTCTGAGTCATTAGAGCTGCAGTAGTCATCATCATCAACGTCATCGTCTTCGTCATCATAATCGTCATCGTCATCGTCAGCTGCATTGTCATCAACCCTAACCCTAACCCTAACCCTAACCCTAACCCTAACCCTAACCCTAACCCTAACCCTAACCCTAACCCTAACCCTAACCCTAACCCTAACCCTAACCCTAACCCTAACCCCAACCCTAACCCTAACCCTAACCCTAACCCTAACCCTAACCCTAACCCTAACCCTAACCCTAACCCTAACCCTAACCCTAACCCTAACCCTAACCCTAACCCTAACCCTAACCCTAACCCTGAAACATGCATGAATTTATTCAAACTAATATCCTAGTGACATCATAATGCACCATAAGGTTCTTCATTTAACCGTTTAATTAAACCGGAAGGAGATTTAACACAAATGGGATTACAGCAATGGCGTATAAGTCATAATAGCTTTACAAAATATATATATAACAAACAGAAATTCCGTGCTTTGGGTAAGTCGATCAAAAGTATTGTACTTGCTGACCAGCTTTATGTTTTTTTCGATCTGTGTAATGGCTGTCATACTTGTGAAAAATTCCATGGTTGTTTTTTTCAAAACTTGCTAACATAAAAGAACTGAATACGTGACCATAAGAATGGAATAACAATAAAAGTATAAAATAGAAGAAGAAAAACATCATTTCCTATTGTTCGGGAATGGTACAAAAGAATATTTGAGTTCTATTCTATCCCTCCATTTTCGAATTGGTTATTTACCTAACCAATGCCAGAAATGCATAAAGTTGCGTATATGTGCTTGATTTGCGAAGTTACACGAACTGAAGATTAGGACATAGACAATTCTTAATAACGATGAAAGAACAAAATGCCGTGTTTCGCCCTGTCAGTAGTTAGTGACTGATACTCATCAAAACACAGATGATAAATATATAATTAAAAACTTAAAGATATTGGCGAATTCTTTTTAGAAACAAAAAATTTGTTAAGGTTTCTGCTCATACTTTATGACGTAACAAAAATCTCGGTATAGATTCAAGTAATGTGCTTATTTCATTGAAACTAGTACGTTGAAATTTACTTGAATCTTCGACCGTTTAATTAACGAAGATTAAAATATCATTGAAGATACTAACAGAAAAGCTTCATAATCTCATAAACTTAACATAATTTTGAGTGCTGGAAGTTCGGTATTCATCTGTTCTTTTTCCTTGCTCGTTCATAATTTATTCTGGTACGTAATTGTGGCAGAGTGTACTTTTCCGTTAATCCAGTTCGGCCTAATATCTTCTTAATTCTTGACTCCGTTAGTCCTCCACCGGTAATCAACGATTTCCCAGTTGTTCGTATTGTGGCAATATCATTTTCTGTGAATATACATCGTCTTTGAATTGGAGAACCTGGCTTTTTTTTTGCTCTGCCCAGCTGTCGAAGTTTGTCATAAACCTGCCTTGGTGAAGCATCGATTGATGTGAAAGACTGATGTGAACTCTTTACGTTTCCGTAATCAACGTTGCTATTACCAGGAAAGACATCATTCAGCTCTTCAAGTTCTTGGCTGCTCCAGATTTTCCTCTTGAGTGGTGTTTCATGATGTGACTTCGAAGACACTTCCAAAGAATTATCATTGCCATGGAACAAATCTGTGACAACCTCTGTTCCAATGATGGAAGACTTCTGCAAGTTTTGCATGTAATAGTGCTCATTAGCTGTCCTCAAACTATGAGCCATGACATTGGCAGCTTCTTCCAAGCATTTACTGCCTTTCTCTCTGAGTCCAGTGCTTGCGGACTTCCTAATTACGTTTGCTCTTAAGTTCTTTGGGATTTCTCTATTTTCAAAGTTTCCAACCCTCTCCCACAGCACGTGTAATCGTTTGCTTACATCGCCAGATGTAATTTTCTTGCCACTCCAACTGACGAAAACATGGTTTGATTGGACATTGATCTGCCTTCTTGCACGTTTTACAAAAACTTTCAACATTTGGTAGTTTTCTCTATTCAATATCACCTTTGCTGGTCCATAGGTATCAACAGTTTTATGATCCCAGACTTCTATTAACCACTTCTCGTTTTTCAATTCTCTTGCCTTTCTAAATTCGTCCACCGTCATATTCGCTGTGACACCAGATCGTGGCGCACTTGTAAAATGTAAAATGTATAACTGTAAAAAGATGATCTCGGACAAGGCAGTATTCACGTTGCTGAAGCTTGTAATTCATACTTCTCGAAAGTGCTGAGAATAAAGCACTGGCTTTTAACGCATCTTCACTCGAATAATATTTCTTTACTTGTTCTTCATCAATGAGCATTTGTAAATCCTCAGACGCACGAACATGTCTCGCAAGTTTCTCTTGTTTTTTGTAGTTCTTTCGCCATTGCTTGAGCTTGCTGATCAATGCATAAATATCAGACTGACGAACATTATTTATTTGTACTTCGTCAGCAATAATGAATTCACAAAAATCTATCAAGGAATACAAGTACTTTTTGATACTTGTAGCTTTTGTGCCTTTCTTTGCACAATATTGTATAATGTAACTCTCCCGAAAGTCCTTGCCACCATTTTTAAACAGTTGGCTTAGATCACTCCCGATGTTAATAGCGCCTAAAATTCTTCTTATATCCCCTGCAATAACATCAATTGAACGTTGTTTCCTATTACGATCTGGACCAACCATATAGGAGTGAAATTTCTGGATCAACATTTCTACATCATGACTAATGGCTCCAGCGTAAGATGCCTCACTTTCCTGCTCTGAGTCATTAGAGCTGCAGTAGTCATCATCATCAACGTCATCGTCTTCGTCATCATAATCGTCATCGTCATCGTCAGCTGCATTGTCATCAACCTCGAGATTTTCATTCGAATATTCTTTGCGCTTTCTTAGTCTTAGCTTTGAAAATGTGAAGTTTCTGGTTTCGGTGGTAGTTTCTGCGGTATTTTTGCCATGAAAATCAATATTCCCATTTCCCAAGTTTGAATCTTTATTTCTAACCGCACCCGCCATATATATTGTGGAGCAGCTTTCATCATCAAATGCTAATACTCTCTTTGATGTATCTGATCTACCTGCGGTCAGAGATGCGTTAACAGTATCAATATAAATATTATTGGTGGTACTAACTTCCGGTAAATCTTTAGTTGAAGAAGCGGTCTTTTTATTTGCTGAAACACTGAAAGTAGATGGAATCTTATGCAACAAAGATTTTATGTTCTTTCTTGGTGATTTTATCACATTCTCTGGTAGTATTTCGGAGTCATATCGCGGAGCTTTCTTTAGCAGATGGTAAAACAAAGGGCCTTTCTCAATCTTATGTTTTTTTTGTCAAATGATCTGGTAGGTTTGTTCTAACCTGTAAGCAGTTTTCAACGGGACAAATTCTTTTTACATGGTAATCTTTGGACTTTGTAGGAACGCTCTTTTTTTGACTGCGCTTTAATTCAAAATGACTTGTAGCTGCTGCCGCACTTTCTTTGGACCACCCGTGCTTCGCTTTTAGGTGACGTGATATATATGATTGGGATACACCGCAAACAGGGCAATTAATTTTCCTCCTCTTTATTTTTTCAGGCACACACTTGTGGAAATCGACATTTTCATCAAATGCAATTGTATTAATCTGTGGTTCCGTTGCATTTTCACTTGTGTTAAGAACAATGTTCGATTCATTTTCTTCAAAAACAGTTACATATGATTCATTTTCCATGACCTTTATCTCACATGTGTTGTCCAAAACATTGGAAACTGAAGTCGGTTTCTCGTGAATGACGGATAAATTTGATACAAAAGGAATTTTATTAATTGAAATAGCATCTACATTCTGGAATTTGTCTGCTTCGACATCGGTATGCAATTTGCCATCCAAAGACAAAGTCGGTGTCCTATCGTTAACAGGAGTTTTTGGTTCGCTGTAGGGACAAACCATCTGTATGATGTCCTTGACAGTAGCTGAGATTACGTCATGTAAAGCTTTATCACAAATTACAGGAGGATTAATAAGACTGGGAGCAGCATCAGTCTGAACTTCTTGGCAACCAGATTCTAACATTCCAAGTTTCTCTTCGCCTTGCATTTTGTGGTCTGTGAAAGGATTCGGAAGTGATATTTCCTCAGTAAAGCTTGAACTATTTAACAAGGCTTGGCTTGTATCGCCATCCGTCGGTTCAACAATGGGATATGTGACCTCTTTGAATAGAGTTACTTTAACTTCCGGTTTTACTTGATAGGTATCGTTCTCATTTGGTTTGGTATCTTCAATCATTCCATGTAGTGCAGTAATTCGAATAACTGACACATCTTCATCAGAAATAAATATGATGGAACCAGCATCGGATTTTCTTTTTTTGTTCGACATGGCTAACTCAATCCTCGCATGAAATCTATTCAACTCTTTTTGTGTTTTAACCATTCCCATTTTAACAAGTTCTTTGAAATTCCTTGCTTCGACAGGCTCGTCATCTTCAGGAAAACTTTCCAAAAATGTTATGAAATGTTCCTCCGTTCTTTCCTTCGTCCAATTCATCACCTTTGAAAATATGTGGATGATTGCTTCCGGTAACAGCACCTTAAAATGGTAGTTAAAGGGTATTTTCATTTCACTGAAGGTCGCAGTTATTTCTTTTGATAATGTAGAGGACATGACATCAGGAAGCAACTCTATCAAGCCTGAATCTTGCATCTTCTTTTTCTCCACTCCTCCAGTCTTATATGTACTATGTCGTCTCGAGGTAGTCTCACCAATGGGGATCCCTCGGAAACAGTCGTCCTTTAGATAATCCATGATAAGTGAATTTTCAAATCTGCTGAAGCCTTCTACTGTAACATCCTCTAAATATACCTTCAAGTCTGCAGCGTTTGTCTCATTGACGTATGAAATGAGTGTATCCAAACGTGTGTAATTTTCGGGATTTGTTACAAAATCTTCGTGTTTCTTACTTTGTTGGTGAATTTCAAGAGATGTATACGATTCATCACAAATTTCACAAAACTGTTTGCTATCATTTTTTTCTTTGTTTCTCGTAATATCCTCAGTTGAAATTGGGTCCTCGAACACAGGTCCCTCACCGCTGTAATTAATACTAGGAACTACAAAGTTTTTGAAAATTATTGGCTTTGCATCATTGTCACTATCCATAAGGGATATTATAGCTTACTCAGAATGGGCAGAAGTTAAACGTCAATACACGGAAAAACTTAACGCTAAATCGATAATGGCTGGTGACGGTAATTTACATGTTTGCCGTTCCCCTGAATACAACTACTATCACAATGCAGTGCGCTATGAATTGTGTGTTTTGGGACTACATTTACTGCTGTTCTGAATATCTTTGAAAATGTCTGTTTTGTTCGTGAAATCCTTTCATTATTCACACATTGCACTGCCCTCAGGGCGCTAATTTGGCGCTAATTTGGATAATTACGGCAGTGACATCTTTTTTATAGCAAATATACAGAGAAACGCCAACAAAATCTGGCTATTACTACCATTGTGCTCCATGTACTAACGAGACATTTTGCAAATATGTGGCAGCCCTTTTAACTTCTATGAGTATAAAGACTTCAAGTTCACAGAAAACATTCTCTCCTTAATACATCGTTTTGTTAAGGGGAAAGACGCAGTGGGGCAGTTCTCGATAATTTTCTCACAGAGTCTCTAAAAATTCGCACGGACGCTTCTGCCTGGTAGAGGATATGTTACTTCATCTTTTGGTGAGACATCGATGTTTAAAACATATTTCAGAATGATTATGGATAATAATTTCTTGAATTACGTGACGGATTGGTAAATAGATATTAGAAAACTCTGAAGGTAAGGGCTGGGAAGTGACCGAAAAAAAGCAGCAATATGTTGAAAACAATTAGGATTATCTTAAATACAAAACGAGGCATCTTTAGTATTGAGTGTTGGCTTGTTAGGCAACCTCCGATGATATAACTATGACGTAGTTCGGCTACTGGTCAATACCTGATTCATCAAGATTATGCTGCATTTTTCTCTAATAGAATAAAAGAAGAAAATCATATAACTGATAAACTTAAATTGCATTGCTTCGAGTAACATATATTCACTTTGAAACGGGGTTGTTCCATTCCAAACGAAATTTTTACTTGCGTATCTCTATAAATCTGAAACAAAATCATAATTGAGATATACATTTACAGTTAAATAACTATGTATTCCATCTGATCTTTGAATTGTTAAAAATAGCCCAGAAGAGTTTTTTCAGACAATAGCACATTCTATGATAACTAGCCGCCAAGGCGGCGTCACTCGCCGCCCATGTCCACCTGCTCTGTTTCACTGTATCAATAAACATCAAATTTCCTTATACTTATAAACGGCTCGTACAACTTGCGCTCAACCAGAAGCAGATTCGAAGTCACAACCTCTGGTAAAACCAATCTTTTATCAGTGTAACAATACACTCAAAACGTAGAGAGAGAAAACTTCAACTTTTTATTAGCTTTTGTTTTAAAAAATTTACGCGCTCTAACATGGGTGCTATCAAACAGGGGGAAAATGGTTTCTCTTCTTAAAAAGATCACATGGGAGGAGAGAAAAAAGGCACGTGCTAAATGAATAAATAGAATAAAAAAAACGTTCGATCAGAACAATTAAAAGAAGAAATTAATTTATTAAAAGAAAAGCAAAAAAAAAAAAAAAAAAAAACATTTTGTTTTTATATGATACTCTTTTTTACCTATCGTTTTTTAAACATTTTGATTGATCAAAAAATAAGTTCACCCGTCTCAGACAGTCAGGCAAAAGTTAGTGGCAAACCCAACATATGCTGCCACGTTCTGCCACTGCTGTTTTTTGTCCAAAATGTTTAATCAGTTAGTTTCTTTGTATTTAGTTGATGTACTGTTTTCAAAGCTAAGTCAACGTGGAATATAAAACTAACGATAATAATAAAAACAAAACGTTATTCCTATTAGTTCATCAGCCAAAAAAAGTCACGTTTGATTGGGGTTGTAATGTATTTCCTTTGAACTCACGCCGCACACAAAAAAATAAATAATTTCGCTCACAACTCATCTACCATTTTGCGTGACTTACAGACAAACAAACGGAGAATTGGCTATTAATATATAGATACAACATCCTTGTCATTTACAAAAGCTTATCTATCATTCATGAGAAGTCTATTTAAAAACCAAGGACTGCTTCATTCATTATTCCAATTTCATTTATTCACACTACTGAATACAGAAAACAATTGAAATGTGAACAGTGATGAAACATGATTCAATTTTCTCTGAACAATCCAGTCTTTAGGAACAAATTCTGAAACAAATACTTCTTGCTTCCTACATTTTGTTTTAAAACAGTACTGAATACTGATTGTAATTAATTAGTTGGAGTGTATTGATTGTTATGTGATCAAGAGTGAATTCATGATTTCAATAATTGGTCAGCGCGGCAGCCCTTTATCAGGGTGAGTGCGGCCTCCATAAAAATAAAGAGGAGTTCACGTTTCTGGAAACACAGATTTATAATGCTTATCAGGGAAGCAATGCAATTCTCAATATTATGATCGTTAGAAGTGATACTGTGATTATACTGCTGAGTTTCCTTGCTAGCTACTTATTTCTGATTTTTTGGTTTGTGTTATTGAATTGGTCAGGAGATATGAGAGCTCTGCTACCTCCAAGCCAAGCAAGGGCCTATGCTATGATGCATTTCATTGTCGATGTTATTTTTTGTAATCTGTTATATAGTTACATCCGTCAACTTAGAAGAGTTTTCAATGTGTGTGTGTGTGTAGAAATATATAGTCACCCAAACAGACAACATCTCCAAAGTGTATATATATATATAATAAGACATTTTATATTACCTCTGTGAAGGTGCATTTATGTGCTACTTAAAATTGAATTAATCAACAATATTTTGTGTTAGTTGTAATGTAATGCACTTATTATCAAGCAATGGACGCATAATGTTTGCAAACTCTAATTATCACTTGAAATCTGGAATGTCTATTTATTCAGTATTTCAATTAACAAATTCCCTATGAAATCATTATAAGTTTATTTATTTCTTTCATAGTCTTGTCTTGTCACTCATGTTTTCATGTATGTAAAAAATTATTATTCACCATAGATAAATTTCATTTTATCATTTTTTTAAATCGAAAGCTTTTGCGATTTTGTTGTTGTTTTTTATGTTTTATTCTGTTTATCTGCTTGGCCAGCAATCTCTTATTTTCTTATTCTCAAATAATAAACAGTTGTTTTGCTTACTTTTTTATTTTCAATGAAGTACAACAAAAATGTGTGAAAGACACATTGTCACGCATACGAACACGGTATTTTTTAATCATTGTCATAAATCTTTAATGATCTATAGTCATTCCTTTTCGGAGTCATCTGCACAGGGAGAGGTTTACTTTTGAACTTTTTGTGATGATATAACACAAGGTCTGCATAAAATCTTTTGAAGTATATATACTCAAAAACAGCTTATTTGAAAACTAAGTTACTTTAGAGAAAATCCCTACATGAAAGTCTTTTTTATATAAACTTAATTTTACATATTCAGGTATATACAAATAAGACACTAATAAATATTCGAGTGAATGCTTCGTATCTTTAATTTCTTTGATAACTAATGAACATTTATGCTTTTTGTTACTAACTTACTAACCTTAGTGTATATTACCTTTAGACTAGCCTATATACTATAAACGTACAACTTGTGTCCTTCTTATGTCCATTCCTATATCAAGGCAACTTGAATATGGCGCTGCGACTCCGAGACGAACCTGCGTGGAAAGCCTTCCTTATCCAAGCTGGCATTCCTGCTGCAGAATCGGCAATGTATGCAGCCTCATTCGTAAACAGCAGAATAAACGAATTAACACTCATGCCAAAACAATTCCTTCAACTGGTCCACCAACTCCTGCTTCCGATCCAACCCTACCATCTACTGATGCTTCTACCACCTACCGTCCACCAACAGCTGCTGCTAAACTCCCATCTATCACTAATGAAATGACTCACCCACAATTTCGTAAGGTCCGAACAGATTGGGAGGTCTACAAACGTATAACTCTCCTACCACCATCTCAAATTGGAGACCTCTTATACAGTGCTTGTGAAGACTCTGTTCAGACAACCATCATAAACTCACATCCTCTTTTCTTCAACCTAACTGAAGAGGAGATGTTGAACAAAATTGAACTGATTGTCACCAAACAAGTTAACCCCACCGTACACAGGGTCAATTTTGGGAATATCACCCAACATGAAACTGAGTCCGTGCAAGACTTCACCACTAGACTCAGATCTGCTGCAGTAGACTGTGAGTTTGATTGCCCCCGATGCAAGGCAGATATCTCCTCATCTCACATCAAAGGTCAATTGGTATATGGACTCTACAACAAGTCACTTCAAACTGACATCCTAGCCAAGGCTAGTCTACTTGAGGATGTAACCACTCATGCAGAAGCATTTGAAAGTGCCCTACGTGATCAACAACACCTCGAAAACGAGAATACATCACAGGCTGCACGTATATCTGCTTACAAAAAGAATAAAAATAACAAACACAACAAACAATGGACCCAGAATTGCTCTGGTTGTGGCAGTTCAGCACACGGTACCACAAACCCCCGTCACACTCACTGCCCTGCTTGGGGTAAGATTTGCACAAACTGTAAACGACAAAATCATTTTGCCTCAGCATGCCGTCAAACTGGAAGTGCAAATGGATTACTAGCCCATATCAACGCACAAAACATATCTTCAATAAACAACCTTATTGAAATACCAGCCACATTAACACTTGAGGGGCCTAACAACAAACCTGTCTCTGTCAACATTTTCCCTGACAGTGGTGCGAATATTTGTTTAGCTGGACCGAAACAGCTAGCACAACTTCAACTGAACCTGAGGGACCTTCGTCCATGTAATAAACGAGTAAGAACAGTTGGAGGCTCGCAACTGATGTGTCATGGATGGCTCCCTATCAGGTTTAACATCAACGATAATGAAGCTAAACAACCAGTATATTTTTGTCAACAAGTTGATAGACTCTATTTCAGCAAACAGGCTTGCTTAGCAGTGAACATTCTTCCTTCAACGTACCCAATGCCCATGGCAATAAATTCAATAAATACAGATGAAAGTGAGAACAACATCATTTGAACACCACCGCCTCCACGACCACAGTCCCTCCCAGTACCACCTGTCCCAGAAAACATCCCAAAATTAAAACAATACATAGTAGATTCATTTGCAACCAGTACGTTCAACAACTCTGATTTGCCATTTCCATCACTCTTGTCAACACCATTCAAGCTACATTTAAAACCAGATGCCATTCCCTTTGCTCAACACACTCCAATTCCTGTTGCACATCACCACAAATCAATGGTAAAGGCACAGTTGGACAGAGATGTTGCACGTGGTATTATCAAACCAGTTCCTGTCAACACCCCTGTAAAATGGTGTGCTCCTATGGTTGTGGCAACTAAACCAGATGGATCCCCACGCCGGACAATAGATTATCAAAAACTCAACTCTCAATGCTTAAGGCAGACTCACTACACTCATTCCCCCTTCAACCTTGCATCACAAGTTCCACCCAATACATACAAAACTGTTATTGATGCCGTCGATGGATATCATTCTGTTTAGGTTGATGATGACAGCCGCCACCTACTTATTTTCATCACAGAATGGGGACGATATATGCCATGTCGCCTACCTCAAGGGTACTCCGCATCGGGGGATGCCTACACTCACCGCATGGATATCATTTCAAAAGATACCCCAAGACTTGTCAAAATAGTGGATGATTCATTGATATATGATGAGAGCATTGAGGAATCGTTTTATAGCACATGGGACTATCTTACCTTATGTGCAAACAATGGTATTGTGGCAAACCTGAAAAAATTTCAATTTTGTGAAAAAACAGTTGAGTTTGCAGGTTTGAAAATAACATCAAATGGCATTGAACCATCAGATCGCATTTTAACAGCAATCAAAAATTTTCCTGCCCCAACCGATCTTACGAATGCAAGGTCATGGTTTGGCCTTGTGAATCAAGTCGCTTGGGCCTACTCACTCAGCGACATTATGTCCCCATTTCGTGACCTGATTAAGCCACACTCCAAATTCTATTGGGATAAACACCTGAATGACATATTCCTCGACTCAAAGAAAAAAATAATTGAACTTGTCTCTGATGGGGTCAAATCATTCGATCCAACCAAACGAACCTGTTTACAAACTGATTGGAGTGAGCAGGGGCTTGGATATTTGGTCCTGCAAAAACATTGTGACTGCATAAGTGACTTCCCAACATGTTGCCACGATGGCTGGAAGCTGATATTTGCTGGATCAAGATTCACTAAGCCTGCTGAGAGCAAATACTCACCCACAGAAGGAGAGGCTCTTGCTGTTGCATGGGCACTACATCACTCGCGTATGTATACCCTTGGTTGCACAGACCTTATCGTGGCTGTCGATCACAAGCCCCTCCTTGGCATATTTAACAACAGACATCTGGGAAATATTAGCAACCCTCGTATTCAAACCATCAAAGAGAAGACATTAGCTTGGAGATTTACCATAGTTCACTGCCTGGCAAATGGACCAGAGGACCCGATGCCCTTTCAAGACAAAAATCATCAATCCATCATATTTTTAGTGAAACCTCAGACAACACTTTTGATTCTTACGCTTCAGGTAACATGGCTTGTGAAATTGCTAGCATTTACGCCGTAAATGAGCTAAAAAGTGTCACACTAGATACTGTCCGTACTGCTGGTGCTGCTGACTCGAAGTACCAGGAACTTATTGAAACAATTAAAGAAGGTTTTTCTGACAAAAGAAACCAAGTTGAACCTGCACATTTGCGGAACTTCTGGGAAGTTCGGAACAGACTCCCAACATGGATGGAGTTGTACTAATGAACAAACAAATTGTGATACCTACATTGTTGCGGAAAGTAATACTTGACAACCTACACTCAGCAAATCAAGGTAATACTGGTATGCGTTTCAGAGCTAATAAATGTGTGTACTGGCCAGGCATGGACAACAGTATCAGAATACACCGTGCAAATGGCAAGGACTGTGTTGAACACGCTCCCAGCCAACCAGCCGAACCATTAGTGCTAACACCATCACCAAAATATCCTTTCGAACAAATATGTGCTGATTACTTACACATTGGTGGACATACATATATCAGCATTGTTGATCGTTTTAGTGGATGGTTGAGCATTTACTTTTTTAAAGAGAGAGAAATAACCACTAAGAAACTAATCGAGGTATTTCGAAACTTGTTCGTTGCCTATGGAGCACCTGAAGGACTAAGTTCAGATGGTGGCCCACAGTTCACTAGTGTGGAATTTAAGGCCTTCCTGAAAAATTGGGGCATTAATCACAGACTATCGTCTGCATCCTACCCACAATCAAACGGCAGGGCTGAATTGGGTGTCAAAGCTGCAAAACGCATCATTCACAACAACCTCTCATCAGACGGCAGTTTGAACAATGACAATGCCGCCAGAGCAGTACTTCAATATAGAAACACACCCTTACCTGAAATCAATTTAAGCCCTGCACAAACACTCTTCCACAGAAACCTAAGAGATGGAGTACCTGCCCACCCTACGCATTAAATCCCACACCAAGATTGGATAATAACTGCTAATGACCGTGAACATGCTTATGCTTCTAGGAACCAAAAATTACTGGAAAACTACAACGCTCATGCTCATGACCTTCCAGCTCTCCCTATTGGGGCCAATGTCGTTGTACAGAACGTTAGAAACCGCAAACATTGGGATAAGTATGGTCAAATAGTTGAGGTGCTACCAAATCGCCAATATCAAATTAGAATGTTCCCCTCTGGAAGAGTAACGCTGCAAAATAGAAGGTTTATCAGACAAATTGAAAAGCTAACATCAGACATAATACCATCCAAAGCAGACCAAAAGTCTCGAGACACAGCACTACCTTTACCGCCAAATCCTGAAGAACCACCAACAAATCCTGAAGAATCACCTTTAGAGGCGAGGAACGATATTCCTGTTACAGCACCTATCACAACCCCTTCAGAGAATACAATCAACACAACACAACATATCCCAAGAGCCCTAAAAAACTTGCAGGACTTCGATGCCCCTGGGTTAAAGGAAGCTATAGGGCAAAGGAGATAATGAACATTTATGCTTTTTGTTACTAACTTACTAACCTTAGTGTATATTACCTTTAGACTAGCCTATATACTATAAACGTACAACTTGTGTCCTTCTTATGTCCATTCCTATATCAAGGCAACTTGAATAATAACGATTTTATTGAATTAAGTTTTGTTGTAATGATGCTGGTATACGCAATCAATTTTGAGAGGGTACCTGTCTGCTTTTTCAACTGGAATGTGTTATTCTCTGAATTGCTGCCACTATTTTGACCTTCCAGCTGCAAATGTTTTTCGATTTTACCTCACAGTCCAACATATTTCAACAGGGTTTCTATTAAAATTTTATCAAAAAGTTCCCTGATTTCCCCTGATATTTTACCCTTAATTCAAACAAAATTTCCCTGATTTCCCCTGATTTTCGACGTACAGCAAAGAGATAAAAACACATCCATAACAAACCAGGGTCATAATGAGGGCAATTTTGAGTACCACTTGCTCTAAATCTTATTGAGCATGAAAAAATGTTGTTTTTATAGCCATTATTTCAGTTATTAATTACCTCTTAAAATGGCACCCATCAAAAGCTCTACAAAGTATATAATCCAAACAAATGAAAAGCTAATCCCTGTTACAAAAGTACTAATTTCCTCTTAATTTCTTTCTCTGTTCTAACAATACTGACAATGTCTCCTCAAGTTTATTAAGTTCACTTTCGTTATCTTCTGCTTTTCTTTTCAAGTCATTTCCTTTAGTTAGATATACTTTCATTTTCGTAAAATCAGTTTGCTCTCCGGCTTTTTTCGCATACTCGACAAACTCCTTGTTGTAATTATCACATAATTCCTTCAAGACTTTTTTTCTGTCATCTAACACAGTAATTTCATCATTTAGTAAGTTTAACTGGGTGTCTTCAACCTTCTTCTTCTTTTGTTGCTTTTCATCTTCCAGGTAGGCGAGGTATTTCATGTGTGAATTACGGACTGATTGAATCATTTCACTTTGGATGCTAACCTGATGTGGTTTTAAATTTTGTGCCACAAGGTAATCCTTTATAAGACGGCGTGATGTCAGTGAACGTTCTTTCATGTTATCAAAAAGCATACCACTGTTTATACTGAATCCTCTCTCCACTGCCGCTTGACCGTGACTTAAAGTGAAGATTAGCTTTAAAACCTTGGACAGTCCCTTGTATGATGAACCAACTTGTAACGTATGAAAGAAAAAGTCATCCAAGCGTATTTTGTCACTCTGGAACTCTTTAAAAGATGCAAGAAAACTTGTAGAACTTTCCTTTAGCAATGATGAAAACAGTTGTAGGGCAACATCACAGTCAACAGAGGTAATAAACTTGCATGACAACAGATGATGAAGCACCTGTTTCATTTGCTTCAGTACCTTTTCGTGCGAAGTGGTGGAAATTAATGCTGGGTTAATGCATCCTGCTGATTTAAGGAATGATGATCCAGTTAAGCCTCTTTCAAACAGTTTTTCTAGGAGAGTAATGAGTAGCAGTCTACATTCTTTAATAAATTTCTTTAACACGTCTGTTGGTAGCACGTCCTTCTTTTTGATATCCTTTAAAGTGCATTCTGCAGAGAAACCAATTGTTACTGAATCAAGTGGGAGCAAGTTTTCCTTCTTTGTAAAGTCAAATTTTTGAAGTTGCTTTCCTGTTGAAATGGTGTTTAAAACTTCAGGCTTCACAAAAAGTCTCATGAGATCTTTAATTAAAAAGATGAAATCTTGAAAATAGAATGGTATCATGGGCCAATTCGTTTGGTACTTTACTAACATGGGCTGAAGAAGAGAAGCAACATAGCTGAAGAACTGGAGCTTCGCCATTGCTAGTTCGTCCTTAGTTGCCTCTAGTGCAGTTAAGTAGCTTTGACATTGTGGAGGTTTAGATTTGGGAAGACTTTCCCAAAATTTAATAATTGCTTTCATTTTGTCCCATATTTGCAGTAAACGGTCAGCCACTTTTTTGTCTTCGACCCAGCGAGTCGTACAAAAAGCAAAAGGAAAGATATCACAACCAGTAACACTTACAAAATCAGCTCGTCTGGCTGGAGAATCATGAAATAATGCAAAACAAGCCTTGAGTAATTTATTAATGTTCCAATTTGTAGCTTGAACTCCATTCTTAAATGCACCGTGTATAATATGGAGTCCACAACTACCGATGTTAATCAAGGTAGGGTTCTCTTCCAATTCTCGTTGGTTGCAGAGAAGGTCATACAGGGCCCAGTTTGCCCTGGGGCCATCCATGGCCAGTTGAGTAAGACTGTTATGATTCAAATTTTCAATAGAATGGTTCAATGATTCAAGCAAATTTTTTGCAGTGGGGTGACCAATGAATTTGGAATCGTAATACCTTGTACTTGCTTGGTTTAACTTTTCATTCCAAAAACGCATAATAACATCCATTTGACAGTTCTGAAAGCAGTCATTTAAACTCTCATCAAAAGAGATTGAAAAGAATGGTGACAATTTTATATCGCTAATCAAAATACTTCTGAGATATGGTGCAATACCAAAATTTATTATGTATGCTAGTTTGGCTTTTCCCATTTGATATTTCTGGGCAATTTCGCTGTCTGGAAACATGGCAGTGAAAAGGCTGTTGTTATCATCACAAGAATTCAGAGAGTAATTGTTGGCTACGACATTCAATGTCCAATATATTTCAGCTTTAGTTTTTCCGTTTGATCACACCTTAAAACAGTTTGTTTCGGAACGGTCAGCTTAGACAAAGTTGTCGTAGTTGCAGCATTGGGATTATTCTTAAGTGGAACTGCTTGAAAAAAGCATGTAACTGGCTTTGCTTTTGTGACGTGCTTTTTACCTCCCATATGGCTCTTCAGGGCTCTTTTCCCCATATTGGAAAGGCTAAAAGACACCTGACATTTTTTACATTTAGCACTCTTTTCATCAGGACCTCTTTCAAGCCAGGATGAAAATGATGGATCTTTAAGCCAACTGTTTTGAAAGTATGTAGCCATATATTCTAACTATATCCTAATATCCTAACTACATATCTGTATATCTAATAACTTGTACTATTCTAAATGAAAAAGAAGTATAATTAAAACAAACATTGGGCAATAAAGACAAGATGACAAAGGGTCCGAAATTTGTTCCGAAGTAATAAACTAGAAATTCCGATGACGTCAAACTAGAAACAACAGACAGCACTAAATAAAGTAGGAATTGGCATAAATTGAGTCCTTAATGAGAACCTACAAGTTAAAAACACTGCCAGGAAATGCTATTCTTAGATCTTTATTTGTTGAAGACCAACATTTTCTAGTAAGTAGCAAAACAATCATCTAGCTGGGCTAGCAATTATTTAATTAGATGAAAAACTTTATCTAAGGCTAAATCACTAACTGAAAATATAACAGCACACAAGTTATCATCATACAGCAATCTGGTATATAAAACTTAATTTACCATAACTTATAAGTAATAGAGCAGACCCAATGAAGCCTTTTAATGTCCTGCTCAGGACAATAAGTAACTTAAGTAAAAATAACATAAACTATTCCTTAAAACAAGAAATCTATCTCAATATGTAGTTTTTAGCTTGCACCACTTCTGACTTGCAAATATTAGTATATACAAAAAAAAAAATTATGCGGCCAGTGTGGCAAAACGTTCCCTGAGTTTCCCTGATTTTTTATGGAATTTCACATTTTTCCCTGAATTTCCCTGATGAAGTCTAAACTTCCCTGATTTTCCCTGATTTCCCTGATTTCCCTGATTCAGTAGGAACCCTGTTCAACTTTGCTGAAATCACTAACTTTCAGGCCTCATCTCTTGTTGTTTCTATTAGTTTTATGTGTATGTGCATGGTGCATTCATAAGTATTTGAGTGAATGTGTTGCATATTTAATATCTATGATTGTTTTGAATTAAATTTTACTACAATGTTATGTTGCTTCATGAACTAATGTCACTATCAAATACAAAACCCAATTTGAACTTGAAAACAATTTAGTATATAAAGTCACATGCCCTGACAAGACTGTGAGGCGACATATATAGGAGAAGTAAATAGAAGAATTTCCAAACGAATAGATGACCATGGTGGTAAGGACTGCAAGTCAGAGACACACAGTGGAGACCAGAAATGATAAAGTAAAAAAGGAGAACTTTCAAATAATTGCCAAACACAAAAGAAATAATTACTATGTTAGAACAACATCAGAAGCAATGTTAATAAAACACCACAAACCCACATTAAATACACAAGGGGGTTCAGTAAATTGATTTTTAATGTTTGTAACTATAGTAACGCTTTGTATGTATTTTTATTTTAACTTGTTTGATAATTTTACTCTGATGATGGCCACTGGAATGCCGAATATATAGTTTATAGTTATAGTTTTTAGAAAAATATTCATCACTCTTATTTTTCTATTAGTATTCATGAAGCTTCTGGTGATACTATTTATCATAAAACTTGAAAGGTGTTTTGCAGACATTTCCATTTTGATTTTAATCACTATTACACTTTCCAAGTTTATACCCTTTCTAAGTTTGACATTCTCATCACACTAGAGTTATCCCACAAGGTTTAATATATTTGTCAGAAATCAATCCTTTTAAGCTATCTTTCAATTAAACAAAAAACCTATCAACCAACTTTACAGAAACAGTTTTCACATATGAATCTTTCCGATCTCAAAATTATACACAGAGTAAACCTTACACTTCTACAATACTGGTTTGGGTGATATTTTACTATATATCTGATATGTATATAATATGTATATTCGTTCCTGTAACAGCATTGAGGATATAGCTAAAAAAGTATATGCAATCAAAAACTACATATTTATAATAAGGTTTCATTATCTTGTCGTCATTTTTTTTGGTAATGGAATAGTGATTAATGATGGGCCAATGAAAAACATTTTCTTTGACTTCAGATTCAACCCACAACTGAGTGAGCAAATTCGTAGAAAAACCATAACGAAGGAGTGCAAATTTAATTTTATGACAAAGACTTTTACGGATAATATTCCAAATTTCAAGAAATGAAATGCAACATTCCTTTAGTTTTTATAGTTCTTTCCAACCATTTCCATTTATGAATTTAATGATGGTCTGTTGGATGAAAAACACTAGCTGTCCATAAATTTCATCATAAAATTGAGTCAAGTTTGTATAGCTAGTTGGAAGCATACTTTTAAAAATGTTTTTGTTTTATTTTTATATTTATTATTTTTTAGCTTGTAATCTTGAAAATATTTACTTGATAAATTTTAAATGATAAATTCTTGATCCGTCCAACAGATTTCATCCAACAGACATGATACCAATCTTAGTCTTACATTTTGGATCCAATAAATTGTCAATATGGATATAATTTTGACAAGATAATATCCAAGTTCAATGTTAAGCATTATAAATTATAAAGATATAATAAACTTTTTGCATTGAAGTTTCTTATTCAACCTTGATTGGCCATTAAAAAATTTCATTGCATAAATTATATATACCTATTTCATCCAACAGACTTACTACAATATGAACTATTATGGTAGCAGTTAGGCAAATGTAAATATTAAAGGCTTAATTCAAAGTCTAACTGGTTATGTTTCACATTATTATTTTAACAACTTTCATTTATTATACACCAGTCAGTTTTAAAAGCTTCTCAAAGTATTAAATTACATCCAACAGAATTTTTTAATTCAAAAGATCTATAGAATTATACACTATTTCAATATAAATGCTCCTCATCGGAGTGGCTTTTGATAACGATTTTGCCCAATAGGAAACTTACCCAATTTCATATATGTATATATATGCAATATGAACGTATACATCTGATGTATTCGTTTTTTTATGTTCTAATTTTGTTATTAGGTTGCACCACTGTAATAGTTTTAAACTAATTATATTCTATTCTATTCTAATTGAAAAAAACTTATTTTTAAAAACAACATAAGTATAACTGCAAGTTTTATGTTGTAAACCTTATGCATATAAACCTACCCATGTTTTATACCCTACATGATATCAAAAATAATAATATCATTATAAACCAAGTTTGACGGCTATTGATGATTGTATTCTCAATAACTGAAGCCAGGTGACTATATATACTACGTAACTATATAATATGCAATTAAATCTGTTAGACAAGCGTTCCTAAAAGACAAATCCAAAACATATATACATATATGTAAAATGTTTAGATTATCAGTGACCAAACACTGAAATTACTTTATTTAGAATTTATAGACAAAAAAAGGGAACAGCAATAAAAATTCTGAACTCTCTCTAATGAAAACTTCAGAGCCCAACAGAAAAGCAAAATTTTCCAACAGCATTTGAGTAAAGTGCAGAGATAGATGGATAGATAGAACAGACAGAAATACATGTTTGTATTTAAAGAATTGATGATTATTATTATGGAAGTGTTTGGTAAGAAAACCAATGTATTTTATAAAAACCAAAAGCAAATATAATTGGAAAAAACCTTGTCTGACAATCCATAATACCTGAACTCTATACCAGTATTTATTTGGATAATGGAATGCTTGACTTATTGTGACATTTAATCAAATTCGTGAGAAATAAACCAACTCTGTGATGCCTCCATGTATAGTAAACATTGTTGTTGTTTTTTTGCACAGAGAAATGTGTCATCTATATATTTTTACTAATTTAATTATCATACCCTGAGTGTATAACAAACATCTAAGACATCGACTACAAAAAACTAGGATATCTATAATTCTCTTTTTTGTCCGTTGCAATGAAAATTATGAAGCTATGCCCCATCAAAAAATAAAATAAAAAAAGAAGATGTATCTTCTCTCGCTAAACAAGATGCCACGAAATGAAATCTATCCATAACTCTCCTTTAATTCCTTACTGACATAGAATATAAAGTACTTTCGTTAAAAAAGACAAAGTACCCTTTTAATAAAAATGAAACAAAAATAGTCGAAAAACCAAAAAACCATCCATCTTCCCGCTTAACAAGACGCCATGATGCAAATTAAAATAATGATTCAACGGCAGACGATAAAAGACGCACAGATATCCGAAAAGATGCAAAGCTATCCGAAAAAGATGCAAAGCTATCTGTAAGATGCACAGCTATCCGTATTGAGATGCAAAGCTATCCGTCAATGAAAAACCATATACTTATTATTATTATTATTATTATTATTATTATTATTACTAGCCGCCCAGGCGGCGTCGCTCGCCACCCATGTTCAGTATGCGTTGTGTCACAGAATTTAACTCATGTAAAAGTTTCTTTTCAGGCATTAATTTTTTAATTCATTTCTTACATTCAGAAGATTTAAAACAGAAACAAATAGCAATATGGCTCAGCATATATATCTATATGCAGAAGAGAAGTAAAAAAATTTTGTGCAAAAAATGGCAATATATAACAAAAAACCGTTTACCCAGACGTACAAAACCAAACATTGAATAACATTACAAAATGTGAATTGAAAACAAATCGATACCTTCCAACTGTGTTTCTTTCGTGCGGAAGTTACATTATACAGCAACCATTAATGAATTTTTGAAATGATATATTGTCTGTTTTTCCCAAAACCATCAACGTCATGATTAAAACCATGAGTTTCATTTCTTTATGCTTTTTTTATTATTACCTAAATGAATAATATTTGAATTGCAATACCGAAAACCTAATCATGCTATAAGAAACAACAATAAACAACAACAAAATGAAATTCAAGTACGCATTTATCCTAAAAACAATAACTAAGAACAAAAATTTACCCAGAAGATAAAGTCACAAATAAAATCATAATGCCAAAGTTATATACCCAGGCACGTAAACGATTACCATAACACAAAATAATTCATAAACATGATAAAATATAAACTTAAGAAAAATCCAACCAATAACGCTTATTTTTTGTAGGACAGTCATAATTAATGATCTTCTTAAATACATAACCCATTCTTCTCTTAAGTAACCCTCTAAACATTATAACCCATCATGTGCTTCATTTCTATTTTAACAGATGAAAACATTCAAAAAACATATACAAAAAACCAAATCATGCTATGACGAAATCTAAAGAGAAGGAGAAAACAAAACAAAGTAAAAGAAACTTGAAAATATATTAACCTTAAAAATAATAATTAAAAACACAAACGTAATGACAGAATTAGTATAGCTGAAAATATTTTAACATATGAAAACATTCGTGGAGCCATTTTTTATTTCCAGTTCAAAGCTCCTCTCTGGAAAATTCAAAACACAACAGTAAACATCCCTCTTTATTTATCCACTAATACTAACTGTGTTTTAACTAAATAAATACTATTTTAACTTTACCTCTCAATACCAATTCACATCATCATATCATGTTAGTAAACAATAATGATCATGATCTGTAGCCATTATCATCAAACACTTCTAAACTCTTTACTTTCTATACTTCATACCTTCCCAGCATACTTTCCTGAAATTCCACTACCATTTTATACACTGAAAGGCATAAAAAAAGAAAAAGACAGACAGTGGCGGCAAGCTCTCCTTTCATGTTCTTTTCTAAACTTCATAAATGGGGAGCCATTTTGAAATAAATAAATAAAAGAACAGCAAGTTCATTACCAAAACAAATCAGTAACTGCTCGAGGGCATGCAACTTTTTGATCGTTTTAACTCTGTTTTTACGATCTCTTAACGCTGTATTTATTAAATGCGTTTGACTCATGTACTTACGTATATTACTTTGTATCTTTTCATCTGATGTTTTTATGATGGGGCCTAACTAAGTAAATAAGAAAACTGTTGTAGGGAACATTTAGAAATATTTGTTGGCTATCGAGAACTAAATTTGTAAGCTAAAAATTGCGTTCCGGACGTGACGTGCACGATTTACATTTTTGTAGACCTAAATTTCAATGCAAAAATTCTCTGAATTCTTATTAAATATGAAAAAACAGTTTTGCCAGTTTATTTTACCTATCTTTCTAGTCTTAATTTGGATTAAATAGGAAATCTAAATTTTTATCGATGGTTGCTTAGTGCTTCTTCAAAAATAATATATGTGTTCCGGACGTGACAGTTCCGGACGTGACACAAATTCCATCCAAATTTCAGTTTTTAAAAAAATAATAAATTTGGCTTAAATGCCTTTTGCCTATAAAAAATCATTGAAAAAACATAAATTTGTCTTCAAAAAGGTAGACAAACAGGCCAATTACACAATATTTTCTCAGGGTGAAATTGTGACGGACGTGACATATTCAAGCAATTGTTGAAGATTTTGCTATAGTTACATATTTTTGATTTAGCTCATGAATTTCTCAGTATGAAGGGAAAAAAAAAGACAAGGATATGGAGTAAGAGAATAACTGAATGACAACTTTTTCATGGAATTCCTAGAAAATTTATGCTATTTCTAGAGTCAAATCAAATACATATGAACAGTTTATAATAGAAGTTTTGAGATTAAATTTTCCTAACTTTATGCACCCTTTAGTTCGTAGTTGCCCACTGAAATGTGCCAAAAGGCTAGGGTATCCTTAAAATAAAAGAAAAGGCTGCTTATCTTTTCAGATAATAATAAGGACGACCCTTTAGTAACACAATTTCATGGCAAGCGGTTTCAGTTAAATCAGACTGCAAGTACAGCAATGTAGTTTAGATTGACTAGGAGACTGTATGAACTATTAGCTTGGCTCTGATACAAAATCAACCAAGGGGTTCCTTTTGGAGGTTATTTTTTGGTGCTATCAATGAGAATATATGAAAAGTTTTAGAATAAATATGTCGAATTTTAAAATAGAATAAACATGTCAAAATTTTAAATCTTCTATAATTATACTAATTAAATTTGTAGAATATTTAGAATAAAATCTTCTTCGAGCTGATCCAGCAAATATTGTCTTCACCAGACATTCAAATGGATGATTTTTTTTCACCACTGGTTAAATATGGTCCACCAAGGAAATTGTGACTGGAACAAGAGTTTTTACTCACACTCATGAAGTTACGATTGAACTTATTGAATGAAGATCTTGCTTTCAGACTTCATTTATCAAATAGAAAAGTTTCCCAAACTTTTATTACCTGGGTCAAGTTATTAAGTCACGAATTAGCTACATTAATTCACACTGCCAGAATGCTTTCGGAAATTGTATCCAAAGACTAGAACAATAATTGACTGTTCAGAGGTGTTTATGGACACCCCTAGCTCATTAGATATTCAAGCTTGCTTATGGAGTGACTATAAGCACCAGTGTACTGTAAGTTTCTCATATCTATAACCCCTGTTTCATGGATTTCACCACTTTATGGAGGAAGGACCTTTGATGTTCACATAGTCCGAGATTCAGGCTTTTTAAAACTTTTGGAGCCATATGACCAAGTTATGGCTGAACATGGTTTCAAAATTAAAACAGATCTTGCATTAATACAATGCACCCTTAGTATACCACCAAGCGCTGCTAAAGGTTGTCAAATGATAGCAAAAGAAGTTCGAGAAACATCGAATATTGCAAACGTACGAATATATGTGGAGCAAGCAATAAGAAGAATTAAAGAGTTCTGTATACTGAAACACTAACAACCACTTTTGTTCTTACCCATTTTAGATGATATATTATGTGTCATTTGTGGTTTAGTGAATTTAAAAAGACCACTTGCAGAATAACGAACAAATATCTTTAGGAACTTTTTTTTAGTATTTACAAGTTTATTTGAATATTTACATATTTTTATTCTCATCTGACAGTGAACATAGGCATAACGAGCATATCCAATCATTATTGTCTAAGTCCATCTCTCCCTTTATACTTTCACAGCTGTAATGGTACCAAGCAGCACATGAATCGCATTGTATGCTATTAAGTTCGCTCTCTTCTTCTTTTATTTCATTTTCCTCTAAAAGAACTTTGTCACATTTAGCACAAAAAATTACTGGTTTGAATTCTAATATAGCTGGAGTGACATAAGATCGAAACAAGAAATGCTGTGCATTTGAACAAATCGCGTTAAGGATAAAGATTTTTAAAATCTAAATAAAGTTAAATAACAAAGTATGGAATATAAATGTTCAAAGTTGTTTATCAGTTTTTAACCACTTAACGGTAGAAAATTTCAGGCATACTTATTTTCGCGTAGACCCGAAAGTGCCAATAAAGTACCTCATCAGGGATAAATTCATCTGAGAAAAGTAGAAAAAAAATTCACCAACCAAAAACTTATATTCGACGTATGATCTTCCTCATGACGGCAGTTTACCCGGTGAATAATGCAAGCTCCATACCACATTTCCTCTAATTTAGTACAGCCTCTAATTCAGTGCGGATTTTGAAAATAATTACCAATTTCTAATAAAATAGTGAAGGTCAAATTTTGAAAGTAGTTAAATTTCCTCTCCTTTAGTGCTGATGTCTCTAATTTAGTACCGACCATTAAACAAAAAACTGAACGTATTAAAACCGGAAAATAAGCGTTTAGAAAAAGTTTTTTACCCCCAAGATACCAAAAGATGATAAAAATGCTTGACCCTCTCCCCTTCTTATTAATATGATTTCAGGACGTCTCAATGGAATGAAACAGAAGATAACAATATGCCCCTCCCCCATAGGGAATAGGGTTAACGAAGGTTTTTACAAGTGGTAACTCTATCTACATACATTGATCAGTCAATCAATTACTATGAAATTTCTATGAAGTTGTCAGTATAGTATAGTTTTACACATGCAAGAAAAAGTGCACAATGGCAAAACAAAATTCTTTAGAACTTAAAAAACCACGTTGACTATCAAAAACTTTAAAATAAGTCTGCCCATACAAGATACCACCAACTTACAAGTGGATTTTCAAAATTTCTGAGAAGCTATCAGTATACTTTCACAAACTCAAGAAAGAATGCACTATGAGAAAACAAAAGACTTAGTACCCTAAAAAACCATAGAAAAAAAACAAAATTAAAGACTCAGGAAAGAGCTGGCACATCCTTTTCCATTACAGCCATGTCTGAAATGTTCACTTTCAGCATTACGTATTGCTTCATTAAACTCATTGCAATGTCTCTCTTATCAAAATTTTAAATTGAAATGTTTTTTGTAATAATTCAAAGCAAACTTTCACCTGCTCGTTTCCCATTTCGTCAGTTGCGATTGTCAATAACACAGAAGCTGTTGTCCTGCATGGTATCACAATTCTCACACAACAATTTCCGGATTTGCGTCTGATTCAACATTTGTGTTACAACTGAAACAGCTTAATGATGGAGCCAAAGTTTTGAGATCAATTGAGACAATAGTGCCAGCAATTGACTTTGATGTTATGTCTGTGACATCATCTGTATCTATATGTTCCATATCAATGATACATGGTATAATAGCAGAAGACCAAGTGGTCTTGACTTTGATATTTTGACGCTCTAACATTTTCAAACGTATATGTGATAGCAATTCAATCTGCTTCATCTTTCAATATCGCCTGACGAAATACCAAGGTTCTTCCATCTTTTTTTTTTACTTTTTTGTTCGACAAATTGTATAAGTAAGCCTTTGTGTGAACTACTTGAAATAAACTGCACTCATTGTTAATATCTGCAATTGTCACATATTGTTTTGGTATGTTGGTGTATGGAAAAGATAATTTAACTTTTTTAATTGCAGTGTAATCAGTAATTAGAATATCTTTTGAACCGCTGGTTTTATACTTTTGGATTTCACAACCAAATCTTTCATTGCTGATTTGTTCGATCAATTTTCTCTTTTCAGGAGAAAAGCAAACCACTCTTCTTTCATGTGCTGGCTCTTGCAATTCAAAATTAAAGAATTTCTTTACTTTGTCCTTTGCAACTCTTATATCTGTCAAATTTTTGACATACCCACATACAATTGAATCTGAAATAAATAAATAAATAAAATATATGTTAGTGAACATGATAACAATATCAGAATGTTAAGAACTAACAAGAAGTCATTTATTATGTAAAAATATTGAAGAGTTATGTATTTATTATAAATGTTTCCTATATTAAAACGTGTACAATAAAAAATAGATAATAACTATAATAGATAAAACATAAAATATCTCATTTATCTTCAGTTTTTCGAGCGATTTTCACGTTGACTGTTTGTTTTTTTGAAAGTGTTATCAGCAAATTTTGGCGATTTGCGCCAGTTTTGTAGCTTCTTTCCAGGCATTCTGAAAGAACTTCGATGGTTCTCACCTCTGAATTAAAGACACTAATTTGGTAAGTATGATCCGACATCTAAGGAACAAAAATGACATTTGTTTATGTCCAACAATGAAGATTTATATCTACAATTAGGAATCTTTTTGACTTTTATTTTGAATGTTTTTATTTCATAATCAGGAACGTTTGCAGCACTTAGGTTAATGTAATTGAGATATTTTTGATAAAAAGTCTTAACTCTTTTTTTTAAAAGCGACTTACCTTTAACTTTGTTGTACTGCTCTGTGATTGATTGGATTGTAACTGATTGATGAAATGATGGCTGTTCAAGTAATAAAACACGTGTAACCGGCCTTTGGTTGGAATGAAAAAGAACAAAAGAATAATTAGCGAAAGAACCAATTACATTCTTTCTCTAGCGTTCGTCAATCCTTCGCAAATAATTTTTAAACAAAAGAAGTCTGGATAAAAAAGAATTTTGGCGAATTGTATCTTGGGGTGTTGCTTGTCCTGAAAAGCACGTGGCTTTTCCAATATGGCGATTGCTAAAAACTGATCCATTTAACAAATTGCTACAATCGGGGACAAAAATGATGAAACACCCTCCGAATTTGCACCCCCTTTCCCCCCTTTTACAATGTTGAGATCACTAGTGCAGTCCGCGGCTGACTTTAAGGTCAACATTGTGATCCGGGGGGAAGGGGGCGAAAGGAAAGCAAAAATGCATTAAAATTACAAGGTGTTTCGTTTATTTTTTTCCCCGATTGTCTGAAAAGAAAGATCCACTAGCACAAATTAGAATTTGAAAAGAAAAAGACCTTCGGAATGCTCATTTCAACACTGCTTGCCCTTCTGACGGTACCATATTTGTTGTCAAAACACAAACAAATTCATGTAAAATGACACGGAATGAGAAAAAGAAATATGGCAGCCACGTGCTTCTAAATTTGACCAGACAGAAGGCCTTGTTGGTGGCAGAAACGAATGTGCATGGTTCCTTTTGTTTTCCTACTACTTTTTATAGAAAAGGAGTATTTTGAACAATTCTGAAACTACTTTTAAGACTGCAAAACTGAAAATATCTCTTAAATTCTTATAATTACAACTGATCTCTCCATCAAAATATCATTCATAATAATTAAGCATTAAATTGGAAATTCTTATAATTACAACTGATCTCCCTATCAAAATATCCTTAATGGAAGCTTTAAAATGCAAAGTTGAAAATAGATATAACATATTATGTACAATTCATTCTAGTAAAAGGGTTAAGATATCAATATTAAATCCACGAAGGCAGTACCTTATTACTTATTCAAAGGCTGACCCTGCCATTTTTTCAACACGAGAGTCGTTTGCTGATGCAGTGGTGAGAGAGATGAATGCTGGGAAATCTAAGGTCAAGGTTCAGTACTGGGCCTGCTGCAAAGAGCCTCACAGTGACGGCATTCACTTTCACTACCACCTCTGCATGAAACTTGACGGGGTGAAAAGGTGGTTTGAGGCCAAGGAACGATTAAACCAAAAACACAACATTGTTGTAAAATTTAGTGCGCACGACTACTACCTCAGTGCATATCGGCATGTCACTAAATCTGACCAGCAGGTAGTGTTCAGTCCTGATCACCCCATTTAAGCGAGGCATCATCACCTCAAACCAAAAGGTCTATACGGGGAAACATGACAAAAGCTAGAAAGAGGTCATCAACATCCTCTTCCTCCTCCTCGTCACGTGAACCTTTGCAAAATGCAGATGAGTGCGGTTCCACCGCCCAAAAAGCAAAGCGAACGGACAATGTGGAATTCGCCAAGTTTTGTATCAAGAACAATTTAAGGACGTATGATGATGTGTTGGTTTGCGGTAATGAGCGGTGGGAGGCTGGCCAAAGTGACTTGGCGGATTACGTGTTTGGTAGGTCAGAGCCAATCATAAGGGGAAACCTCTTTAAGGCCTGGGACTTAAAGGACTCTGTGGCCAAAAAACAAAATCGAAGCTTGTCACGTATGGACCTGCTGTATGGCGCTGTGAATAGCATGTGTGAGTGTGAGGGGGTGTGGCTAAAGCTCACTACTGAACTCTTCAAATTGAATGGAATTGACAAAGGTACCTTTACCAAGGCCATGAGAGACTTGCTATGTCACGGGAGTGGAAAGTTTAGAAATATTTTGCTTATTGGTGAGACGAATTGTGCCAAAACTTTTCTTCTTAAACCCCTGAACAAGATCTATCCAGGAGACGTTTTTGAAAACCCAGCAAGTGATAAGTTTGCGTGGGTTGCTGCAGATGAAAAATGTATTATCTTCCTTGCTGCAAGATTTTCGTTGGGACAAGGAGACCATACGTTGGAAAGACTTTCTCCTTCTCTTACAAAGAGAAACGTGTAAATTGCCCTCCCCGAAAAACCACTTTAAGGAGGACATTTGTATCGGATCAGAGAATGACGTACCCATCTTGGCAACCTCAAAGCAGCGCATTACATACAAGGGCCCTTACCAAACCGTTGACAAAAGAGAGGATGCAATGATGGCCTCAAGGTGGAAAGTTTTTGATTTCATACATCAGATTGCAGAAAAAGACCAGATTAAGTGTGTTCCTTTTGGCCGTTGTTTTGCTGAACTTGTTTTACATTGAGATCAGTAATAAGATTTTAAAGCGTTTAGCAATTTGTCCAGTAAATTCATACGGATCATTATAATCATGTTGTGTCACACCATGTTACACCATGTCACACTTACATGTTACACCAGTATCATACAAGTTTCCAAGCAAATTTGCATGAATTATGTCATGTTACACCATGTCACACCTTTTATTTAAAAAACAAATATATTTTTATTTTTAAAAGAAAGGTGTGACATGGTGTAACATGACATAATTCATGCAAATTTGCATGTAAACTAGTGTGACACTGGTGTAACATGTAAGTGTGACATGGTGTGACGTGGTGTGACACGCGAAACAAGTTGCTTATCTCAAATAAAGCAAGTTTCAAAACGTTCTTGGTGTTTATATCAGCTTGTTTTGTTTATATCTTGAGCCAGATGGTTGTGTTCAGTTTTGTTTAAGGCAGAGTTTGCGCAAAACGACAAGAAGTTTGAATAACCGAGAAAAACGTACGTAACCTCATCAATTACATTTCATAACAAAGTTTAAAGAACCTTTCTACTTGTAGAATTTTCGCTCTGACAGGCAACGTTTTAGCACTAATTTTCTCGGTTAATCCTAAAATCTATAAATCCATAAACTATTGTTCAATACCTTAGTCTTTTGCCTTTTCCATCAATGATTTTCATCATGCGACGCAGCATCGATTCAATCAAGTTAACAATATAAGATATGGGGCAGGACCGCATTGTTCTTTCGATGCGCGTAACAAATTCCTCGTAGCTCTCTGATGTTATGTTTCTTTCCACGGCTTCGTCTGCTAATCTCTTCTCTACCCACGCAAACATATTTTCGATAGGGTTACAATCAGCACTTCTCGGTGGAATAGTGAATTGGATTGCATCAATTCTCTGGAGTGCCTGTTTTTCCTTCTTGGAATTTTGAGAGGGGTCATTGTCTTGCAAAAAGAAGTCTGTGCCATGCGGGTTGCAGCTGTTGCGGAAGGTTTCAGGAAAGTTTTCCAAAACGAAGTCAGCGAACATCTTGCCGGTCAATCTTTCTCTGTAGTGCTTGCATAGTACAACACCTCTGTCATACGATATTGCAACGAAAAAATGAACTGTTCGACCACCATTGCCCGCCTTCTTCCCTTTGAAGGTACAATGTTCGTGCAATCCTTCATTCGCTCTTCTCCAGATACGTGCTCCGGGAGCCCTGGCTTGATCAAGTGGGTTGAATTTATACACAAAACTTTTTCCATTGAAATAGAATTTGATCTCTTCGGTCCACAATGTTTGGGGATTGAAGTTGTGAACAACGCGTTTGGCAAATTGATATCTTTTTTGTAAGTCCCCGACTGACAACAGACCTTTGCGCAAGGTGGGGTCGAATGCGAAGCCCATGTTATTTAAATGCCGCCTTATGGTTCTGACGCTGATATGGTTGAGACCGGCCATGTGTCTGATTCGACATGCTGTGAAGCGTCCTCCATGAGTTTTTCTGACTGATCGCAATGTCCGAATAAGTAACCGTTAGTCACGACCAGTTACAGACGCTGGTCTACCACGCTTTCATGTTGTGGTACATTATATATATATATATAAGTGGAAGTCCTCAGCCGCAATTTTGCCATTGTTTCTGTTAGATATTTTATTATCAGATATATACTATTTGTTTATTTCTAGGATAAAAAAAAGAAAAGCATTGTTTAATATATACGGAAAGTCTCGAAAAACCTTTAAGGTGACCATATCAATGATATCAAGTTTGACTTGTAATTCCCCCCCCCCCCCCCCCCCCCCCCCCCCCCAACAAGTATTCATTGTTCACTGTTCATTATTATGCATAATAGGTCACTTTAGAAGTTTTTCAAATCAGTTTTAAAATGTCTCACTGAATTCGTAATATTTGTGGCACCCCTCTAGTTCGAATCACACTGATCTTTTCTAAAATGTTGAGATATTCTAAGACTTTTTGCAGATATTTGTTTGGCATCGGCACAGGGCAGGGTCCCCACACCCTGGGGAGCAGTGTCACTCCCGCCTACCCTGTTGCATATGCTAATGATTTCAGTTGAGTTGAGTTTTTGGCTTGAAGCTTTCTCAGTTTTTGTAGAAAATTCCATTTTTCAGACAATAGGGGACAAAAATGATGAAACACCCTCCGAATTTGCACCCCCTTTCCCCCTTTCACAATGTTGAGATCACTAGTGCAGTCCGCGGCTGACTTTAAGGTCAACATTGTGATCCAGGGAGAAGGGGGCGAAAGGAAAGCAAAAATGTATTAAAATTACAAGGTGTTTCCTTTATTTTTGTCCCCGATTGTAGTTTTCTCCGAAAAATAAGTTATCATTGGGCAATATGCAAAACTACGAGGTCTCAACAGTGAAGAAGTGGCATTCACTAGAAATGAAAAATAGCTAATGTTAGGTATAAGTCCATCAGTAAATCTGATTGCGGGATTGCGTTAAGGTTATCAGGACAACCGAAGAAGTCGAGATGCATTGCTGTTGTTGAACAGGCCATTGCAACAGGTCATCATCCATGCATCATGTTGACTGAACGTTGCTTCTTTTTTTTCTTTTTTTTTGCTGCACGATTTTTGTTAACTTTCTTATATAACGCCCATTTTGATTGATTGAATCGATGTGGATAAATTTTTTCTTTGATTTTCAAATTCTGTGTTCTATGTTTTTTATATGTGAGAGAGTTTGTAATAAAAAGACTGTTACACATGTTCAATTTTTTGTTTTTGTTATGAACATTTTTATCTTTGTAAGCACCTTCGACGTATTATATTAAAATTTGAAACTATGAGATATTATGAATATTTATTTCGGATGCAACTAAAAAACCAACTCCATTATACCGAATCGGAAACTTCTATGATTTAAAAATGGTTGATGAAAGTAATTTTACGACAAGGCTTCAAGTGCAACCTGTTAGAAAGTTGTTGAAAATAATACCACACATAGTTTAGTGATGGTATTGGATGCTAATATATAGCTTTGTCAGCAAAACATAATAGAAACCTGGAATTGATCCGGAGTAACAATGGCGATGAATTTCTTTGCTATTTTCACAACTGCAGCAATTTAGTACCGTACATACAAGATTCCAACATTAAAACATTACAACAATCTGAGTTATTCACATATTTGTATGTCACATTGCTATGGAGAGCAAGCTTTGAGCAAAAACTTTAAATGCCAATATGTCGGGAACAAAAATGATTTTTTTAAAGTTCAAAAACTGAGTTTCATCATTTTCAAAGCTGTTTCAAATGGTGCAAGAAAATGAAGTTGTAATTTTTTCAGTTTAGTTCCCCTTTAAAGATAAGGAACTATCATAAGGTCGAGAAAAAAATGTCAGCAGTTTTCTTGAGATTATTCTCAATGAGAAAACCAATCATTTGAGCGGCTTCCCAGACCATTTTTCAATTGTTCTATTTTTGCTGACATCAGCATAGCACAAACCTCATCTTCACTCTGGAAAACAGAAAGTATGTATATATTTTACAAATATTGTACATATTTTTGAGAAGTCAATCCTGAATAAATATTCGTACAAACAAACAAACATAGTTAATTATCTTTAAAGATATTGAGATAGGTTAAAAAGAAAACTGCTGACCAACTCTCGACCTTGACATGGCCAGGTGATTTGAAAACTGGTAGGTCAATACAATCAAAGCAACGAATATCTTCAATTACTTTGAACAAAGAAAGCATGTTTATTTACAGTCCTCACTGACGCCTTTAGAATCTTACTCGAAACAACTACATTTCAATAAGTGAGACACTATTGTGATAGACTAAGTACCATTGTTTGGCTTGATGGTTGTACATTATACTTGGGTAACACCTACTTTTCGCCTTGTCTAATAGTCATGGAGCAGATGGTCCAAAAAATTTTACTGGGGTGATTTTTGTATTTATATTAATAGCGATGAGAATTGGATCGGTTAAATTTTCAATACCTTTTTGATTGCCAATAAAAGGAGATATATTTAAGTTTGAAATAGTATTTGAGAATAAGTGAACCTTTCAAAAACACAATTTTGCTCCTATGTTAAGTAAACTAAAAGTTGTTTCATTTACTGGAATGTTTGATTTTACTTGCTCGTAAAGATATACTCACATAATAAATAACTCACGTGGTCTGTCTATCTGTCTGCTTTGCAAAGTTTTTTTTCTGCAACTCTTTTTGTCAGCGAGATGCTTTGGTAGAATCAGACTGACGGCGAAAAATCGCATAAATTGAGAGACTACAATAACTCTATAGACCTTTTTCATGAATTACGTCAGTATACACCTTGTTTTCAAACTGAAAAATTTCTGCATCAAGAATCTTGTTTCTTTCCTGCCCGATCAAATTAGTTAGCAACAATGTTGGCAGTCGTTTTAAAGGACAGCACGCCTAGCTGAGAAACATTGGTTCAACTAATAGGCTTGAAATATTTCATGCCGTGATTTTATAAGTAGAAACAATAGGTCATCAGATTACGTGTAGCTCACACAAAACATACTAACATCAGAACTGTAACAAAATATTTACTTTTGAAATCTGTGTTTCTCAATGCAAATGCTCAAATGGATAATTGATAAATATTTCTTTGATATTATAAATACTTATCCTGCTGACGTATTTTTCAATTTTTGCGTAAGGTCATGCAAATAGTGTCCAAAAGCTGCACAGTGGAAGGTTTTCTGATACGGACGCCAGCCTACCGGTGCGTTCCTTAATGATATCAAAGAGATGAGTAATTGAACAATCAGAATAGCCTATAAACAGAGGAAATTATGTAAATTGTGTTTGAGAGAAGTAGGTATAAAATTCAAACATTTGCTAAATTGTACAAAGTACGTACCAAAGTTGAAACAGTGGGAATCAATTTTGCAAAAGTAAGTATACCGCTTTTATATTTGAGAATTAATTTGCACTGTAGTGCAACATTTTTAAACATTTCTGCTGTATTTATAACGTTTTAGATGTCAACTAAACGCAGACTGACTAGCATTGTTGGCTATGTTGATAGTGTTCAGGTTGGAGAGAATGAAATAAAAAAGGCTGTCTGTTTTGTTTTGAAAAAGCTACCAACCATTCGAAGAAAGCAAGAGTCGTGTGATCCAGTAAAATTTGTTAACACGATTATTCAAGATTCAGATAATCCTTCATACGCAGATATTCTCATTAACAGTGCAACCCGCATTGAAGAACCACAACCTAACAATGTAACATTCCAGAGGAAGGAGACAGTCGCTTCAATCATACCAATCGGATTGGTCAATGAGAAAATGACGGGCGAGTTGTTATCAGTGTGCGGAAGGGTCGATCTCTCAAGGGCCAAAAGGAAACAAGTTACAAGTAAGGGAAAAGCATTTTCTCTTTCTGAGAAAAATTACGTAAGCGATGTTTCGGGAACATTGTCGGTTACATTTTGGGAGGAATGGATCCAGTATTTTGATGATTATGTTGAAAGGGAAATTGTTGATTTTGAGTTATGTCACGTGATGGTTAAGTATTTCGAACCAGTGGGTGTGTATCTTTCTACTTGTGCGTCAACTTTTACAAAAGTTTTTTCAGATGTTCCAGACACAGTTGCTCAATTGCCCGTTGGAAAAGAGAGTACCGAGATATCACTTGTTTGGTTTAAAGCCGTGAAGAATTTTGTTTATTCGTATAAATGTCATTGTGGTAGATTGGTTGAACATTCTTCAGCCGGTTCACGAATAGTGAGACGCGAGGAGTGCTCATTGAGCTCAAAAGTGGATTCACTAAAGAAATGCCTTCATGTACAATTGTTAATTGAAGGTAGCGATAGTATTTACACAATGGATTACGAAAACATGCGTCAAATGTCCTCCCAATTTCGATCAGATGACGTTTTTAGCATCGATGAGACGGAAATGATAAACAAGTTGCTGAATCTACAAGCTGAACTCGTTGTGGATGCTGAAAAACGAACACTGAGCGCGTTAATATGATGCTGATAGACTTTTCGCTTATGAAAACATACTTCTTTAATATCAACTTTTAGTAATTATTTCCGAGTTCAGGAAGTTGTTTGTTGTCATATATAAGTAACGAGTAAAAAAACAAGAAAGCCAATGTTATTATGCTCAAAACATTTGCTCGATATCTTTTGTTTGCTCAGCGAAAGCCAATCATATTTTTGTTATTTTTGTACGTTTTAGCGTTCGTTTTTTTAATAAAAGCATTTGGGCGTTTGTTCATTCGTTCTCTTTATTTATTTTTTGCAATAAATGCATATAGTTGTAGTTACATGGACATAAATGGCGGCAAGGCTTTAACATGATATTCTTGAGACAGATTTAATTCACAGGTTTTTTTCATCATGTCGCCGCATTTTATTTTTTAACGGAAACGATAAGAAAAGGATCTCTCACCGTCTAAATTAGGAAATAAAAGGACATGATTTTCTAATGCGCCTGTTTAATTTGGAAAAGTGTTTGCTCCCTCGTGACGTTTCCAATCTAAAGATTTTTTACAGATTTTTCTAAAGGTTTTTCACAGTGAAAATAGATTTTTCAGAAAAAAACAGAATTTGTTTTGAATGGAGATTGAACAAAGTGATTCTCGCCTGGCGAATTATTGTAAATATGTATGTTACCATTCGGCTTGTAACAAACATTTCCTGAGATTCTTTGCGCAGGCTAGTCTTGAAATATGTAAGGGAACATAATGAGTTGTGGTGAGCCGAAAAATCGGGAAATAATACGATGACTCGGGCAGGAAATAGGAATCTAAAATTAGAACTTATTAGTTACAATAAAAATGACTCAACCTAAAAGAAATTTCCTTAGCTATCCTACTGCAAAAAAGAAAACAACATACAAACTGTGGCGACAAGAACCCTGAGTACTTTAACTTACTTGTACTTGTGTCTTTAGCCGAATCATCTTCTTGATGACAGCCGGCAACCGTTCATTGCTTATCGATCGTGTCCATAACGTTTTCTTTGTAGCGCATTTTTGTAGAACTGATCTTTCGTGTGTTTAGTGTACATCATAACTTTGTCTTCAAGCGTTTCATTTGGTCTGCCAACTTTCGTTCTTTTGTTGGCGTTAAAGAGGAGTCGTTTCGTAAGGCACTTGTTGGATTGACGAGCAAGATGACCAAGGTAACTTTCTTTCATGTCCTCTGTTTTGCATATTTGGAGGATTCTTTCATTCGGATAAATAAAGTGGAAATCTTCAGTTTTTGTTCCGTTTGGGATGAGTTTCCGGAGCATTTGGACATATGTAGAGTTGATTCTGCTCATTTGAGCAGCCGTGAGATTCCATGTTTGACAAGAGTACGTTAAACGACTTCTTACGATTGAGTTAAGAATCATAACTCTTGTATTGAGATAAATTTTGTAATTTGTCAGTTTTTTAATTATTTCGTAAAATTTTGCTTCAGCAAGTGAGATTCGTAGGTTGATTTCTGCTTCACCAGTTGTGGGTTCGTCGAATTTAATTTCGTCACCGAGATATCGGAAAGTAGTGACGTTCTCTATGGCTTGATTTTGTAGTTTTACAATTGATTCTGGGTTCAGAGCAAGTATTGTTGAACACTCTCATCACGTAGTCCATGTAAAGATTATACAATGGGGGTGATTCAGGCCCGCCTTGTCGAACTCCAGTTGATATATTGAAGGTATCAGTAGGTGTTTCTGCTAATGCGGTGGTTGTGTGAGAATAAATGGCGTTTAATATCGAAAACAGTGTCTTTTCTTCAGCATTTGAAAACCTCTGTTCTATGGATTTGAACAGCCATTCTCTGTTGATATGATCGAACGCTGAGCTTAGGTCAACAAACAATACATACACCGGTTTTTTCATTGAGTTGGAGATTTGTTGGACACGTTTCGTTATGAAGATACCGTCTGCTGTTCCTCGTCCCGATCGGAAGCCTTGTTGTTGATCTAATATTGTTTGATCATACCAGGGTTTGATTCTTTTCAAAATGATGATGACCAAGATTTTACAAAGTACCGATCCTACTTGCAGTCCACGGTAGGCTTTTGGATCCGATGCTTTTCCTTTGGCCGCACCTTTCCAGAGAGCGACTAGCTTGGAGTGTGTCCATGGGGAAGGTATATTTTTAGTCTTCCAGATTTCGGTAAAAATTTTGTGAAGTTCTGACAGCAGTTCGGCAGAGTCAGCTGCGTATTTGAAGAACTCTGCTGGTACGTCAATTGAAGCTTTTCTGTTTTTGAGAGTTCGCAATACCTTTTTGATTTCTGAGATGTCTGGTGGGGCATGATTTATATCAACATTTGCATTTTGAAGAATTTGAATATATTCGGGTATCTCCAGTAATTCGTCTGGAGGGTCATTGAGATCAGTCGTTTTATTGAAGTGATCATAAAAGTATTGTTTCAGTTTATCTGCATCGCATCTATTGCTTCTTTTTGTATCTTTAAATGCTGATTCCCTGGATTTCATTTGTCGGAATAATTCTTCCGTCTCTCTGCGTGTTGCGTGGCGATTAATTGATTCAGCTTCATGGCGTAGTTTTTGATTTCTGATGTATTGTACACGTTTTTTTACTGCTTTCGTAGCTTTTTTGTACGCTTTATTCTCTCTAGGCAACGAGGATCTCGTGGTCAAGAGTGTATTTAAGTGTTCATCGTTTTTAAATACTTCGTTATCATTTTTTCGTTTAGACTTTTTCGGCAAAATTTCAGTGGCAGTCGCGGATAAGGTATCGATTATGATATTGGATCTGGCGGTTGCGTTTAGTCCGTCCGTTTGGATTCTTTGAAGATTTTGGTTCAACGAATTTGTGAATCTTGTTTGTGTTTGTTTATCTAAAAGTTCTTCAAGTTGTAAACAATTTTTCGGCGGGGTGGGATTCTTACAGTGTCTCTTCCGACCTTTTTTCGTAGTGGGGGCGTAGACAGTAGCTTTTAGGAGTCTATGGTCAGTTTCGACATCAAATCCCAGGTAAACTCGACAGTCTGTAATGTATTGTTGAAGGTATTGTTCACAGAGGATATAATCAAGAATCTTTTTGGTTCTTTTATCGTTGCTGTACCATGTGTATCGATGAAGAAGTTTATGTTTAAAAAACGTAGAGGAGATATTGAGTTTGATGGTACGACAAAACGCTTTCAGTCGTTGGCCATTATCGTTGAATCTTTCGTCGGGGATTGGCTCCTTCCCATCGAAATTACTTTTGTATCTAGCTACATCGGTTGTAGCATTAAAGTCTCCAGTGACTAGAAGTTTTTGATGTTTGCAGTTTGTCGAACATGCTTTCGTAAGGTCGGAATAAAACTTTCGCTTTTGTTCTGGGGTTCCGTCACAATCAGTAGGTGAATATGCATTGACGACTCTCAGATTAAATCTATTGACTTTCAAGTTCATTCCCATTACTCTGGGTTCAGTGAAGTCCGGATCATTTATCACGGTTTCGTTACATACGCGAATTAGTATGCCGACTCCAGCTTCTCTTTTACGTTTGAAGCCGCTCCAGTGGAATTCAAATTTATCACCATTGTCTATTTCAATAATTTTGCTTCCTATTCCTCTCCATCTTACTTCTTATAAGAGAAGAAATTCCGTGTTGCTTTTCTAGAGTTCTTTAGTGATCGAGTAAATTTTTTGGGATTTTTAGTTTTCGAGGAAATATTTCTAGTTTGATTATTGTTCATGTTGTTTATGAAGACAAAGTATGTGAAGAATGAATATAAGTCGTACACAGAGTTCGTTTGGACAATAGAGTACTTCTCGCTCACAGCGAACTGTCGTTAGCTGTACTAATGCTTCCCAAGAGCGAGTGTGGTAATACTTAGCGTTACCCGGTGGACGGTTGGGCAAAAACGATCACAGAGTGACTGCCCGGAACCGATTACCACAAATCCACCAAAAGAAAAGAAAAGAAAAGAAAAGAAAAGTAAAGTTAAGTATTTATTGTATTAATTGTCGCGGGTTGATGTTTCAACTCATCAACTCACGACAAACGGAATTGTATCGTTATCAACCGCTTGTTTTCTATCGTTTGACAACATTTTGAAATAACTTGATCAAGTTCTGCCTCGTTTTCATGCGGGAAAAGGAAATTATTCATAATGTTTTCAAAATTTTTCCTTTATGCTTATGTTTTTTTGCTCGAGATATAACTTTCGGAGAAAAGGGTAAACATTTCTATGTTCATTTCGTAACAGAAAGCCCTTCCATATTCATTGATTAATTTCGGACGCAATCATACACAATCACAATCATAAAGCACCATTTTCTTCTGAGAGAGTATTACCTGGACTAATCTGCGTCTCAGTTATACACATTAAATCACTTTCTATAAGAGATTCAGAGTATGCTATTTCAGGAGCATGTTTAATTAACGATCGTGTATTGAACATTGTGATAATCAAATTATTTTCTTCTGGTTGAGTGATACTAGGCATGCTTAGCATTTGTGTTTGTCTTAAGACTTCATATTCTTCAGTGACGGCAGGATCTGCTCTGATAGCTTTTCTTTCGTATTGACCAGTTAAAAACAAACCGTTTAAGGTAGTGACTCTGCTGAGTGCCACATACATTTGTCCATAATTAAAACTTCTTTGTTTCAGAAGGTCAAAATTTACAACAACCTTTTCAATTGACTGACTTTGCACTTTATGAATGGTACACGCCCAAGATAGCATGAGAGGAAATTCAGTCCTTTTAACAACTGGATATTCTAAACGAGGATAGATTTTAATTTTTGTTTCAACTTTTTCTATATGAACACTATTACTTCGTATAGCATTTTGATCAGTGGCTCTTAACTTCGAACCTGCTTCAGCATCATCAAACTTTACATATACTTTCACTACTTGTGAGTTTTCAATACCAAATCCTGTAACTGTTCCTATCTGCCCGTTGATAAGACCATCACTAACATCTATATTTGATATCAACATAACTTTAGCACCGATTTTAAGTTTCAATTCACGAGGTAAGCCTCCCGCTCCTGATTGGTTTTTATCCAGGGCTTTTTCTAGAGCAGATGGTGTGACTTTTGTCTTTGGAAGTTCGTCAATAGGTGGAACAGTATACAACTGATTAAGATTAGCTTCCAACTTTATGTCATTGTGCATTTTACTTTGTGCGTTCTCAGCAAACAAATGCAAGGCCTCATGAGGAAAATTAATGTCGTCAATAGAGATAAACCTACTCTTTAACAGTGCTTCGTCTTCTTTTGAAACATCACCTACTCATATTCGGTTGAGCATGTTGATAAATGTCGTGTCCCCACGTTGTCTTATCACTTCCGTCAATTCTGCAAACTTAAATTTCCGCCATAAATGATCTGCATTTAATATTTCATTACAACCTCGGTATAAATCGAAAACCCTCTTAGCTCTAACAGGAGGTAACTGATACAGATCACCAAGCACAATAACTGTTTTGCCGGCAAATAACTTTTCATAGGGGCATCCAAAAATTTGTATTAGTCTTAAGTGTATATGAAATAAAAGAACGTTAGAAACCATTGATATTTCGTCAATTATGATATAGTTTGAACATTTTGCAATTTGTTTCTCAATTCTGATTTGATCTTGTCGCTGATATTCGGTAGACTTTTTTACTAAAATTTCCAACTGGAATACCTAGGCCAGAATGTAACGTTGTTCCATGAATATTTACAGCAGCCACACCAGTAGGAGCAAACAAAAGTACTTTGGGTTTATCCGGTGTGCCAATTCTATACGAAAACAGCTTAGTTAGTGCATGATAAATAGTACTAATCAAGTGGGATTTTCCAACACCTCCGCTTCCTGTCACAAATATCCTTAATGGTTCTGCATTTCTTTGATTGTCACAACCCATGTTTTTTACGTATGTTTTTGCCTAATTATAAATGATGTCAAATATTCCTTTTTGTTTGACATTAAGTGAAACTCTAGAAGAATTTATTTCGTCATCAGGTAAACAAATATTCTGCGAAGCTGTAATTTCCATAGTAGCAGGTTCAACATTCTCTGCAAATACAACCCTATCCATTTCTTCATTATCAGAGTTTGAATTCTCATTCGCCTGACGTAACTGATCTATGACGTCTTCATCTTCTTGTTGAGCAAACGAATCCATGTTGTTGGAGGCATTTTCGTGATAATTCCTTATGGCGTCATCCACTAAATCTCCGTAAGGTTCGAAGATTATTTTATTATCTAAAACGTCTTCCTCTAAAAGTTTATCCATGTATAAGCCAGTAACAGGAGACTTCAAATCATCCTTTCAAATCTTTCACTGAAGTTTAATAAAAACTATTATGTACATTTATACCCTTAAAGAATTTACATGCATTATTCTTCTTGAAGGTGATGTTAGTTGAACAAAAGTTCTTATGGATACCATATTTTCTCTAATAAACGCTGCAGCATCAAATTCCCGCTTTTGAATGTGGCGTTTAATAGAGGACAGCATTTATTACAAAATGAAAAATGAGATAAAAGCAAAAAAAATCCTATCATATCCTAACAAAAGTTACAAAAGATTGTGTGAAAAATGTTAAAAAAAAATGTTAACGTAACTGATGATGGCATAAGCCGAAAAGCTAACTACAATTTTTAAAAAATTTTGGTTTTACTTAATTGTGTGAAAATGTTTTACACAAAAGATATGTTCACAAAAATGTCAAAGAAGAGCAATATCACCCTCACCGTTCTCTTCTATGAGATGAATACTTTTATAACAATTAATTACACACAATATTCATGAAAACGTGGAAGAATCTGTTGATAAAAAACAAATAAAACTATTGAACTATTTAAACTATATAATTCTTGTTTAGCCCGTTTCTGCATCTCCAAAAGCAGCATTTAGTACAAATGTTCAGCTATAAGTTCAGAGTTTAATAGAGAGCAGTGTTTATTAGAGGAAATATAGTAAAATAAGGTATAGTCAGTGCATCTAATCATTGCGCATCCACACCAAAATTTATCGTCGGAACGCAAATTATTGGCGATGAGCAATGAAACACGGCAATATTAGATTGAGACGGGTCGTGAGACTTACATGGCGTACTCCCAAGCATTATTGTGAGCCATTAGTGAAGTTTCAGAGCAAAAATAGGGTGCGCAATAATTTCTGTCGAAAGTCACGTTTTGTTGCGCATTTGTCCAAATTTCTTGCGCACCTGCGCAATCATTAACGACCTCCCGCGTAATGAATTGTGACCTATGCGCAATATAAGCAACACCAGTCAGAGATTTCCAATCATGTTTTTTATTATCTTGACTGCTTATTATCAAGCAAAATTTATTACATAGGCTGATAGATCTCTATTCAAACTAACTTTGAGTTAGTACTTTAAAGGGGTGGAAGTCAAAATTCAATGAAATTCAATTATTTATGAACCATGTTTAACACTAATGTCCTTCATAAAACACACACATATATATACATATATATACTTCAAATAAAGAAAAAAACTGCTCATTCATCATTTGCAGTACAAATATATGTAAAGTATTGCTGCTGCATATCAAGCTTTTGAATTAAACCATACAGCTTGCGTAAAGCTTGATAGTAAAAAACTTCCACTTTACGCTTCGAACGATACGAAGCATTTGACATCGTTGAAACTCGGAGCGGCCCGGCAATTATATTATGAACAGGCACGATGTCTTCATCAAAGTTATCCGTACTATGTTTCTCAAAGATACCATCATCAAGGTTGACAGTTTTTTGTTTGAGAAAGTCCAAGGTAACTGCATGCACGGTTCCCTGTTCATCGTGCAACCATCGGCGAGTAACTTTCCCAAACAAACATGGATTTTTTCTCTCGTGGATCAATGTAAATAGCCGCGAAATAGCACTGTTTCAAACATTCTTCGCTGTTTTTCGCTGGCTCCAGCGACTTCCAGGTTTTGTGTAAAATTGTAAGTGCTTCATTTATGTTTTTTGGCACTTCTATCTTGCCCTCCTCCTCAGAATCGGAAAAATCACCATCCTCTTCTTCTTCTTCTTCTTCTTCTTCTTCTTCTCTTTGGATTGATCGTTTTTGTCATTTAATTTGGTCTTTCTGGAAGCTCCAATTTTGTTTTCCTTTTTAGATTCCTTTTCCTTTAGTTGTTCCAAAAGACAAGGATTGCTCATCACAACTGACGATAGCTGTACTCTGCTTCGCTTTTCTGTCTTCTCTTTGTTGGTTGGTTTTATTTTATCCAGAAACAACTCCTCGAATGACTTATTGGCATTACCAACTGCTGTCTCAACCAGCTTCCAGCCATTTGGTACCCATTGAAAGCCTGGTGGTGCAGCGCAAGGAAACTCTCCGATTACCTTCATGACCTCTTTGGAATAATCACCTGTTGTTGTACCTCTAGCATTGGATGCGGTGGCAACATGTACAGATGATGGTTGTTGTTTCTGAGCAACAGTAGGTGTGCTTGTGTTAACATGATGGTTTATAGCTGGAACATCCTTTCCATTATTGCAGTTTGCCCAGTCTAGCATGCTAGCATTGTACATTCTACTTACAATTTTTTCTGCTCCACGCTGCCGTGTCACCCACTTATGCTGTCGTGTTTGAAACACGTAATGGTGCGGGATATCAGGATATAAATATTGACGTGCCCGTTCGTCAACACGATTTAATTCGAACCAAGCAGTTAACTTGGTGTGCTCTTGTCCTCTTTCCAGTGCTGCTTGTTCCTGTCCTTCTCTGAAAAAAATCTGCTGCTCATTTGGAAGGTGAACAGGAAGTCTTAAAATAGCATGACTTTGAGTGTGCATAGGAAAAGAGCATAAACGCCACACAGCTTCTGGAGCAGATACATACCTCGCATCTAAAAAGGTTTTGATTTCGTCATGATCTATTCGCTCATTGATTTCAATATGAGCAGTATCATGTCCTTTGTAAATGTATTTGTACAAATACTTGACGCTTTTAACGGAAACACAGGCCTCTAGGTTTATATGTGCATTGTACTTTTTGCTGAGGAAAGGGTTGTATGGGACGATCCATCTGTTGTCAAGATCCATATTCCGAATTCGAACAGTTCTTCCGTCATCTGGTCGGTGATATAAAGGATAGCCATCCACATTTAAAACAGTTCCATTGTTGAACTGCTTCGGAAAATTTTTGCTGCACTTACCATCTTGCATACATGGTGAAGACACATTCAAATGGCCACACGGACCATGGACCATGCAAGATTTGATGATTTCGTAAAGTTCTGGTTCTTGGTCCCGATTTGGAATTCGTGCTGATATCAATGAATCAATGTCATCAGCATTGCGCAAATTAAATTCATTGCCGAGATGCAACAGCATGTGCACATGAGGTAGCCCCCTTTTCTGAAATTCTATAACATCCACCTGTGCTACAGATACACCTAGAACAGAATCTTTTATAATATCGTTTTTAAGAGCTTCCAACTTCAATTTGAATACTCGTGTAACCAGATCTGGCCTATCTGATGGAGTTTGACCAGGCAAAAGATTTTGAACAATTTCAGGCCATTTAGGATTGCATGTAAAAGTTAAAAATAAATCTGGTTTACCTTTTTTCGAAACTAATGCCATAGCATCTAGGTACAATTGGTGCATATTTCTCGGTGAACCTGAAAAGGTAGATGGCAATACAACGACATTACCCGCACGGAGGTTTCGTTCATGGGCAGCTTCCTCCAAATAGTCCATCAAGCCTGTGTAGCTATCCGCCCGTAATTGTTCTTGGTTCTGGCGTATGAAGTCGAGTCTCGCTCCCTCCACTTTGACATAGCTGTCAACAACAAACTGTTGAAATAGTTTTCCAGCTAAATGTAAAGCAGAAAATTCACGTCTAATGGCAATACGATAAATATAATACTGCAATTGTGTAACTTTATTCCGCCTTTCAGTTGCATGCTGTTGGACGTGATTCATGTTTGGACTCCATCCAGGAGCACCTCTAGGAAAAATCATTGGATACATCATGGAGTCAATGTTTGTAGATGTGTAAGGAATATTGCGCAAGGGCTGATCTCTTGGATAAACAACAATATTTCTACCAGCGGGAGGTGCACCATCGTTACCTACAAAAATTGCTGCAACTTCTTCATGATGTGGAGCATTGTATCTCCTCCTGTCTTCACCTTCTCGCATATACATACCCACTAGGGAGGTTGCTCTATTTTCTAAAAGCGCCCTTTCCTCCTCTTCCCGTTCAACCTGAGCCAAGTTACGATATGCTGCGGCATAAGGTGAAACTCTATTAATGACTGTTTGTATTTGCTCCATCAAGTCTCTGTTGCAATCCGTATTAGAAGGGTTTTGCATACGCATGTCAAGCGAATTAGCAGCTTCGATAATATACAGTTGGCTAAACATGGGCACTTGGTTTTCATTAGCATGCAGTGCTCCATACCTATGTAGCAGTTGTCCACATATCCTAAAACATGGAGGCCCATTTCCTGGGGGCGGACGTAAGTTAGCTGACAGAGAAGCAAAACTAAATGCATTATTATAAATTCTAATACACTTACGGAAATGTTTACCCAGAGCAGAATCATCAAGTAAAAGATCCCGTAACTCAGGCGGATAATCTAATAAATTAGGAAGTTGTACCTTTCCATTTGTGCAACATTTAAAATTAGTTTCATGGTCGAATTTGATTGCTCCACAATGTTCACATAAAATGTTAAATTCACCTAAAGAATGAATGTCAGGTAAATTATTGTTTTCAATATCAATCCGTGCAGCATTTAAAAAGCGAGCCCTGCGCACTCATTTGTTTCGGACATATGCTCTTTGATGTTGCTGAGCATCAGCTGCACATCGAGCAGCAGCTTGTTCCGGTTGTTCATTTTCTCTAAGCAATTGTTGTCGGTGAGCTTGCAGTTCAAGTCGAGCAGCAGTTTGCTCAGGTTGTTCATTGTTTCTCAAAAGTTGGTGATGTTGAGCATCAGTTGCACGTCGAGCAGCAGCTTGTTCGGGTTGCTCATGATCTCTTAGCGACTGTTGTCGGAGGGCTTGTTCTTCAAGTCGAGCAGCTACTTGATCAGGTTGCTCATTATCTCTTATCGACTGCTGTCGGTGAGCTTGTGATAATAGTCGAGCAGCAACTTGTTCGGGTTGCTCATTAGCCCGTCGCTGTCTTTGATTTTGTGCATCCCTCTCCCTTCTCAATTGAGCACGAATGTCACTTTGATTGGCACCGTATCTCCTTTGTCGTTCAGCATTTCTAATGCGACGACGTTGTTGAGGGTCATCAGCAGGGGGGTGTTGTTGCCTCTCCTCATCATGTTGATGTTGCCGTGCATCAACTACATCTCTATCAAATTGTGACTTAGGCAATGCAAACCTTTGAGGGATTCCATAGTCATGATCAGAAATCATAACTCGTTGAGAAAAAACTCAAACAAAAAAAGAACAATCTATACAGGAATGTATATCTATCTAATTTTTATTATCACCACAAAAATAAAAACACAACAGGCCTTGTGTTTTTTGTCAGTTTACCTAGCTAAATAGACAACACAAACAAAAAAAGCAAACACAACTTTCCTTTGTTGTTTTTAGGCAAACAAAATGATCGTTTTTTTTCAACTTTCTTCACTTTCTTTTCGCGCGAATACGAACCAAAAGGGTTCAAAGCAAACCTGATCAGTTTCCAATTGTTGCCATGACATTGAACGGGGGTTAACAAATGCTTAAAAGTGGATTCACTAAAGGTGATTCTTACAGATTGTGGAAATATTAACTAATAAATTCGCTTATATTACTCATGTACATATATTTCAGTTAAAAATATTACAATTTCATGCAGTTATTGCTATTATTTTAGTAGCCATTTCTTTACGTTTATACCCCCTAATTTTCTTAAGATCTCCGCGATTTCTCCGCGATTTCTCCGTTGCAGATGCCCGATTTCTTTCGATGCTAAATCTACCATTTTGCGTGACAGACAAACAAACAGACAAACAGAGAATCGGCTATTAATATATAGAGTGCTTAAATGAAATAAAGCACAAGAATACAACAATACTTAGCAAGTCAATGTTTAAAATATGATGATGTCCTCAAAAATTTTGAAATTATTGTTTTTTTTCCATTATTATTTCAAATAACTCTTACGAATGACTATTTAGAGACATCTTTAGTCGTGAAATTTGTTTGAATAATTTTTTTGTTTCCCAAACCACTGAATTTCTAACGAACTACAAATACAAACTAGCAACAGGAACAGATAAACAATAAAAGATCAGATAAAAATCAGCCGTTGTCGCTGTCATGAGAATCACCACATTCTTCAAAATCAGATTCTTCATAGTCATTTTCCTCTTCATCATTTGAATCTTCTGAATCACCAGAATCTTCAACATCAGATTCCTCAAAGTCACTTTCCTCTTCTTTGTCGTTGTTGCAACTCTGGCATTTACAAAGTTCTGTACATTTCAGGTTAGCCTTTCGACAGTTGCATACATTACTTTCGCATTTCAATTTTTTGCAAGAACATGACATGAACTGAAGGATAGTATCAGGTGCTGCAGGTTGACTCGTCCATTGGATCTCCAACTCACCTTCATCTGTTATTTTCCAACCATGTCCTTCGGGATTCAACAATTCATGATCACGCTCAAGTGATTGCTTCCATTCGTATGCTTGATAATTAGCTCATCGAATGTGGAGATGCAGTGCATCTGCAGAGGGGGGTAACTTCTGCGGGTCAGGAAACTTCTTTTTACTAGTGAACAGCTGATATCTAGCTTCATTGACATCTTCACATTCTTTGATGCCATACAAGGTACATGTATATTGCTCCAAGACTTCAAGTGTTGCATTGCTCACCTCAACAGTCGATCCAAGAAGACGCATTGCATCCATCCATTTCCCCTCTTCATACAGTATTTTTAATGATTTGACCTTTCCAATGCCAGTCAGACTGCTAGTAGTGTCTCAACCAGAAAATGCATGAAAACCCGGTAAAGTGTCGAGTTGATCAGGTTCCATTGTATTTGAAGTGATGTCATACAGAGCCATCTTCGATACTGTACCAATTTCTAGGAAGATCCTTGCTTCAATTTTTGATGCGAAATAGAGCGAGAGCACTGCAACATCTGTATCTACTGTGATAATTCGTACTGAAGAAAATCCCAAAGTAGCAGCAAACTGTGCGCACAAAAACATTTTGGTATCTGCTTCTTCTTGTGACGACTGTAAATCTTCTACAATTTCCTTCTTTAAATGCATTCTATTCACTCTTATACAGTAAGCTTTATCTTCGCAAGTGACATAAAGCTCTCGATTAATAAGTTTAGTGATATTACTTTCATTCTGTGACCAATCATCAAGGAGAAATGTCACAAGCTCTATTTTGTTGTCTGGGTGTTGCAAATACTTACCCCAGGATTTGGGTCGTTGCTGGTTTCGGTGTAGAATTTTTATTCTCAATGACCCTATCGCTGATCGACGTTTCCTTTCGAGGGATTTGATAGAAGAGGGTAAGTAAAAATCAGTTATGAAAAAAGATATTCAGCAAGATGTGGTCAGAATTTTTCCAAGACGATAGTCAGCAATATCACTGAACGTTGATAGCGTGGATGGAAGTTTTTGAAAAAGTACCATTCCATCAAATATAGGTGGTGTATTTTCGGGACAATGGTCAGCTATTGGAATCGACTCGGATAAGGCTGTAAAAAGTTTTGATTAAACTGTTTTCGACAATGATTCGTCAGCATTCGCCAAAGAAAGTGGTATCGAAGTTAATTCAAATTTGAGGGCATCTCTCATGCTTATGTTGCTATCTTTAGAAATCAACATCAGCCTTGCAAAGGTTTCTCTGTCTGATCTCAATGCCATCATCAATCCCTTTGTCTTGGAAATGGGTTTCTTCAACTTGCTACTGAAAGTTAGGAGCTTGTTCTTCTTTATTGGATCGTTGAACTTTTCCTCATTCGTGTAGATTCTCTTTTCCATGAAAGATTGTACAGAACTTTTTCCCACTTCTTCAGCACGTTCCAAATCATTTGTCACTTTTTCATTTGGTACAATACCGGAATGGATTGCTGCAAGTTGTTCACTTGCTCGAAATGGGTTTGACCAATTGGAGATAAGTTCGTAACAATCTTTAACCATGCTTTCATCTTGTATTTTTCTTATCTTTCCAAGATCTTTCCTGTCTTTTGACGATTGATGCACATTGATGCTTTGCTTGAAGTCGGTGTTCATCTCTGCCACTGGAAAGGACCCACCTTTGAATAGACCCAACTGAAGTGCTAATGCCACCTACAATGATGCCACCCGGACCCTTTTGCTCTTTATTGATGGTTTGTTCTATTACCTGGTTGGGTGGCAACATATTGAAACATCCTTCTGTTCTTTTCACACAAAAGTTACCAATTTGAAATTCATTGTATATGCCAGGCATTGTTTCTGGAAGTTCTTTGAGTCTAGCCCAACAATACGTGAAATGACGAGCATAAATAACTCTGTCGTATGCATGGATCCACGGTAGCATTCTTTCCATACTACTCAGATGTAGTTCCCAATCACCAATTCTGTTAGATTTGATATAGTCCAGTAGGATTTCAATCATTTCCAAAAAGCTCTGCCAAAATAAAGCTTGAGGGCCTAATGTTTTGCTTTTACTCATGTCTTCAAACTGATTGTAGTAATTTTGTAGCACACTGGAGCAATCCATAACCTGAAGAAGAGCAATAAACATGAGTGCTTAAACGTACTACAAACAAATTTTATGGAAACAATAACTTCTCCTACTATAGGGAATAAAGTTTAATAACATGCCTCAAGCATATTAGCCTGTGTTCTTTTTTCGACCAACTTCATTAATTCTTTTGACTCCAACAACTCTGCTACGATATTGGGGTTTCCATTTTCTCGAATGACTCTATTTTCAGGCGGAACATAGCTTCTTAAATTGTTTTAAGCACTCTTAAGCCACAATTGTAGTGGTTTCCTCCCAGGACAGCGTTCACACTGCCAGGACCAGTCAGGTTAGCCTCGATTATCATTTCTTTTAGACCAGCTGCACCAAATCTTTTACCTACAACAGCCATGATAATACAACAAGCGTGGAATGGTCCCATACGAAGATTGATAAAATCCTGAAGATGACTGTTGTTTGGAGCTGCTAAAACTTCTAAGGCTTTCGAATAAATTGCATGGTCTAGTACAAGATCAGCGTGTTGCAAGCCAATTGCCTCAGCTTTAGCTTTAACCTGCTTCAAAATTTCTTGAACAGTATCAAATTTAGTGGGTGACTGGTTAATTGCTGGAAGATAATGCACTTTTGTGTACTTGCTTTTCCTCTTTGTTTGTGACCTCACTGAAAAATCCAGTCCAACTCGGAATCTGTTGCTCTTTTCCTTCATCTGCAGCCTTCATACGTGCCACTACCCAGATAAAATTTGAGAGCTTTGTAGGTTTGTAGTATGGCACGATAACATCATTGAAGCATGGTTTGAACGATCGTCGACGTTGAGTGGTAACAGCTACAGGAGTGGGAGATTGAATTAGGATTCCATTTGTACAGTGCATCGATGCGCCACTTAGTGACTCGGGGTTATGGTCACAATTATCATAGACAAATGTGACGAATGTTGAGGGCTGGACATTATTTGGAATGTAACTCATGAGACTAATTCGCATTTGTGCATACCACTTTTATTTTAGAGAGTGACATATTTGTTTTTTTTTCACGGTCAAATCCTTCTTATTTTTTCCCTTTTTGTCGTAAAACCACGTAGAGCCGAGAACACTTTTTTTGATTTTCCGCGATTAGTATATGCTCCTCCGTTTTGTTATTTTTGGTTTGCGCAGTGGAAATCTGCCGAAAAACGTCTTTGGAGGAGTGCGAGCAATGCAATGTTAATCGTTCGAAATTTGTCAACGATCATTTCGTGAGCAAGAAACTTTGCGAAGAAGACGTGTTTCTTTTTGTATACGAATATTTTAATTTAAATTTGATTGTTTTAGGCAGCAAATCGACGAAAGAACTGACGAAGAAACACAGGTTTGTATGCACGAAGGTATTGTTATTAATATAAAACGTTTTATTATCATCGTTTGTTTACAATGAAAAATCATATTTAGATATACAGAAGAAGTGCAGTGAAGTTTTTAAAAATTAGCTGCAGAAAGATCGAACGAACAAAAGGTATTATTATAAAACTTTTATACAGCAGAAGTGCAGTGAAGTTTTGAAAAATTGGCTGTGCAGAACGATAAGACTTTTATTGTTTAATATTTTAGATTAATAAAAGAACAGGTTTTTAAATGTTTGTTTACGTTTTAGTTATCAAATATCGCTATACAGAAGAAAGTGCAGTGGAGAAATGCAGTTTCATGTTTATTTACACAGTAAGGAATGGTTTTAATTTAGTTTTGAAAGATTAATTGATTTAGCTTTGAGTGGATGTCTCAGTTATTCTGTCGTTTAGAATGTGTATATGCTGCTGGATGAAAAGGAAGCCGAGAGAAATTTGTTTTGGTAACGCGCGCTATTATTACATTAAAAATGGTCCTACAGCTATGAATGTTTTTATTTCTCATGACGCTGTGGAAGTGGGGAATGTGTTATGCTGTCTGATTGTATCTATTGTATCTAATTTATATCGATTATTGATGCTTTTGTCTGCCTGCCAAAAAGTACAAAATCTACTGGAAAATACAGAAAGTTTAGCAGTTTTTCCAAACGAAGAGAGCAGTTTTATGTATTTCACTTAAAAAAAATGGTAGCGAAAGTGTTTTGTAAATACCTATGTATGTTTGTGCTGGAAAGTAAATAAAGTATTAGTAATTTGTTTACAGGTATGAATATAGAAGTAAAGAGTTTAGAAGTGTTTGAAAATGTCTACAGAAGATGATCAATGCTGTTTAGTTTACTAATATGTGAATTGGCAGTGAAAGGTATCCCATTTTGTTTAAAGTTCAGCTAAAGTTAAAATAGTATAAATCTATTTAGTTATAACACAGTTGGTATGCTGGATAAATAAGAATAAAGGGTTGTTTAACTGTTGTGAATTAGCCAGAGGAGATTTTAACTCAGATTAAAAATGTGGTTGTTTTCAATTTTTTATAAACTCTTTAGATACATAAATTCTGTCATCACGTTTGTGTTTTTAATTATTATTCATAAGGTAGATGTGGATGGATTATGTATTTAAGAAGTTCATTAGTTATTACTGTGCAATGAAATGTTTATGCATTATTTTGTGTTATGGTAATCGTTTACGTACCTGGGTATATATATAAGTTTGGCATTATGATTTTATTTGTGACTTTTTATCTTCTGGGTAAATTTTTGTTTTAAGGATAAATGCGTAGTTGAATTTCACTTTTTGTTGTTGTTGTTTATTTCAATATTCTTATAGCATGATTAGGTTTTCGGTATTACAATTCAAGTATTAATTTTTTAGGTAATAATAAAAAAAAGCATAAAGAAATGAAACTCATGGTTTTAATCATGTCGTTGATGGTTTTGGAAAGAACAGACTATATATCATTTCAAAAATTCATTAATGGTTGCTGTATAATGTAACTTCCGCACGAAAGAAACACAGTTGGAAGGTATCAATTTGTTTTGGTTTCGTATGTCTGGGTAAACAGTTCTGTGTTATATATTGCCATTTTTTTTACATTAAAGTTACTTCTCTTCTGCGTATAAATATATTATTCTGAGCCATGTTGCTATTTGTTTCTGTTTTTAATCTTCTGAATGTAATAACAAATTAATGCCTGAAAAGAAACTTTTACACGAGTTAAATTCTGTGACACAACGCATACTGAACATGGGTGGCGAGTGACGCGTACGTACCACAGGAATGGCAGATTTGACCTAATGTTTTCAAAGTTAAGTTCGGTAAAAAGTTTTTACCCGGGATACTAGTCTTATTATACTAATTCGCGATTGTGCATCCGGTTTTTATTTTAGAGAGTGACATATTTGTTTTTTTCTCACGGTCAAATCCTTCTTATTTTTTCCCTTTTTGTCGTAAAACCACGCAGAGACGAGAGACACTTTTTTTGATTTTCCGCGATTAGTATATGCTCCTCCGTTTTGTTATTTTTGGTTTGCGCAGTGGAAATCAGCCGAAAAACGTCTTTGGAGGAGTGCGAGCAATGCAATGTTAATCGTTCGAAATTTGTCAACGATCATTTCGTGAGCAAGAAACTTCGCGAAGAAGACGTGTTTCTTTTTGTATACGAATATTTTAATTTAAATTTGATTGTTTTAGGCAGCAAATCGACGAAAGAACTGACGAAGAAACACAGGTATTGTTATTATTATAAAACGTTTTATCATCGTGTTTATTGCTAAACTTTTACTCTTATTAATAAAAGAACACGGGTTAGTTGTTTGTTGACAATGAAAAATCATATTTATTAGATATACAGAAGAAGTGCAGTGAAGTTTTTAAAAATTAGCTGCAGAAAGATCGAACGAACAAAAGGTATTATTATAAAACTGTTATTTTTGATTAATAGAAGAACAAGTTAGTATTTAAATGTATTTAAATGTTTATTTACGTTTTAGTTATCAATTTATTGTTAAACTTTTATTGTTATTGTATTTTAGATTTTATTTTAGATTAATAAAAGAACAGGTATAACCACATGCTTAGGTGAGTTTTTAAACAGATGTTGTTTTTTATATATAGGTTTTTTCAGAGGAAAACGAAACGAAGAACGAGATGAAGAAATTCTATTTTTATTTTACGAGCTGTTTACGTATTTCTTTTTATAGTTATCAAATAGTTATGGGAGTGCAGCAGTAGAGTAGTGTAGATGAAGTTGAAGTTGTTTAAAAATGGCTGCAGAAAGGATGCTGTTTATTTTCATTGGTGAAGAAAATGGTTTTACTTCTTTTCGGAGAGAAATTGTTTGGAAAAGATATAAAGTAGTATACGTAAGTACATGAGTCAAACGGATTTAGTAAATACAGCGTTAAAAGAGAGTAAAAACAGAGTAAAACGATCAAATCATTAAGATGCATGTTCCTCGAGCAGTTAATGATTTGTTTTGGTAACGAAGTTGCTGTTCCTTATTTTATTTAATTCAAAATGGCTCCACAGATAAGAAGTTACGAAGAAAGCATTTTTATGACTTTCACTGTATAAAAATGGTAGTGGAATTGCAGTAGTAAGCAAGGAGAAAGTGTATGTTTACAATAGGAAAGTATCCTGGAAAGTAAATCGAGTGTTATTAATTTGTTTACAGGTATGAAATATAGAAAGTAAAGAGTTTAGAAGTTGATAATGGCTACTACAGATCATGATCAATATTGTTTACTAACATGATTATGATGATGTGAATTGGTATTGAGAGGTAAAGTTAAAATAGTATCTATTTAGTTAAACACAGTTAGTATTAGTGGATACATAAAGGATAAGATGGATGTTTACTGTTGTGTTTTGAATTTTCCAGCAGAGAGGAGCTTTGAACTGGAAATAAAAAATGGCTCCACGAATGTTTTCATATGTTAAAAATTTTTCAGCTATACTAATTCAGTCATTACGTTTGTGTTTTTAATTATTATTTTTAAGGTTTATACATTTTCAAAGTTTCTTTTACTTTGTTTTGTTTTTCTTTAGATTTCGTCATAGCATGATTAGGTTTTTTGTATATGTTTTTTTAATGTTTTGATCTGTTAAAATAGAAATGAAGCACATGATGGGTTATGTCGAGAGGGTTACTTAAGATTTACTTACTTAATGACTGTGTAATGAAACTATCTTACAAAAAATAAGTGTTGTTGGCTGTATTTTTCTTAAGTTTATATTTTATCGCGTTTATGCATATTTTGTGTTATGGTAATCGTTTACGTACTATGCCTAGGTATATAACTTTGAATTTATGATTTTATTTGTGACTTTATATCTTTTGTGTAAATTTTTCTTCTTAGTTATTGTTTTTAGGATAAATACGTACTTGAATTTCCTTTTTTTTTTTTGTTTCTTTTTTTTTCTTTTTCGGTATTACAATTGAAACATTATTCTTTTAGGCAATAATAAAAAAAGCATGAAGAAATGAAACTCATGGTTTTAATCATGATGTTGATGGTTTTGGGAAGAACTAACTATATCATTTCAAAAATTCATTAATGGTTGCAGTCCAGAAGTAACTTTTGAACAAAAGAAAAAGTTGGAAGGTATCATTTTGTTTTGAATTAACATTTTGTAATGTTTGGTTTCGTATGTATGGGTAAACAGTTCTGTGTCATATATTGCCATTTTTTTTACGTTAAAGTTACTTCTCTTCTGCGTATAAATATATTATTCTGAGCCATGTTGCTATTTTACACGAGTTAAATTTTGCAACACAACGCATACTGAACATGGGTGGGCGAGCGACGCCGCCTGGGATGTTTTTGAGTTGCGATTCTATGATTTATTTTTTCGTCATGGGGTACGTACACGGGAATGGTGGATTTGACCTTAATGTTTTCGAAGTTAAGTTCGGTAAAAAGTTTTTACCCGGGATACTAGTATAAATATAAACATAAATATATAAATATAAAAAATCAAAACAAGGTCAAATTTGATAGTCTGATAATGTGTATTCAAGTATTTGATTTTGTCAATGTGGGATGGAGATAGAAAAGAGAAGGAAAACAAAATGCTTCATGAATCAATCATTTCCTATTTTTTTGTGCATAAGTACAAATTCAAAAAATTTCTGACAGTCATAGTGGCAAAAAGAGCATGAATAAAGATGACCTATTCTAAAAAACCCAGCTTTTTCAAAAGCATAAATATGCACTAGGAAGTAAACCAACAAGAAATACATAACAGGCATCTTCTAAACTTTACCAAAATGTTCAGGTAACTTAACCCCAACTTTAAATGTCAATAAACAAAATTCAATTTACATTCTTGATTCTTGAATCCCTCACATGTTCCTTTCAAATGAATGATGAAAAACATTTTGAATGTTTCCTGATAGTATTAGTCTCTAACCACATATATGCTGGAAATACCAGACATGTCACATTTGTTAATCCTGTCTTGGTTCGGCAGTTCCATTGTTTTGAGTATATACACAAGATATTCCACAACCATACATAGTGATTTGTCTTAATTCATAAATTGATGTCAATTACTCTATGCCTTATACACCTGAAATTAGTAAAACCAACAAACAAATAAATAAAAGCATAAATTTTCCATTCCCGATAGTGAAAGTAATCAAAATCATTCATGAAAATATGGCAGATACTTTAAGCCAACTTTTTTTTGTGTCTCCTTATTTTAGGGAATGAGCATATTTTCGCTAAATTAAAGTTTCGGAAAATTTAACTTTAGCAAAACTTTTATTTTACCTACTGGCCATTCTCCGTAATTAAAGGGTAATTTGCTAAAATTAGGTTGTATTAAATCCATGTTCATCCATTTTCGCAAAATTTTACTGACTCAAAAAAAGTCGGCCTAAGGTAGGTAGATAAAGGGGGGTGCGAAAAGGAAATAGCGCCCTTTCAGTTATGGATATGCGTATGCATGCATTCAACTCTCTCGTCGGAATTTGTTGAATGAATATCCGGCTTTCACCCATTCCATGTTTTCGCTGGCAAACGGGTGATTACACGCACCCACTCCGCAAACCTCATATATATTGATAATAACATTAAACATTTCTTTTAAAAAAGTCTGCTATAATATACAGATAATTTGTAATTTACTCAGTGGAATGAGAGAACATAATTAAACATAAAATCACTGCAGACAGTCTTCATTTTCTGGTCAATGTTTTTCAATTTCTACGTTCTACTTTCCGCATGGTTTCCTGAATCAACGTACGTAGATGATACATAGCTTATCTGATTAGAATCTTCATTTGCATAGTTTATTGGAATTCAATCTAAGTTTTATTCCAAACATCCCCATCCATAGTAACTCAGTCGCACCTCAAAATATATCATAGACAGCAGTAAGGTATAGAATTATGAACAGTTAAAAAAAATCAACTTCATGTTTTTCCGGTGTGTAGGACGCCATCGGTGTGTCAGATGCCATTGTGAAAAGACCAAATGACGAATTGATTAATTTCTTCAGAAAATGCGAAGCAAAACAATTTATGTAAACATAATAAGGAGGATTTAACTTCTTTCTTCACTTGACAACAAACTTATCTTCAAGATAAAATCAGATATTTTGATACTCACTTTCAGGTTGACTGCAACTTTTAGACACCTCAAGGAAAGAAATCACAAATTTTAGAGTGTTTTTATGTGACATAAAAAAGTTTAAAGGCAAAGGGTGCTGCCACAATGTCAGACATATTTTTCGTCTGTTATTATATACAGATCTTTCGTAATTACACTTTTTTTTATTAGAAACAGGTTTAAAGAAACTCTAGTTGTTTGAGCTTGGAAACATAAGAAACTACTGTAGTAAGCTCACTCTATTTTGAGAAACTGGTAAATTTTGAGAGCGAAAGTTTCTCCGTAATTCTTTTTGTAACCCGGACTTTTCGTGATCATAATTTTGCGAATTGTTGTAATAAGAAAACTTTTAGAAATTTTTCTCGTAAATTTAGGGTAAATCTGTAAGAAACTGGCTAGAACGTGTATGACACTTCGCCCCATGTTAAAAAATTCACATGGTGGCAACCGAAAACTTTCAGGTTTATGAGGCATAAGTTCATCAAAACATTTATTGGGAAGTTTTACAAAACTGTTTAAAAGGACACATTACACAACTCGATAACCCAACAACGTTAATGAGGTTCTCACCAACTCAATTTGTCTCATGAGCTTCAAAAGAGAAAGGGCTTCTGCTATACTAAAGGTTTAATGGCCAAATGGCTTTTCTTGGTAAATTCAAGAATTTACTTTGCCCACGTCTCTACTGAATATAATATCCAACAATATACACAAATCATTTTCGCAGATAAACTCAGGAGCTATTCAAAAAATACACAATTCATTCATAACAGTTGAGTATTTCTGATATCCTCAAAAATTAATTATAATAACTCAAAAGTCATATTGCATGTTTGCAAGAATCCATTAATGTACTGAGTAATACACTTATCAGAAATTTCACAATGGTATTCCATCGTCATCCATTCTAAACGATTAGGATGTTGGATTTTACTTCTGGTGGTATTACCCCAAAAAATTTTGAAAAATTAAAAAAATTTTTTTTGTCTAAATCGCTAGACAAATTATTTGAAAACAAAATTCTTTTTACCAAATTGAAAAATCTTTTCTAAAACTCAAAATATTTTGATTTAAGTGGGCATAGGTGAGCCTAATTTTTTTTTTTTTTATCGAAGTTTTATCGTCATTTATACCACCACAAACCAGATATGTGATCCTCTGCTGCGCATTTCGTTCTATTATCCACATTACTTTTTACCACCAACAACTAAACCTTCTGAAAATCTACTCAACAAGAAAGTTGAAGTCTAAAAGTCACTCAAATCTGAATATATCTCTGCCAATATCTACTTTTTTGAATCAAATTACTTAAAATGGGTAGAGTAGACAGAGTCAAATCGCGAACAAGAAAGAGTTTGAAGAAAAGATTTCATGGAAATCAACACACTAGAGCTAAGTTGCTCCTTCAAGCTGCACAAAGCATTGCTACTCCAAAAAAATCTTCACCTGGCAACTCAGCAAGATTGCATTAAATTGAAACTGACACACCGAAAGCAGATGATCCTAGAATAACTGGTTATCGTATAATTGATGTGGATTTATTGACTGATTTTGTTTCTACTTTATGTTGTCCTGAGTGTTATTCAGAAGGACTTATATTAAAAGAAAATTTTAAGCGGAAGTCTGGTTTCGCTTCCTTATGTGTTGTGCCAATGTGGATATAAAGCTGAGTTTTGTACCACAAAATTAGCTGACAGATCTTTTGATGTTAATCGTCGAATCATATATACAGTGAGGTGTCTTGGACAAGGCTATACAGGACTCAAAAAATTTTCAATGTTCATGAATATGCCATCCCCAATGACCGTAAAAAACTTTGACCGTGCTGTTAAAAAATAGCAAGGGTTGTTGAAGAAGTTGCTGAAAATTCAATGTCCGAAGCCGCCTATGAAGTTGTGAATGCATCTTCGTCAACCACTGACACGTCTGTAAGTTGTGACGGTACGTGGCAGAGGCGAGGATTTTCATCACTCAATGGGTGTTACACTGCCTTATCAATGAAGACTGGTAAAATTTTAGATACAGAAGTTATGAGTCGTTACTGCAAAGGTTGTAGAAATCGCCAAAGCTTGAAAAAGACTGACCCTGAAGCCTTTGAAAAATGGTATACCAGTCATAAATGCCAACTAAATCATGAAGGCTCCGCAGGATCGATGGAAGTAGCTGGTGCTAAAAAGATTTTTCAGAGAAGTCTTACCAAACATAATTTGCGCTATACCGAATTCTTAGGAGATGGTGATAGTAAAGCATTCACGTCTGTCCAAAATGTTTACCCAGGTGTCACTGTCAACAAGCTAGAATGTGTGGGACACATTCAAAAGCGAGTTGGAAACAGGGCACGAAATTTAAAGAAAAACGTGAAAGGGCTTAGTGGAAGAGGAAAGCTGACGAATGCGATTATCGATCGCTTTCAAAATTATTTTGGAATAGCTGTACGAGATAATGTCAACAATCTCGAAGGCATGAAAAAAGCCGTCCATGCTGTGCTTTTCCATGTCGCGTCTTCAAGGACAAATAACTGGCACGATCATTGTCCCAAGGGCGAAAGTTCCTGGTAGAATATCAGCGAGACAAAATAACGGGGCAAAGTAACTATAAACCAGGAGCTGGCCTGCCATTATCTGTCATCAAGTATCTTAAGCCCATTTTCAATGATTTGAGCAGTGATGAGTTGCTAAGAAAGTGTCTTCATGGGAAGACACAAAATCAAAAAGGAAGCATTCAATGCCCTGATTTGGGAGCGCGTTCCGAAATCCGTGTATGTATCGCTCACTCAACTGAAACTAGGAACTTATGATGCAGTTGCATATTACAACATTGGTTGAAAAAGTTCCATTCTTATATTTGAACATTTGAATATGATACCAGGTGACCAAGAACTGTAGCAAATCAAATAAAAAGAGACTTTACATTTTTTTGCTGAATATTGTAGACCTGATTGATATGTATCCAAAATATATCATTAAAAGTACTACAAATGAGTTAGTCTTATTAGGGGGTAATACCACCTTAATAGTTGCAATGACGTCATTGATTGTATGCTACTGAGGTTAGATTTCAAATAACAATGTCACACTCTGTTCAGGACATAATTCCTGCAGCAAATCGGCTTTAGTCAGGTTAAGAGATAAAGATTTGGAACACCACCTAAATTTAGGAAGAAAATACAAAAATCATTTCGGAAAAATAAAGATTCTGTAAAATTTCTTACTAATAGGAGTATTCGAGTTAATTTCAACTCCATTACAACGGAACCAATTCCAATCTTAAAAGTCTGGATGGAATTCTTTTGGTGTCACTATTTGCAGCCTGAAATCACCAAAATCTACCTCAAATTAACAATAAAACAACATTAGCAATTACAGGAGCAATTAAAATGGAACTTCAACTTTAAAATTTTAATGAATGACTTTACTTCAAATGGCAGCAAACCTTCGCCTTCAAAAACCTTTAAAGCCAGCACATATTTTGAGGAAATCCAGGTACAAACACGTACAAGTACTACATACTTGTAGTTTTTAAACTTATTCAGAAGACTTAGGACTTAGGCCCTGATTTCTGGCCTGGTTTACCTGTCACTTTCGATGTTTTCGTAGGCCATATTTTTAAAAGTTTGCTATAAGTGTTTCTCAGATGTCCAATGAACCTTGTTCCACTCATTTTTGGCAGGGAATAATGTTGTATTCCTAATGTAACTGACGCAGCTCTGAGCTCGGACTTGATGTTAGCGGAATACTTTAAATCTGCAAATGAATCTGTAATGGCAAGTTCCACACGATGGCCGACGCAGTGAATCCAAATCAACCAGTCTCTTCCAGTCACAAATCTTGTCATTAAACCAAAAATTCTGCCTGTGTTAACATTAGCCCCGTCTGCTACCATGGAAACTTATTTCTCATTGTAGTCTATGACTGGAATCGGGTCATTTTCAGCAAAAATACTGTCTATTTCATTCTTCAGGGACTCAGCATCCGTACCTCCACTAGATATGTTAGGATACCTGCATAAGAAACTATGGCAGTATTATTAAAATACTGTCAAAACACATTGATCGATTGGCGAAAATCCTTTCTGAAGTTTTGTTTAAGTTTCCGTTTCTTTGTCAAAAATACTGTCAAAATATCAACTCGAACTTTACTCACCATTTCTTTCTACCCGAACCATCACCATTCCTTTATCGGATCCAGTTTTCCTCGCCTGGCATTCATCACTAAGCAAAGCAAAAAAATTTGCACTGGCCAGAACGACGGCAACCTTTTCCTCAATGCCCTCACTGCAAGAAATATATTCACCCACGGAACGAGCAAGATTGTTTTAATTTCATGCAAAAATGCCAGAGTGAAAAAAGTCTACAAGTTTTCTAAATTTTTCTTAAAGATCCCATGATATAGAAAGGACAGGTATAGCTAGTAAAAACTAAAGTAGAAATATTTACCGTCAATTAGACCTAAGTTTTTGTATTGTCGTGAAGGCAAAGTTGGCTCGAGGGCTTAAGTGTAGGCTTCATTTGAGCTTTTGTTGATGGAAGTGTGGATGTTCTTCTGGGCAGCTCCTTTGCTTTCGGTAGACTTACAAGAAGCAGCTGGCAGAAGCAGTGTCTAACAAGTCTGCAAACTTGTGACTTTCACCACCGATATGTCTTTCAATCTGAAAGAAAACCATAAAATATAAGGGGTTCTGACTGTCTTTCCTTTCATCTCCTCCCCCCATTCCTCCAGGATGAAAAGTTCGGTAATAAACCACTAGTTTCGGAAAGAATCAACCAAACTATCTTATGATACTAATCCGCGTGCGTGTGCAACACATTTAACTTAGTGAGTGTTTGTTTTTCTGTTTTTTACCAGTCAAAATTTTCTTAATTGTGGTCATATAGCGACGGTTAAACCACGCACGACACATTCATGATTAGTTTTTTTAAGCCAATCAAAACACAAGAAATTCTTTTTTTGCCATTTTCATTGGTTGCTGAAATTCAAAAATCGATGGTAAAGAAACCTGTTAGTAAATCCATTAGTCTACAGAGACTTTAGCACGATGCAAACGAAGGTGAAAGGTGAAAGGTTTACTACAATTACTGGAAAGTAAAGAAAGTTTACAGAGGTATTTAGTGCATGCTTATAGTAGAAAATCTTCTGCAAAATAGAGAAAGTTACCTCACATAATCATAAAAGCAGTTTTTCCAAACGAAGAAAGCAGTTTTATCTTTTTCAGTGTATGAATATGGTAGCATAATTTCAGTGGAAAACAAATAGCAGGAGAAAGTGTTTTAAGTATATGTTTACAGTAGCAGTTTAAATTATTATTATTTTGTTTACAGATATGAAACATGAAAAGTAAAGAGTTGATAAATAAGGGTGGCTGCAGAAGATGATCAATGCTGTTTAATAACATGATGATGTGAACTGGTAGTAGAAGGTATCCTATTTTGTTGTTGTTGTTGTTGCCCTCTTTACCAGATTTCTACTAGTAAGCAACTTCAAATATAAATTTTAGAAGTGCAAGGCTTTTTTTTTCTTTCCTTTTTTCTCTTTTTTTTCTTCCTTTTTTTCCCTTTCTTCTGAGTGCAACTTTTTAACGAAGATAGATCTTTTATTTGATTAAATGAGACAGCTACTTCGTGCTTCTTCAATTTCTTTTACTACTGCAAGGAATTCTTTTACTTCTCCGACGTTTTCACTTTTAAGATATTCTTTGTATGTTTTGTTGCTTCTCAGCTTTTCTGTTATCTGTTTAGTTTTTTCACAATCCAATTGATGTTCGTTTGAATCTTCTTCTTTTTCACACATAGGGCAGTTGATATCTTTACCATGTAGGTTTTAGTAGTTGACTTTTACCAAATTCATCCTGAGTCTCAGTTCAGTCAACTTTTTCACCTCACTTGGTGTTAGTTTGTATAAATACCATTGTTTTCCTTGTTCTTGGCCTAGGTATTTCATCTTGCTTTTCTTTATCCTTTCCTGTCCTTTCTGTTGATGTACAACATCGTTTATTTTATTGGATATTTCATGTTTCCATTCATTTTTCGTTACTTTTGTTGCATCAGTAACTTCCAACCCATATGTTGTCTCAATTTCATCTACAACATCACTCCGTGAGCCTGGTATTTTGTGATTAATGAACTTTTCCATTACAGCCTTTGCTTGTCTTTTATTACCTGAGTTCAAAATATTGTGGGTAAACATTAATCTTCTTTCATTTATTCGGTGCTGTATGGGCCACAAACCACATTCGCTCAGTAAATCCCAGTAACTTGTGTTTTTCTTTTGTCCTAGTAGCGAGGTCAAACAATCTTTCTGTATTTTTTCGAGTTCGTCAATTTCATTCTTTTTTATACTGCCCCCAGTGTTGTGCAGTATGATAGGGATTGTTATAGCTTCATACATGAGCATTTTTATCATTATTTCCATATCTCCTACCGTGCCATAACTGCTCCATTTTCTAATATTTGCCACAGATAAGATAGCATTTTTCCTCTTTCCAGCAATACTTTTCGTCTTTTTGCCATTGGCTTGTATTGTGTCACCTAAGTACTTATACTCATCTGTATATTTGATCGTCCCATTTTTTACTTCTAGCTCTTTCTTGTCATCATTATCATTTTTCTGGCATCTTGATATTTTCATTATTTGACTTTTATCTGTAAAAAAGGTAAACTTCCTGTAGTTTTCATAATATCTACATCCACCCAATAAGGTTTTCTCAATCAGCTCCTTACTTCCTGCCGTTGCAATGTCGTCAACAAAGACTCTGCTGTCTATGCTCATATCTCCTATATTTGTTGTTAAGTAATCATTATACTTGTTAATATCATCAGTTGATGCACAGCACATCTTAGGACCCCAAACAGTCCCCTGTTTTACAATCTCTTGTACTTCAAACGATGGTGTTGTCCCATTAGGAGTTTCCACTATAATGTTAGCTGACTTGTTCATCTGGTATAGCAGATTTATGTCCTTTGCTTTCATTCCTTTTATCCACAGCGTGACTAAACAATCCTTAAGCTAGAGCTTGTCAAAACACTTGACCGCGTCCACAAATCAGATTATATTATATCTTCACCCAAATATTGATTATACTCTATTAATCGATATAGAATGAACAGCTGGTCTGCTGTCCCTCTGCCTTTCTTCCCACCACACTGACTTTCACTAATTTTTTCATCCAATCTTTTCTCATTTCGATTTAACATTATTCGTTCCATTACCTTGCTAATAGCACTAGTGATGAAAATCCCCCGTCTATTTGTCAGTTCATGTATACGCCCTTTGTTCTTGTATAATGATTTGATTTTCAGTTCTCTCCATTCATTTGGAACTTTCCCCTCCTTTCTCACTTCATTCAACATTTTGATAATTGATTCTTTCAATGATTTACCTGCACTAATTAGCATTCGAGCTTTATTTCTTTTCAACTGCTTGACAATTTTATCAAACTCTTCTTCAGTTACTCGATCATCTTCCTCGGTCTGTCCTATTTTATTTACTTGTTGCATGACTTTACCAATTCTTTTCTCCATTTCCCTTCCATATTCCGGCACATTCAGTAGTTCTTTATAGAATTTGATGTATTCATTTTTTATTTCTTCTTTGTCTGTTATCATATTTCCACTTTTACCTTTTACTGCACATACAATTTCTTCCTTTTTCTTTTCAAGCTTTTTCTTGACTTCCCAGCATCCACCACCTTGTATTCCACCATTCTTTTCCACTTCTTCAACAATATTTTTTCTTTTCTCACCCTCTTTTTCAGGAATTCTTCAGTCAATATTACTATTTATGACTTTCGTTTGTGTATTGATCAGTTTACGTTGAATTGCATTCTTACATCTCTTTTCAGCTTTTTCCTGATTTTCTGTAGTGTGTAGATTTCTTTTCCTCCTGGTAACACTTTCTTTGTTTTTTGTTTTTTAATGCATTTCTTTTTTATTTCCATTACCAAATTATTCCATTCTGTATATTTTTGTCTTATATCTTTTTCAGTTTCATGCCAAATCATTGTCAGTTCTTTCACATTCTCTGTTCGTTCTTGGAATTCTGTTAACTCTTTCTCGCTCAATTTTTTCTTCTTCCACCAGTTATCTCCTTCATATGTTTTGTCTTTTTCTTCTTTCACTGTAAGATTTATAGTTAACATAATTGTGTTGTGGTCTGAATACACCACTTCCCCAACTCTTCTTTCTTCTGCATGTCTGTAGAATGCATGGTCTTTTTCTTCATCTATGATCATCTTTTCTACCATCATATCTTTTTTTGATACAATTATATAATCTATAACAGATTTTTGATCATTTAGGACTCTTGTCCACAATCCCTAGCAATGTTCATTAGCGTTCATCATTTCCAGTTCTTCTTTTTCTATTAAACTGAGGAGCATCTTTCCTGCCCTTGAAACCCTTTGGTCGTTTCCTTGTATAATTTTCCCCAGTTTAGATCTCCTATTATAATTATTTTCATTTTTTGTTCTTTGGCTTCGCTAATTTGTGTTTGGATATCTTTGTACATGGCCTCTATTTTACTTTTATCAACATCTCTAGTTCCTTCTTGTGGTGCATAAATGATTCCAATCCGTACTTTCACTTTGTGTTCATCATCTATACTTAGCCAGCATCCTTCAAAGGAATTTTTTTCTATTTTGTACATACTTGTTATGGTTTTCAATTTCTCCTTGATAATTATCATAATGCCTCCACCATATTTTCCATTTCTCTCTAGTCTTATGATCCCATAACCATTCTCCTTATAGAACGTTAACATTTTCATTGTTTGTTTTTACATATTCTGATGTTTTTTCATCACAAAAAATTTTGATGAAATAACTTTGAAGCGAGTTTATACAAACATTTTTCGATTCTTTAAAGATATACAATCAAGATTGGTTAACCGTGGATGTTTTAAATTTTTACAGAGTCGATTTCGTTATAATCTTGTTACTTATTAACTTGGAAATTCATAATCGTGACAAATGAAGATAAATTTTATCGTGATTTATTGGCTTAAAAATGCAACAATCAACTGACTAAATACTACAGGGGATTGAAGAGTAGGAGTAGATTGGGCTCTGATTGATCCTGCATATTTAGAAAAATGTCAGAAGATCAAACAACGTCATCTTTCCACAACAGCAACGGCAGATTAAACGATCAAAATAACTTGCAATGTATCAACTGTAAACGATTATTTAGAAGGTTGTCTGGTCTAAAAAATCATCAGAGAGCATGCAAATCTAGAGATAACAACATCTATACTGTAAACAAAGAACCTATGCTAACTGAACAACCTGCAATTGATGTCAGTAGACAAGCTGATAAATTTTTTAAGAAGAGCATAAATGATGCGTACACAAAAATGAGCGTATGGAGGCGAAATCTATTTCAACTTCCTAAAGGAAGCATCGGAAAAACGTTCATTAATGAACTAACACAAACTATAGAATTATGGAATAATGACTCCCCATATAGAGATGTTTCACTCAAAAGTGAAACAATTCCAAAAACAACAACACTCGAGAACAAAAAGACTTTAGAAAGAAGATTAGAATTTTGGCGGCAGAAAGAGATTGTCATACAAAGTCGCTTAAGCAAAGGTTTGTCGCCAGACAGAAAAAGGAATTTGGGTGATGAATTTCAAAAAATGATGATCAAAGGGAATATCAACTTCCCTTTTTAAAAAATCTTTTTTTTTCTTCGTCGCCAGTTTTAATGTTTCTACAACGTGCATCTATTCACAACTTAACTCACATGACATATGGCGTGAATATATACATGGCTCTCCTTCGTGGAGATAAACACTACAATGTTGTTTTCTAAACTTCATAACTGTGGAGCCATTTTGAAATAAATAAATAAAAGAACAGCCAGTTCGTTACCAAAACACATCAGTAACTGCTCGTTGCCCTCGTAGGGCATGCAACTTTTTGATCGTTTTAACTCTGTTTTCACTATTTCTTAATTTTATTATAATCCCTCCTCTTTTAACAAAGGAAACAATATCCTCTAGCTTAGAGTCCAGCATATTGTTTTAAAATGATGTGTGTCATAGCTTTGCGTGAAAATGCAAAAGCTATGCAAGTGGACTAGGTGTAAAAGATAGCGAAAGACCAGGTTAATGTCCCATTAACATTATAAGGAGACTAAGATATTCCATCAATAAATTTGTTTTTGTTTTTATATATTCATAAAGCAATGCCCAAGAAAAACAGCAACTAACATCACGCGTGAAAAAGTCAACAAAGGATGCACCTAGGTAATTTATTCATTTTAAATAAGTTAGCCAACCGAGTCTAGTCCATCGTTGCAATAATACTCATTTATATGTTTTGTTAAGATTTAGTTGACCACGATTCGGCCCAACCTCTTTATCACCAGTATTGAAATCTTCGAGAAATAGGTTATTCATAATCTAGCATAGACTTGACTTCAGCAACATTAGTAACCCTTCAGATGAAAGTGAAAACAAACTTAGGTCAGTTACATTTCACATTTTTTATATATTTGAAAATGAAATCTAACGTTTCTATTGTTTTTAATACAGTATCTTATCATCGCCGCAAAATCGTGCAGCAAATAACCAGATAAGTCAAGCTGTTTGTGGATTGAGCACGTAATTTGATTTTATTTTGGACCTATACGCTTCAACCAAGCGCCCAGGCGCATATTTAATTTTTGAGGTTCCAGGGTGGGCACTCATATAAAAAGATGGACTTGTGAGTAATAAAAAAAAGTAAGAAAAAAAGTAATAATTTTTTTTTAAAATACTTCATGTTACTACATTGAAAAGAGAAACAAATGAAATTTAAATTTCAATTCAATCTTTGCTAAATTATCTTCCACTTTTGTAAAAAAAAATCCTGTTTCTGAGGTTGAAAGATGTGCGCTTATTCATTGTTACGCCGCACAAAGATCAACTTCTATCAAAAATTTTAAAAAAATCATGAATGAATGTTTTACATAATTTTGCAGCTTTTTCAAGCTGTAAAAGAAATCTTTTTTAATTGAAGGGTATACGTAGGTGGCTTTTTATCATTTCCAGGCAAATGAAACTTGAAAACGTTTCTAAACTTTGAAGGAACAATGAAAAACCTGAGGGTTACTCTCACACAAAATTCACAAGGTTTATGTCAAGAAGTATTAACGGTCTGGAAAATATATTTTATATTCTTTAGTGACATGTTGTTAGGTGTAATTTAAGACAACTTTTGGAATCGGTAGGAATATAACATACATCGTAATTAATCCCTAATAGTACGAAATCGAGTACGTTTATTCAACAAAATGTTCCTCTGACAAATCATTACCATCAGATTTTTACAGCCCGCTACGTTCGTTATTGAAAAACGACACTGAATAAAATTGGTCTGGCGAATGCGACAAAGCGTTTACAAATCTCAAAGCAGGAATTTCATCAGAAACTTGTATCTCATATTTCGACAATCGAAAAGAAACATTTTTATACACCGATGCTAGCCCATTTGGTATTTCTGCCATTTTACTGCAAAAGTCTCCGAAAGAGAAACATTCGAAAATCGTATCATTTTCTTCACGCGCACTTACTCAAACAGAAATGAGATACGCACAAATCGAACAAGAGTGCCTAGCGTTAGTTTACGGATGCGAGAGAAATAGATTATATCTATTTGGGCAAAAGTTTATTGCATACAATGACCACAAAGCTTTGGTGAACATCCTAACAAATCCAAAGTCGACCATTCCATTGCGAATCAAGAGAATCGCTTTACGTTTACAACCTTACAACTTCTTATTAAACCGCGTTAAGAGTGTCGAAAATATTTCCGACTATCCTAACCAACATCCGCATGATGAAGCTGACAATGACATAACAGAAACCTTAGTCTTGCTGCGATCGAAAGTCTACTTCTGAAACATGGATAATCTTGTTGAAAAGAAAATTTCAAACTGTCTTGCCTGTCAAGCTGTCGAAAGACAAAATAAAACGACTCCATTGAACAGTACCGAAATACCAAAAAGCGTTTGGGACACGGTCAATGTCGATTATCTGGGTCCGTTACCCAATGGCAAATATTTATTCGTCCTCATCGACCAACGATCTCGTTATCCCGTTGTAGATTTCACGAAGACAACCGATGCACCGACAGCAATCTCGTCCTTATCACGTACATTCAACTTATTCGGCAATCCGATGAAAATCGTCTCTGACTATGGACTGCCATTCACTTCACAGAGACTGAAAGGATTTTTGCAACCGAGAGGTGTCAAGCATCGTAAAATCACGCCACTTTGGTCGCAAGCAAACGGTGAGGCTGAACGTCTGATACGATCGTTAAACAAAACTATACAAGCTGCTCATCTAGAAGGAAAGAATATCGAAAGTGAAGTCCTATCGTAACACTCCGCACACGTCTACGAAAATGTCACCTTCAGAAGTTATGTTCAATCTAAAAGTGAACTTCAATATACCTCAGACTGACAACACAGTCGAAGAGAACATTGAAAGGAAAACCAACGCCAACGATCACCAAAGTAAATCGTACAACAAGAACTATGTAGACACTAAGAGGCGAGCGCAAGAAATCCCTTTTAAGTGCGGTGAACGGGTCTTAGTCTGCCAGCCTAAGGAAAACAAGCTTACCACGTACTACAATCCTAGTCCATTACGCATTTTGAACGTCAAAGGTACGATGATAACGGCGCAGTTTGAAAACAGCGAGCATAGAATAACAAGACTTATTTTATTTATTTATTTAAAACGAATATTTACACAGGATAACCAATCAAAAATTTGTTATATACAATATATTCAAAATTTCTGTTTTTCATTGTAGTCAGGCAGCTACTTGCATAAAAAAATGAGAAACCATGCAAAGAAGGGGACAATCCAAAAGATAGTGAAATATGTTCTTAAGATAATCAGTATTAATTATTTTTTTATCGGAGCACATAAAATTATTTATTAAACAAGTTATCACAAAAAGAAAAATCACGCTATTCCAACAACAACAAACTAAAATTTCTCCGCCATCTTTCCTTCCTTCTAGACAAATCGGAAAATGGAAAGTACATATTCAGGGGGTGCGATATATGAAAAAAATCATTCGTTGTATCATTTAAAAAAACAAACAAACAAAACCCTTAATACTTTTAAATAAAATGTTTTAAAAAAATATACGTTCGATGTCTTTGTTCAATGTTTACATAAAAAAAATCTTTGTAACATTATTATTTTCAATGTCTGGGAAAAAACTGTTATGTTTTATCGGGTGCACGTAAAGAAGAACAAAAACTGTCGGCAGGAGAAGAGATGAAAGGTCTTTCTTTGTGCCAAACGACAAATTTTTTTGGACGGTTTTGCTAAGATTGATGAAAGGTGTTTCAATGGTTTTCTTGTGATATGAGAGCGAATCATTTCTTTACCTTCTTTGAACACTTTTGTTAATAAACAGCTGCCCATTTCCAGGCCATTTTCCTATTGTTCTATTTCTAATGACATCGTCATAGTGCAATCTTCATCTCCCCATATAAAAGCCCTTAGGGGCGGCAGAACCGGCGGGGGTCTTTACCCATTGCTATTGTCATTCATTGAATCTATTGGTGAAGATGACCAATGATGATTCTGGTAGGGACGTCATCGCCGAAATCGTTGTTCTGATTGAGTACTCGCGGAAAAGAGAGCAAAAATTGCAATCAATCAAACTATTGGTTGAAGGGGATGATAGCGTTACTCTAATCCGCATCAGCGAACTTTCAACTACCTGTGTTGGACTGTTCGTGCGAATTGATAGAAATTTTTAAGAAAAACACTTTTTAACATACCAGCACTCCACGCATTCACTGGTAACGATTATACCAGCGCGTTCTATGGAGTTGGAAAAACTACAGCATTTAAGTTGTTGCAAGCTTCTGAAAAATTCAAAGCTACTTTTGCGTCATTTGGGAACTCTTTTGGCATCGACGCCACATTGCTCTAAAACATAGAGGCGTTTGTCTGTCTGCGATATGTACCCCGTTGAAAAAAGTTTTGTTTGAGTCGCAAGGCTCCTGAACCACAGAAACTACCACCAACAAGAGAGGCTTCACTGTGTCATCGCAAGCGAGTGTCATATGTGACAGCAGTCATACAGAGATCTCTCGAAAACAACCCGAGATACCAAGTCCCATTGGTCATGGATGGAAAATGGAGGCTGGTGTCTTAACCATTGACTGGATGTTGCTTCCTGCAGCACTAGTCGACGTCATCGAGTTGATTTCCTGTGATTGCTCGAAATCAAAATGCCGCACCCAAGTATGCGAGTATCGATCGCACGGCCTCGAATGCATTGATTTATGTGGCTGTGGCGAATAATGCGAAAACTTGAACTTTGATTTTGATACTTCTGATGAAGATAATGATGATGGCGATAGTGACAATGAAGATAGGGATCGTAGTGAATAATGTACATAATGCAGCTGGGCGCTATTTCCTTTTCGCACCCCACTAAACGTATCTGCCATATTTTTTTACTTGTTGGCTCTTCATCACGGAGATAAAAAATAATCCTAAGCCTGACCCTAAAACATCATAGAGAAGGAGAGTGAGGAGTGCGAAAAGGAAAACATACCATGTTGCAAGTTGTTTATCCCTAATAACTTTTTTTAGGTTCAAAATAACACCATGACATAATGGGGCTTTTAATTCAGCATAAAAAACCTATCGAATCTATATATTAATAGCCGATTCTCCGTCTGTCTGTCTGTTTGTTCGTTCGTTTGTTTGTAAGTCACGCAAAATGGTAGATTAAGTTGTGAGCGAAATTATTTCTTTTTTTGTGTGCGACGTGAGCAAATACATTGCAACCCCAATTGAACGTGACTTTTTTTGGCTGATGAACTAATAGGAATAACATTTTGTTTTTATCATTATTGTTAGTTTTATATTCCACGTTGACTTGGCTTTGAAAACAGTACTTCAACTAAATACAAAGAAACTAACTGATTAAACATTTTGGACAAAAAGCAGCAGTGGCAGAACGTGGCAGCATATGTTCGGTTTGCCACTAACTCTTGCCTGACTGTCTGAGACGGGTGAACTTTTTTTTGAGCAATCGAAATGTTTAAAAACCAATAGGTGAAAAAAGAGTATCATATCAAAACAAAATGTTTTTTTTTTGCTTTTCTTTTAATAAATTAATTTCTTCTTAATTGTTAAGCGTTCTGATCGAACGTTTTTTTATTCTATTTATTCATTTAGCACGTGCCTTTTTTCTCTCCTCCTGTGTGATCGTTTTAAGAAGAGAAACAATTTCCCCCTTACGTTTGATAGCACCCATGTTAGAGCGCGTAACTTTTTTAAAACAAAAGCTAATAAAAAGTAGAAGTTTTCTCTCTCTGAGTGTATTGTTACACTGATAAAAGATTGGTTTTACCAGGGGTTGTGACTTCGAATCTGCTTCTGGTTGAACACAAGTTGTAAGAGCCGTTTATAAGGAAATTTGACATTTATTGATACAGTGATACAGAGAAGGTGGACATAGGCAGCGAGCGACGCCGCCTTGGCGGCTAGTGATATAATAATTTCAAAAAAAATTTTGGGTTTATTGTGTGTGACGTCATCATAATAAAAATCGTACTGGACACGCCCAGTATATAATTTCAGATATTCCGGTAATGATTTTCTAGTTCTAAGGGATGATATCTAACAGTTCAAAGTAGTTTTACATTGTCCCTCTCATTTCCAATTTTTTTTTGCAAGTAGCTGACTATTGGGTCCTGCAACTCATTTTTAAAAGATTTCCCCTTCTGCCTGCCTTACTACAGCACATCAACCAAACAAAACAATGAACAAAGAAAAATCTGCGAAGCCTGAACGCAAACAATATCCATTGAGAGAGAGGAAGTGAACTTATGATTAAGCACGTTATGAACTTGTATATAAAACGCGAACAGATACAGTCTCAACAAACTTTCTAAACTACATAGTTAAAAGTATTTTTTGTTGCTTTCGTTCTTCTGTTTTTCTGTACAGATACAAAGACACGAAACTATCACTGGAATTCACAATTCCAGGCAAGCCGAACAACGAAGGGTTAGGCAACGGGCCACCTACCCCAGAACATCAATGGAGAAGAGGAAGATGTAGTGTTTATCTCCACGAAGGAGAGCCATGTATATATTTACGCCATATGGCTTGTGAGTTAAGTTGTGAATAGATGCACGTTGTAGAAACATTAAAAACATGAAAGGAGGGCATGCCACCACTGTCTGTCTTTTTCTTTACTTATGCCTTTCAGTGTATAAAAATGGTAGTGGAATTTCAGGAAAGTATGCTGGGAAGTAAATGGAGTGTAATTAATTTGTTTACAGGTATGAAATATAGAATATAGAAAGAACAGAATTTAGAAGTGTTTGGTGATAATGGCTACAGAACATATGATCAATAATATTGTTTACTAACATGATGATGTGAATTGGTTTTGAAAGGTTAACCAAAGTTAAAATAGTATCTATTTAGTTAAAACACAGTTAGTATTAGTGGATAAATAAAGGATAAGAGGGATGTTTAGTTTACTGTTGTGTTTTGAATTTTCCAGAGAGGAGCTTTGAACTGAAATAAACAATGGCTCCACATATGTGAATGTTTTCATATGTTAAAAATTCTTTGGCCATACTAATTCTGTCATTACGTTTGTATTTTTAATTATTATTTTTAAGGTAAATATATTTTCAAAGTTTTTTTTAGTCTGTTTTGTTTTTCTTTCGATTTCGTCATAGCATGATTAGGTTTTTTGTATATGTTTTTTGAATATTTTCATCTGTAAAAATAGAAATGAAGCACATGGTGGGTTAAATTATAATGTTGAGAGGGTTAGTTTAGAGAAGAATGGATTATGTATTTAAGAAGATCATTAATTATTACTGTGCAATGAAACTGTCCTACAAAAAACAATCGTTATTGGTTGGATTTTTCTTAAAATTTATATTTTATCATGTTTATGCATTGTTTTGTGTTATATTAATCGTTTACATACTATGGCTGGGTATATAACTTTGGCATTTTGATTTTATTTGTGACTTTATCTTCTGGGTAAATTTTTGTTCTTAGTTATTGTTTTTACGATAAATGCGTACTTGAATTTTCTTTTTCTTCTTTCTTTTTGTTGTTGTTTATTTTGATATTCTTATAGCATGATTAGGGTTTCGGTATTACAATTGAAATATTATTCTTTTAGGTAATAATAAAAGAAGCATAAAGAAATGAAACTCATGGTTTTAATTGTGACTTTGATGGTTTTGGGAAGAACAGACTATATATCATTTCAAAAATTCATTAATGGTTGCAGTCCAGTAGTAACTTCGGAACAAAAGAAAAAGTTGGAAGGTATCAATTTGTTTTGAATTAACATTTTGTAATGTTTGGTTTCGTATGTCTGGGTATTGCCAATTTTTACATTAAAGTTACTTCTCTTCTGCGTATAAATATATATTCTGAGCCATGTTGCTATTTGTTTCTGTTTTTAATCTTCGGAATGTAATAAAAAATTAATGCCTATTAAAAAGTTAAATTCTGCGACAGAACGCATACTGAACATTGGTGGCAAGCAACGCCTGGGAGTTAGTTCATCTGCACATGCGTATTAATTAAAATTTTGCGATCCGTTTCGATCCATTTCAGTCCAAGAAAAAGTTGAAAAAAGTTCAACTTTTTTCGATGCGGTCCGCGGATCAAAATTTTTAACCAATGAAAATCAGGCTTTTTCTATAATTTATTATTATTATTCAAAAGGCTAGCCACATCAGCGAAACACAGTAAACAGTAGAAGAGAGCTTGTCCTTGTGGTTTGACGACTTACAACTGACATCAGAAGCGCTCATTATGGACATTAGTGAACATGAAGATAATTTGGTAACTATCAACAAAGAACACCTAAACTATTTACGTCTACTTCAACCGAAGAAGCAAGAACAACTACGAACATCACCAGATGATTATGATGATATAGAAATCAATGATGTAATCAACGACACAAGTAACATAGAGGAAACAAATAGTAGTCTTAAAGAAAGATTGGTAGATTTAATGCCAAATTATCCTGCAATATGGTGCACTTCTTTAAGATCATGTAAAGACCTAAACAAAAAAGAAGCAACATGGAGGGAACTCTCAGGGAGGCTAAACGAAACTAGTAAGTTAGTGCAGTAATATGTAAAAAATTTTTTCAATGATTTGATTTGCAAAACTGAAGAGTAAAATATTGTTAGATCTTTTGACAGCCACTCACTTGAGACACAAAAAAAGTTTGTGTCGAACACTTGAATGCTGAAGAAACATTGTAGCATTTTCACACGGAAAATGTTTATGCGAAAGGATTAGAGGCTAATTTCCATTATAATGATTTTCCTTTTCACAGCTAGTAGTCAATAAAAACCATATCTTTTAATTTTAACAAACTGCTTGGTGGTTGGTTGCCAGTGAATTTATCTAAATTACTAAAACAAGCTTCATACCTTTTCCCATATAATATTTATACTCTTTATACTTTGAAATTAATCACCGTACAAAATAAACTATGAAAAAGCCGTTGTGTGACATATTGTAATTTATTCTCTTTTTTTGAGATTCTGATGTCATTAAAAAGGCAGTTTTATCATTGTTATACAGTAACATATGGCCATACATGTTAAACTGCATGGTTTCTTTTAAAAATTGGTATGAATGTTTCGCTTACAATTCTTTTCCTTTTTTAACCTGATAGTCCATAACTATTTTTTGTACCTGCAGTTCTCTTAGATTTTCTTTTCTTTTTTAGATAATGTGACAAAGTCCAAACCTCTACACATAATTTGCATGTTGTGTAGCTGTGGATTGAGACACTTGGGTAAGAAATCTTTTGAAAATATTCCTCCTACAATTGAGGCTTTGCTAACAAATTGAAAGCAGTTCAGTTAGATTTTTTCACAAGTTCATGTTGTGAGCACAACTTAATTTCATATGTTTAGAGTTTGCGTATAGTCTTAGAATAGAAAATACATATCAGCTTAATGTGAAGAAAGATGAAATTTTGTTGCACTTGAGAGATTGGTCTATGTTTATTGAGATAATAGAAAGTTAGGAAGTTAGACATGGCTGCATGTTCACAAGTGGTTTTGTTTATAATTCAGTGACATCCCCCACTCTATCTATACGGTTTCTTCTGAAACAATAGACTTAATCAATCCCCTTTGGCTTGGGATAACCAGGAGTTTTTCCCTGGAGTCGGTATAATAATCACATGTGTTTCATATATTCTTGAGAAAAATTAACTTGAGAACATGCTTATAAGAAGTAATTTGATCCACAGTTTTTCTCCATAAAAGTGTTTAAAGTGATTTTATATTTATCTGATTATACATTGTAAATATATATTGAGAATATATAACTTGAACTATTGTCCAATATTTTCTCTTTTACAGACTAAATTAGCATTAAACATATTGGCCGTTATATGTTGCTTTTCTGTATCTCATTCATGTTGTCATATGGAATATTGTACCTTTAACACGTAGAATACTTTTAGTCAACGTTTGTATTATCACTTTTCAATGACATAGTGACTGCATGTCCAAGAAAAAAGCAGTCTTAACAACATGATTATTGTTACTTTTTCAGATGGCAAATAATAATGACAATATCCAAGCAGCAGTTGCGGGGTTATGTAAGCACCTATGATAATTTCATTTTGTTTTATGAATACTGATTTCAATTCTATAAAATGCTTCATTAAATCTTTGTTTTTCTTTTCAGTTCGAAATTTGAATAATAACAATAATATACGTATGTCCATTTCCTTTCGCTAAATATTTCTATGGTTCTCTAAAAAATATACTTTTTTGGTTGTTGCTTATTAATTTTTTTTTTATTTTTAGATACGGAGCGGCTGCTTCGTAAGTAGCTGTTATAGACGTTTCCTATTTTTTATAATTGGTTTTAATGTGTAGATGTCATTTCTAATTCATTCCATAATTTAGAAAATTTACAAATTAACGATGGCCAGGAGCCGGAACCGCAAATCAGTAAGAATTCAAATAACCTTCTTATCATTATCATTCTTCAATTATTAACAAAAGATAATTTCTTATTATAGTTGCAGTATATAACAGGTTCTTGCGGGAACAGCTGGCCCGAGGAGGGCCAACCACCGATGCCGCCCTCGATTCGTGGGTGCGGCATGCAGGGGTTTTTCTCCCTCCAGACCAAACCTGTGGTAGGGGCCAAGGGCAGAACCCCAATAACCACAGGCCGCAGCCATACTAAATGTTTGTCTTTGTGTTTTTTATGTGTTGTTTTTTGTTTCATGTTGTTTTATGTTTCATATTTGTTGAATTATAAATGTTGAATTATAAATCTTCTTCAGTTCTTTTCTTGATTCACCTCCTTCCATGCCATTACATTTTTTGTGAACTCATTGTCCATTCTTCATTTTATTTTTTGTGAACTGGACTTATGCTGAACATGGGCGGCGACTAACGCCGCCTTGGCGGCTAGTGTCCTTATAAATTTCCTGGTGATAGTTGGATAGATGATCCACTCCAATGGCCACCGTTGAGTTCCCACGAGTTATATCATTACCTAATTGATACACCAGGTAAAAAAATATTTTTTGTTATATATTTTTCTTTTTTTTCTGTTCTTGTTTGTGCAATAGGAGTGTATCAACTTTTTATTTCATCTAATTTTAGGTGTTTCCACTAAAGAAAAAATGAAAAATTACAAGTCACTAGACACCCATCAATATTTTGTGTCTGATTGGGTTTAAAATATTCTGCATATCAACCTTGTATCTGGCAATACTCTCGTTATTACAGATGTTCGTCCATCCTAACGAGTAAATGAGGCTCCACATAAACCTTGGCTTGCACTGAGCAAGACTGGAACAGTAATTGCTACTCATTGTAATTGTATTGCTTGGTAAACAGATTTTTTATATATCTTTTTAATTTCACATATTGCAGCTACTTTATATAAAATGGAAGCTGCAGTTCGACATGGCTTCACAGCTCTCACAACAACTGATGTCCCGTGCCAATGGAATCAGACATTTACAAACTCTGTTCATCCTGCACCTACTGCTGAAATCAAATTTTATTGGAAAACTGCGAAAGATAAAGTTTCAAAAAGCTCCAAAAGAAAACATTATGAATTAACAACATGCAATCAGAATGAACTTTTAGAATTGTTGAAATCCAGTGGTGTTAAGTCAGTTGGCTTGTCATTATTTGGTGAATACAGTGAGAGTTTTGTTCCAACTAAGAAAGTGGAAGAAAATGTACAGTTGCCTATATGTTTCTCATCATTTTACAATGCAACCAATAAGACACTCGCTGAAGAAGTTTTAGCAGAAAAAATCGATGGAATTATTCAAAATTTGAGTGCAACAGATAAACAATTAATTTATCAGGAGGAACAAACCAGGGACCAGGCGAATAGTGTTATATGGCATCAACAATGTATTGGTCGAATAACAGGATCAATAATTTTTTCTGTCGCACATCACTGGAGAAGCCATCCACATCATTGCTTAAAAACTGATGTCAAATTTTATTCTAAAACTACAAAAGCTAAAGTTTCAAAAAGCTCCAAAAGAAAACATTATGAATTAACAACATGCAATCAGAATGAACTTTTAGAAATGTTGAAATCCAATGGTGTTAAGTCATTGACCTTTAACATGCCATCATTAACATGGGGACGAGAACATGAGAATGTTGCATTATCAGCGTACTATAAGACTTTCAGTGATCCTGATTTTTTTGGCGCTAGCCTATGCTTAAATCAGGAAATAACCATTCATCAAGACTTTGAGATTGTGGATTTGTTCTCAAGAAAAATGAACTTTAGTTCGGTGTTAGTCCAGACAGTCTTATAAAATGTTCTTGTTGTGGTGAAGGTGTTGTAAAAGTGAAATGCCCTTAGTGAAGTGATCAAGTCTGGTACCTTTTACATGAAATTTGATACTGGTTATGTTTTAGACAAAAAACATCAATACTATTATCAAGTTCAGCATGAAAAGTATGTTTGTGGAGTTGACTATTGTGACTTTGTTGTTTGGACGCCCAAGGAATTTCTGGCCATACGGATTCTTGCTGACAAAAACTTTATATCAAATCTTACTGAAAAATGTTTCTTATTTTGGAAACAGGTTGTTCTGCCAGAGCTATTATGCCATTATGAGGATGACTCAGTGACAGTTGCCCAAGTATCACCAAAGCAATTGTATTGCATTTGTCGGAAGCCTTATGATGAGAGCCGGGAAATGGTTGGATGCGACAAATGTGACAACTGGTTCCATCTGGAATGCATCAAGCTTAAAGTGTTACATAAACTTAAAAGATTGTACTGTAAATAACGTAAAAAAGACAAAAAAATACACCATTTGAAAATTTTATATTTTCTTCAACTTTTGTAAATATTGCAGGGTTATAATAACATTACAGAGTGCTTTCATGTGAAACTTGGAATTCATGAAAAGTTCATTGTCAACTCATATAAAAACATTTCATAGAAGGTGAAACCTAACTTTATGCTGATTTCAATTTATAAAACCATTTATAACTTTCACCATGAGTTTTTGATGAATTCAATTTGATTAAATGTTATATATATATAACACAACTAACTTATTCTCTTATTCTTTATACACTATACTTTCACCAAGGTTGATTAAAGCAGAACAAACTGTCACAATTTTATCACAGGTAGCAAGTGGGTTTTCTTCGACTTCATCTATTATATTTTTCACCGAACGTAGTGGTATTATACCCTTTAGAATTCTATATCGATTTTTCAAAAGACCGATAACTCTCTCAATAGGTATTCGGACTGAAGCTATTTTTCTTGTTGTTTCCACATCCTTTGCAGACAGCTGGGATTTGCCTTAAGTGAATGATGGAATTATTAGTTCATTGCCAGAATTCAGAGAAAAATCTTCTTGCAAGGTGAAACCTCGATCAGCTAGTATTTGATCTCCAGGGCAATGGTAGCGTAAGGTGGTAAAGTTAGATTCCCTCACAATCCGGATATCTGATGCTCGACCTCCCCAGCATCGTGAAACAAAATTCACTGCACCAAGTGGAGTGCATGATATGAAAACTTTCACAGTGCAATGTCTTCTGTATTGACTAAAACATTGGGCTCTTGCCATTAAGTTTTTAGGTGACTCTATAAACTTTTCAAAGCAATCAATAATGCTTGTAAGTCTGGGGAACTTTTGCTTAAAATGACCTGATATGGTATCAAAAATGTGGTCACGATCTGCCATTCTGATTAACGGTTTCAAACTATCATGTATTATGTCTATCCAGCGACAGTAGTAGTCAATTGCCGTACTTTTACTGACATTTGCCATGTAAGCCAAGAGATCAAATGTTACATTCTGTCTTAAGCGCACTAATGTTAACAGTATCTGGCTCTCAACAGATTTTCCAGTAGCATACCATTCAGAATAAAACTTCTTGAGGAAAATGACCAATGCTTTTAATGTTACACATTTCAGTCCAGTTAGTAAAAAACCATTTTCATCACTACTTGTAGCTCTTGAATATGGCAGTGGATTTACATCTGATTCTCGAAGCTTGTTGAGTGTTTCAGTTTATTCATCCCAACGTGTGCAGATAACGTTTGTGTGCTTCTACCAAGATTTAAAGAAGGTACGTAGTCAGGGTGCTTTTCAAAATTTTCTTTTTTACCTTAATTAATTTCATAAATTGAGCTGGAAATATTCAACCCATTGATATATACTGTTTATCATCAGTAATATATAGCTAATTACCTGAAATAAAATACTCAGAGCATACATATACATAATGAGACTTTGGTGACCAGGTTTTCGACTTGTCAATTCTCCCTTCCCTATCAACATAAGCACGATTAATAGCGTTCAACCATAACCTTCTCTTAGTTCTATCCTGTGGCAAGACATAATAGTTAACATTTCTTTTGTTTTGATTGGTTTAAAAATTTAGACGTCACACTTAGATTACGTAACATTAAAAAAAGTCTATGGCCTCTGCGTGGTTTTACAATGAAAAGGGAAAAAATAAGAAGGTTTTGACCGTGAACAGAAAACCAAATATATCACTCTTTAAAATAAAAGTGGTACGCACAATCGCGGATTATTGTGATAAGATATATTGTAGTTCTAACTTTGATAAATGGCAAAAAAGCTGAAAATAAGGATTTTTTTCCTAAATGTATTAAGACATATATTGAAGTTTTAACGTCGAAAGGTGGCAAAAAAAGCTGAAAAATAGCATTTTTTCATAAAATATCCGCCATTTTTAATTGTTCTGCACCATGTGAAATCTTTTGCTCATTATAGTATATAGAAACTTTTGACAAACATTTCCCTTTTTGAATTTTATCATTATCATTAATAAATGGAGAGTTATAATCATTTAGACGAGTCATGCTGTTTCATATTTCCTTGAAAAACCTTGCAAAATAAAGATTTTGCATAAAATGGGGTAATTTTGACCCCCACCTAACTCAAAAACGCCACCAAGTTGGTTGGGGGTGTTAGTCCTGCAAAATATAAGTATTGAAGTAGCTTTTAAGACACATTCCAACTTTATACTAATTAATTCCTACTTCGGCCTAGTTTTTGACTTAGACTATTTTGACTTAGATGAAACATTCGGAGAACATATTTTTCAAATTCAAAAAATGTATCTTCACAGCAAAGAGAGACGTGAAATTGAAACACACTCTGGCTGCAAGTACCATGGAATCGTTGATAGCTGCGCTTGTGAAAAAGAACTTAGAAAAAATTTTGTGCTTAGTTTTGCAGAAATAACAGGTAACAGAAAGTTAGCCCTGGCTAACAGCCCCGCCTTAGCCGCCCCGCCTTAGCCCCGATTAAGAAAATACTGCTTAACCGAGATAATACCATTTCCTATAAAATGTCAACATAATTTCCACCTGAAACAAACAAAAAACACATGAGAAAAGATGTTTTAACTGATGATTTTCGAATATTTTCAACTTTTTTGGCTTCGCTTCTCTCAGCGCCATATTTCTGATAAAACACTGATTTATTTATCAGTAATATCACTTGATATGATTTTCCCTCAAACCGTCACTTGTTTTTGTTTCTTAACTTTTCGAAGCGCCCCCAGCGCACTACTAAGTTTCAAGCAGATTTGCTATAAAAAGGAATACGTGTAGATTTTGTTTTGCATTCGTTAAAATTTCTTTATCTGAGCGCCCCTATTGATGGCCTAGGATGATAAGCAAAGTCGGAAAGTCAGAAAAACAAAAGTGCTAGACGGTGATTGGGTTTGGTCTGCACAAGCACATAAGTATTGTTTATGTGGCCAGCCTTACAATGGTACTAGGTACATTCGATGTGACCTATGTCAAACCTGGATTTATGTAAGATGTAGTGGAATCATTGAGGTAAATAAACTTTTCATTGCCATTGTCTTCCATAAAACAATAAATATAAAACTTTCTTTCGTAATACAATTTAAATGATTGATGAATTGTTTTACAACTTCCTCATTCTTTGGGCAGTATGGGAGCGTAAAATATATTTTCTTTTTCTCTTCAAACAACCAGTCAGGTATGATTTGATCCTCTTTTTGACCATTAAAACTTCCAATAACACTGTTCACAAAACGGTAAGGGTATCTAGCTTTCATGTACTTATGTTTTATGCTTTCAATTTCTTCTGCAAAATAATCAGAAATCTTAAAAGGTCTATGTAGGTCTCCATAAATAGAATTTCGTTTGTATCTTACAGGTACAGCAGAGTGCCAGTGTATTGGTAGTTTATTTTCTTTTTTGTGCACCCTAGTTTTAAAGCTATTGCCATCAGGAATAATTCTTGTATTGAGAAAGCGAGGAGGATTAATTTCCATTGTCAGTTTGATATTCTGATGGTAAATGTTCAAGGAATCATACAAGATATCTGGCTGGTTTATTTTTCGTTTTGCACAGGTATCATCTATATAACGTTTATACAATGGTGGATTAATGCGATTTGCGACGTCTGCTTCCATCTTGGCCATGAAGATATTAGCAAAGACCACTGATATTTCAAGCTAGCTATTCACAGAAATAACTTCTCACCATATGTTCCCATTGTGAATTTGTCTAGTTCAAATATAAACACTCGATTATTGAGTTTTGGATTGCATCATTGTTTCACCAATAAAAATAGATTTATTAAGAGAGATATTGCAATTGAGATGGAAGCGGTTGCATTAAAAGTTGACTCTGTTATTAATTCTCAGGACAGAGAGAAACTTCATGAATACCTTAGATCATGGACAACCCGATTTACCAACAATGTTTATCATACAAGAGACAATACGTTCAAGAAATTAAATAAACTAGCCGCCAAGGCGGCGTCGCTCGCCGCCCATGTGCACCTGCTCTGTGTGTCACCCCGGAGACCCCCATAAACCTCATATTTCCTGAAAAAACGGCTCGTACAACTTGTGTTCAGCCAGAGGCAGATTCGAAATCAAATATCAAATATCAGTTTAAACAATGGTTCCAAAAAACCCCAAATTTCATGATGTGTTACTTATTTATTTTTTAAAACAATCGCTGATCAGTACAACAATACACTCAAAACGTATTAACTTTTGTTTCAAAAAAGTTACGCGCTCTAACATGGGTGCTATCAAACGTAAGGGGGAAATGGTTTCTCTTCTTAAAAAGATCACATGGGAGGAGAGAAAAAAAGGCACGTGCTAAAAGAATAAAGTGAATAAAAAAAACGTTCGATCTGATATAAAATAAAAAGATTAAAAGAAATCGATTAAAACAAATTAAGACAACTATTATGACAAAAGCAAAAAAAAAAAAATATTTTGTTTTATGATACTCTTTTTTTACCTATAGGTTTTTAAAATTTTGATTGCTCGAAAAAAAGTTCACCCGTCTCAGACAGTCAGGCAAGGATACGTTTGGATAAACTGGCAAACCGAACATGCTACCACGTTCTGCCACGGCTGCTTTTTGTCCAAAATGTTTTATCAATTAGTTTCTTTTGTATTTAGTTTTCAAAGCCAAGTCAACGTGGAATATAAAACTAACAAAATAATAAAAACGAAACGTTATTCTTATTAGTTCATCAGCCAAAAAAAGTCACGTTCGATTGGGGTTGCAATGTATTTGCTTCGAACTCACGTCGCACACAAAAAAAGAAATAATTTCGCTCACAACTCAATCTACCATTTTGCGTGACAGACAAACAGACAGAGAATCGGCTATTAATATATAGATTAAGAAAGGATGAAAACATCGTTGTACTTGATGCAGATAAAGAATCGTGTGTAGTAGTGATGAAAAAATGTGACTATGTTAAAAAGGTTGAGGATATGATTAAGGACGGGATGCATCATAAAATATATGACCCCGCTACAGATACAATGCATAAGGACTTAGCAAGTTTCCAAAGGTTTTTATATAGACATTTTAAGGACCATTCTGAGTATGCAAATATGCGACCTCAATCCAATCGACCAGCAAAAACACACAAGTTTGAGACCACTAAAGAAATCGAATTAAATGCTTTGACCCTTCGTCCGATTATAAATCAGACAGGAACTGCCACTTATAACGCATCTAAAGTCATATCGAAATATTTGCAACCACTTACAAAAAACGAATATGTCATTGATGACTGTTTAAAATTCCCTGAGATTACAAAAGCAGTTACTTTAGACAGTGACAAGGAATTAGTATCGTACGATGTGGAATCCTTGTTCACAAGTATCCCCGTATATGACACAATTGATTACATATGCGATGAAATATACCGGAAAAATATGTTAAAACCCTTGTGTAAAGAAAGTAACTATTGAGGAAATTATCATCCGATTGTATATTTTCAGTGAATAATCGTTTAGTTAAGCAAATTGACGGTTGTTGAATAATCAAATAAAAACTTTATAACTTTTTAAAAAATACAAAAATATCATTTTACTTTTAAATTTCTTGTTAGTTGTTTACATTTTGTCTACCATTTTGTCTACCATTTTTTGCTACATTGCATGACATCATATACACTAGGTAATTAGTTTTTTATATATATCACACATTTCCTTTGTTTAGCTTTTCTTTGTAACATATTATATTCAATTGGGAGCAATTATCACTTTATTTTTTTATAAATATTGAGACATTTTCACACAGTTCATTCACTCATATAACTTCCATGAGTTAGGAATCAAATTTTCTACCTTTTCATTTTTGTACTTTTGTACACCATTTTGGACAGCTTTCCAGCTATCACATCCGGCCATTCTGGTAGGTTGTTTCTCATACTATTTATTGTTTATTGTATTTATTGTATTTATTATATGATGTATCATGTATACCATATACCATATTTATATATTATTTATGAAGTCTTTGTATGTGTTTCAGATTGAACATTATGTTACAACCATAAACCGTTTTGGTGATAGTCTGCGTAAGCCCCCTTTAGACAACATTCAATCAGAAGGATCATTCCAATTCAACCATCAATTAAAAGTTATCGCTCAATCACACCAAGTTCAACCAATTCCAACTGACGTGGTATCAATATCAATCATCAATATCCAACTTATATGTCGAGATATAACCTACGTAACCAACAGGTACTCGACTACAGTAAACTTCATTCAACTGGACAAGTCTGTCAGAAACCTGAACCTGAAGTCACCTTGTCCGACCAACCATTAAACCTCGAATTAGAAGAGTCAATCATGACGCAGCCTGAGACAATTGTTGCAGACATTATGGACCTGATAGAAGAAGCAAAAGAACTGATCGATGAAAGTCCGCTCTGTGCATGTGCTTCAACACAAGAAGTTGACAACCTAATCGAAGAACACAAACAAAGTAGGAAGAAAATTCGCCAAAAGCTACGTGAGGTAACGCCAGATGATGTTTTACGTATATCCGTTGACAACATATATGAATCAATCTCAACCTCGATCAAGGAAGCCATCGATTACAAATCAAAACTTGTTATCAGAACTCAAATCAAACAATCCATCGATGCGAGTGGATCAAAGGAAGTTGCAGCTGTCTTTGTCCTCGAGAATTTGAAACGCTCTGTAGAACAGCTTGAAAAACAATTCGAACAAAACCTTGAACAAATCAGTGATGTTGAACTTGTACAACTGAAGAATGAAAACAGCTCCATCATCAGAAGATTTGAGAAAATGTCCGAAAAGTACGAGGAGATATTGCAATCACCAATTACAAAGGCAGAGACACTTATTGTGGTCAAAGATATCGGAGATAGATATGCGAAATTAGACTCTCGTAAACATGATTTTGTTAAATTAGTAAACGACGAAATCTCAAAACGAAAACTTGACAAAGATCTTCATTACAACAAAGAGCACCTCAACATCAAACTCAATCAATTCCATGGGTATGAATCATCTGTTGATTATTACACTTTTAAAGACAATTTTGAAAAACTGTATCTTCAATCCACGCCAACCAAGCTTTTGCCTGATCTGCTAAAGAATAATTTCCTTGCTGAGCCAGCTTTAACTCTGGTGAGGAGCATCAACGACATTGATGACATATGGAGAAGATTGAAAGTTGCCTATGGTGACATCAAGATTATGTTGTCGAAGAAATTACAAACGCTAACCAAACCTGATCTGTCAAAAATCAGGGATCCTGAGAAGTTAATGGTTGCAATCAGCTCACTTACCAACATGCTACGAGAGGTTATGTCAATGGCCAAACAACACAATATTGAACACAACCTGTACTATGGTGACGCACTTACAAGTATCTATGCACATCTCGGAGATGGACGACTTACACGTTTCCTGTCAAGCATTACAGATGATAAACCGGACGAAAAAGAGACTTGGGAACGTTTACTCAAGTTTCTAGAACGAGAAGAAAGTCTTCAACAACAGAAGTCAATAATCAACAGCCTCAAAGACAAAAACGATCACAAGGAAGGGTCATTCAAGACAAACAGAAGACCTGTTAAAGAATCTTCATACTTTGGCTCTACGGAATCTCCAATCTGTCACATCTGCGGGGAATCATCTGGATCATCCGACCACATTGCAACCTATGGTCCCAACAATGAGAAGATCGTACAGTACTTCACATGCAGAAAATTTGCAGAGAAAACACCTGCTGCACGTCTCAAGATCATCCGTGACAAAGGACTCTGCCACCAATGTCTACTACCTGGTGCAAACGTAAATGAAGGAAAACACCAAGAAGGACGATGTCAACGCCAGTTCATCTGCCCACATCCAAGTCACAGCAAGTATCCAATCAAAAATCATGTGCTCGTTTGTGAAAAGCACAAAGAAGATGCTGCCAGCCAAGAAGTACTCGAGAAATTCAAGATGAGATGTATGAAGTCATCTAACCTCCCAACATTCTCAAGGGAAATCCAACTGTCTTTTCATATCCAACATGGTCATGTGTCCGAACCATCATCTAAGGATTCCATCCAAAACAGAGGTATCTATCTGTTACAGCCCATTCAAGTCAATGGCAATCAACTCAACATTTTCTACGACTCTGGCTGTAGCGATTTTATTGTATCTGAGAAGGCAGTCCAGCTACTCGGATCATATGCCCAAATAAAGAGCAGTGAACCAATTTCACTTGGTGGCGTCGGCAACATGTCAATGAAGTCATCCGGAACGTATCATGTCAATCTTTCATTACACGATGGAAGCCCCGTTACACTATCAGGAGTTTGTCTCAAAAAAATTACGTCCAAATTTCCAATCTACCAATTGAAGGAAGTTGAAGAGGACATCCATCGTCACTACAAATCAACTGGTGGCACCGAGAAACTTCCAAAACTTCAGCCGTCTGTTGGAGGGGAGATCCATCTCATGATCGGAGTAAAGTACTTGAGATATCATCCAAAACCAATTCATCAATTGCCATCTGGGTTAACGATATTCCAATCTTCATTTGCATGTCCGAATGGAGAACGTGGTGTCGTTGGTGGACCACACAAATCATTCACACAAGTCCACAAGAACTTTCCAGCAAGTTTTGTCACCTATCAGTATCAACAAACCAGAATAGACGTTCCTCTTCTTGGATATGGAGGGGATCCTTTTTCAACTATTTGCCCAACCCAAGTTCATCTATCAAAGCTACAACGAGTGTTCGAAGAAGTGGAGTCAACCGGAAGCGAGATCAACTACAAATGCCCAACTTGCCGGAACTGTCAATCCTGCAAGAACCAGGAAGCAATCAAAGCAATCAGCATTAAAGAGGAGGTTGAGCAAAGCCTCATTGAATCTTCAGTCTATGTTGATCTTGAATCTTCTACAACATCTGCAACACTTCCATTCATTGATAATCCACAATCGAAGCTTTCTCCAAACAAAGATCTGGCAATGAAGGTTTATCGTCAACAACTCCGGAAACTGAATCATCCAGCCAACGCTCAAGATAAGGAGGACGTACTCAACTCAGAGAATAAACTGCAACAAATGGGATTTGTCGAGTACACTAAAAACCTACCTCAAGACGTTCAACTCATGTTACAAGAAAATCCAATCCAAAATTACATCCCTTGGCGGGCCGTCTGGAAGGGGAATTCCATCAGTACCCCTTGCCGAATCGTCTTTGACGCGTCACAAGCCACATCATCTGGAAACAGTCTCAATGATGTACTTGCAAAAGGACGCAACGAACTCAACAAATTGCAGGAAATCCTCATTCGTTGGTCAATGCATCGTGTGGCTCTACATAGCAATACCGGGTGTGCCAGAAAAAACGCCACTAAAATTCAATTTTTCATGTGCGTTTTTCTAGTTACTGAAATCACTTCAAATTTTATGGAAATATTATTCAGACTATTTCAAAACATCCGTAATAATCTCAGAAAGATACGACAATCTTTACGGAAGATACAAGCATTTTGTGAAACCATACAGAATTTTCAATGTTTATAGAATTGACGTCAAAATTGCCGTCTATAATTTTTCTTGAAGTTTCTATTATGCTTAATCCTGTCATGCGATTTTGTTTTCCAGCGCCTTTGAAGCTATTGCAGTGCTACTTCCCGACCTTTTTAGAAGACTTTACATAGTTTCTTGTTTTAACCAGTTGTAAAAAACGACTCTCACTCCAATAGAAAGGGTGACTTAGTGCTGACGTCTTTCATTATGGTTTTTTCTGACGCTGATAAAGCCATCATTCAACACTATCACGAAAAAGGACACACTGCCTACAAAATTTGGAAAGATAACCCTGAAAAGAACTGGGACAAGTCTTCTTTATACCGTTTGATAAAAAGATTTGTTAAAACTGGTACAATGGGGCGAAAAAAGGGTTCTGGTCGTCAAAGAACAGCTACGTGCCATGAAAACGAAGAAAAAGTAGAAGAAATGATTTGTTCCCAAGAAGAGCCTGGGACACATGTATCTCCTAGTGGAATCGCCAAGGAATTGAATGTGTCACAAACCTCTGTGAGGAGAATGGTCAAGAGAAGAGGATTCAAGCAGTTCAAACGTATGAAAACTCCTTACATGAATGATGGTACAAGGATAAGACGAGTTGAGCGTGCTGGTAATCTCTTTGAAAAATTCAAAAATAATCCCCGTATGATTGAGCGTGCTGTATTTCAAGATGAAAGTGATTTTCCATTGCAAGTCCCAATTAATGTCCAAAATAACCGAGTTTATTTCAAAGGACAAAAACAAGATGTTCCTGATGAAAATATTTATCACACAAGTAACAGACAATCTGTTAAAGTAATGGTTTCTGCTGGTTTGACGTGGTATGGCGTGACTAAACCGATATTCGTTGGTAAGCATGGCATCAAAGTCAATGCAAAGAACTATAAAAATCATTTGAAGAAACAATTATTTCCAGCTATAGAAAAAATTTATCCAAGGAATGACTGGATATTTATTCAAGATGGAGCATCATCACATACCAGCAACCTTGTCCAAGACTTTCTGGAGGAAACCATACCACGCCGTTTCATCAAAAAGGACCAATGGCCTCCAAATTCCCTAGACACAAATCCTCTGGATTATTATTTTTGGAATCAAGTCAAAAGCAGAGTTTATATGAACAGGATAAACAAGCCATTTAAAGATGAAAAAGAAATGATGGCAAAAATTAAATCGGTATGGAAAGGATGTGCATCGAATGTTCAAGAGATTAGGAAAGCCATGAAAGAGTTCACTGGAAGACTACGTGCAGTGAAAGATCGCAATGGATCATCAATCAAACTACAATTTGGATAACTTTTATACATTTTGTAATAATTTCATACTTTTTTTATGTTTATAGTTAAACATGTTTTACATGTTATCATTTGGCTTTCGTTGAGAGTCGTTTTGTAAATAGATAGTTATGCCGTTAAGATTTTGACGTCAATTCTGTAAACATTGAAAATTATACATCCTCTTTTAATAGAGTCATATCTTCCGTAAAAATTGTTGTTTTGTTTATCAAAATTTCACAGTTGATTGAGAATAGCCTGAATACTATTTCGTTAAGATTTGAAATGATTTCGGCAACAGGAAAAGCGTACGTCAAAAATTGAATTTTAGTGGCGTTTTTTCTGGCACACCCGGTATTAGCAAGATGTACAATACTGTGCGGTTGAAAGAATCCGATTGGTGTTACCAGAGATACATTTGGAACGAGGATCTAAATCCAGACAACATCCCAGATGAAAAGGTTATCAAAACCCTGATTTATGGAGTTCGTCCTAGTGGGAACCAAGCCGTTTTTGGATTACGCAAAGTCGCTCAACTATCAGCATCTGAATATCCTGAAGTCAATGAAACGATCCAAGATGATGTTTATGTAGATGACTGCGTATCTGGTGAAGATACGAGAGAAGTTGCACATCGGCGAGCCGACGAACTTGAATTGGTCCTGAATCGGGGAGGATTCCGATTGAAAGGTGTTACGTTTTCCGGAGAAGACCCACCTGCCAACCTCACAAACGATGGAGTGACTATCTTTGTTGGAGGGATGAAGTGGTTCGTTAAAGAAGACACACTATCAATTAACATTAGCGATCTCAACTTTGCCAAGAAGCAGCGTGGCAAGAAACCTTCAAACATGACAAATGTAATTCCAAAAAAACTCACAAGAAGACACTGCTCATCAAAAGTTTCAGAGGTATTTGACTTGACAGGCAAAGTTGCCCCTATTGTTGCATCACTGAAGATGGATTTGCAAGTACTTGTCTCACGCAAACTTGACTGGGATGATGTTATACCTGATGACTTACGTCCACTATGGGAATCAAATTTCGACCTTATCAAGAGCATTGGAACTCTTCGCTTCAACCGTGCAATCGTTCCCGAGGATGCAGTTGACCTCAACATCAATACACTTGACTTTGGAGATGCAAGCAAGTCCATGCTTTGTTCGTGTGTATATGCAAGATTCAAAAGACGAAATGGCTCATTCTCATGTCAACTTGTATTTGCACGCACACGTGTCGTCCCAAAGGATATGAGTCAACCAAGAGCAGAATTATATGCTGCTTTGACCAATGCTTACACTGGCGAAATAGTGCGAAGATCGTTCAAAGATTTCCACAAAAGCTCAATCAAGTTCACAGACAGCCAAATTTGCCTTCATTGGTTATCAAACGATGAAAAGCCACTGAAACTCTGGACCCGAAACACAGACATCGAGACATTACGATTCACATCAAGACAACAATGGTATTCCATTCAGTCCAAAGATATGGCAGCCGACATTGGTACGAGAAAGGGCGTGACTATACATGACGTCAATCAAGATTCAACGTGGATCAATGGATTTCCATGGATGACACTACAATCTACATCATTTCCTATGTTATCGTCAGATGAAATCAAGCTGAATGAAAATGAAGTATTAGAAGCCGAGAAGGAAGTTAATGCACATTTCGTCAAACATATACCAGACAACCTCAAAGATAGGTATGCATTTTCTGGCTACCTAATAGATCCGAATCGTCACGCATTTAGCAAAGTTGTAAGAATTCTTGCATATCTATATATTAATAGCCGATTCTCTGTTTGTTTGTTTGTTTGTTTGTGCGTTTGTTTGTTTGTAAGTCACGCGAAATGGTAGATTGAGTTGTGAGCGAAATTATTTCTTTTTTTGTGTGCGACGTGAGTTCGAAGCAAAAACATTGCAACCCCAATCGAACGTGACTTTTTTTGGCTGATGAACTAATAGGAATAACGTTTTGTTTTTATCATTATTGTTAGTTTTATATTCCACGTTGACTTGGCTTTGAAAACAGTACATCAACTAAATACATAGAAACTAACTGATTAAACATTTTGGACAAAAAGCAGCAGTGGCAGAACGTGGCAGCATATGTTCGGTTTGCCACTAACTCTTGCCTGACTGTCTGAGACGGGTGAACTTTTTTTTGAGCAATCAAAATGTTTAAAAACCGATAGGTAAAAAAAGAGTATCATATCAAAACAAAATTTTTATTTTTTTTTATTATTGCTTTTCTTTTAATAAATTAATTTCTTCTTTTAATTGTTAAGCGTTCTGATCGAACGTTTTTTTATTCGATTTATTCATTTAGCACGTGCCTTTTTTCTCTCCTCCCGTGTGATCTTTTTAAAAAGAGAAACCATTTCCCCCTTATGTTTGATAGCACCCATGTTAGAGCGCGTAACTTTTTTAAAACAAAAGCCAATAAAAAGTTGAAGTTTTCTCTCTCTACGTTTTCAGTGTATTGTTACACTGATAAAAGATTGGTTTTATCAGAGGTTGTGACTTCGAATATGCTTCTGGTTGAACACAAGTTGTGTACGAGCCGTTTATAAGGAAATTTGACGTTTATTGATACAGACAGTGATACAGAGCAGGTGGACATGGGCGGCGAGCGACGCCGCCTTGGCGGCTAGTGTTATACGATTTTGCAACCACTTACTGAAGAGAGGACAACAACAGTCAACACAACTCACAGAAGCTGAACTTAAAACTTCTGCAGACTATTTCTTTCGTATGGGTACATGTGAAGTCATTCAATTCGTGCAACCAAAGAAATATGAAAAATTCACCTCTCGAAAAGGCAATCTTCTAATTTATACTGGGAGAATTCTGCCAGAAGATGAAGTCACCATCGTTGGAAGATACACAACTACAATGCGAGATCTTGCCAGCACAACGTTTTGTGTTCCAGTTTTGGACAAGGACAGCCCCATTGCATACAGCGTGGTATTAGACGTACATTGGAATCATCCTGTGTACAAGCATTCTGGTGTTGAATCAACATTGAGATGCATCCTAAAGACCGTCTACATCATAGAAGGCCGACAACTGGTCAAATGTATTCGAAAGCAGTGTTTAAGATGTCGTTATCTCATGAAGAAGACCATCGAAGCAACAATGGGACCAATTCCTGAATGTTGCATCACTATTGCACCACCTTTTTATGGCACACAAGTCGATCTTTCAGGACCATACCTTGCTTACTCTCCACTCCACAAACGTACAACCATCAAGATTTGGCTTGCAGTATTTTGTTGCTGCACAACAACAACTACATCCATCAAGATAATGGATGATTATTCAAGTGAAGCATTCATCATGGCATTCATCCGATTTTCCAGCAACTATGGTTTTCCAAAAAGATTGTTCTGTGACAGTGGGAGTCAACTAGTTAAAGGATGTGATGATATGCGTCTGATTTTCAGCGACATCCAACATCAAATACACAAACGTGTTGCTGTTGAATTCACTGTTTGTCCGGTTGGCGGACATAATATGAATGGAAAAGCAGAAAGAAAGATTCAAGAGATAAACAAGTCAATTGAGAAGAGTGCTCAGAATGAACGTTTATCATTACTTCAATGGGAGACGTTAGTTTCAATTATTGCAAATAGCATCAATGATTTGCCAATTACAATTGGAAGTAAGACAGATGTTGAAAACCTGGATTTAATCACACCCAACAGGCTACTTCTTGGCAGAAGTAATGAACGCAGCCCAACTGGTGAGATGATTGTATGCAGCAACCCATTGAAGCTATTAAAATTAAATACCAAAATCTACAATTGCTGGTTTGAAAGTTGGTTGTTGAATCATGTCCCAAAACTTATGGAGCAACGTAAATGGTTCGATGGAGACAAGAACCTCCAAGTTGGAGACATCGTGCTGTTCACAAAAACAGACACAGCAATCTCATCCACTTACCAGTATGGCATTATTTCAGAAGTAGAACCGACAAAAGATGGTACAGTACGAAAAGTACGTGTAAAGTACAGAAACTCAAATGAATCTTTAAATCGTGAAACGTTTCGCTCAGTCAGAAATCTTGTCCTGATACGTTCTATTGATGAAATGGACTTTATGGATGAATTACACGATAAATCCAAAGTCAACTAATCTAATGTTGGTCAAAACGACATGTTGGTCAATATGCTTTGTTGGTTGATACGTTTTGTTGGTCGATACGTTTTGTTGGTCGATACGTTTTGTTGGTCGATATGTTTTGTTGGTCGATATGTTTTATTGGTCGATATGTTGGTAATACATTTTATTGGTCGATATGTTTTATTGGTCGATATGTTGGTAATACATTTTATTGGTCGACATGTTGGTTGATACGTTTCGTTGGTCGATATGTATTATTGTGCTCAAGAAATTTAAAACCTCCCTGGGGGAGTGTTGAATAATCAAATAAAAACTTTATAACTTTTTAAAAAATACAAAAATATCATTTTACTTTTAAATTTCTTGTTAGTTGTTTACATTTTGTCTACCATTTTTTGCTACATTGCATGACATCATATACACTAGGTAATTAGTTTTTTATATATATCACACATTTCCTTTGTTTAGCTTTTCTTTGTAACATATTATATTCAATTGGGAGCAATTATCACTTTATTTTTTTATAAATATTGAGACATTTTCACACAGTTCATTCACTCATATAACTTCCATGAGTTAGGAATCAAATTTTCTACCTTTTCATTTTTGTACTTTTGTACACCATTTTGGACAGCTTTCCAGCTATCACATCCGGCCATTCTGGTAGGTTGTTTCTCATACTATTTATTGTTTATTGTATTTATTGTATTTATTATATGATGTATCATGTATACCATATACCATATTTATATATTATTTATGAAGTCTTTGTATGTGTTTCAGATTGAACATTATGTTACAACCATAAACCGTTTTGGTGATAGTCTGCGTAAGCCCCCTTTAGACAACAACGGTTGCCCGATGGGTGGACCCATATCAGTGGTCTTGGACAAAGAAGATTAAGGACCTTTTTAATTTGAAAGATAAAACAACACACGTTGCTTGTGTTATTTATGAAGGTACCTGGTCAGAAATATATTGGAGAGACAGTTAGAAATACTTCTATACGTTGGTCAGAGCATGACAAACTGTCGTCTAAATCTGAGCCATCCAATCATGTTGTTTTAAATGATGGACATTCATTCAGGTGGAGGATTATTTGCAGAGCTCCACACAATAGTCTCAAGAGGAAGATTTTGGAAGCATTTTTTTATAAAATCATTAAGACCAAGAATAAACGATCAAATTGAGTCAAGGGGACTTTTACTTTATCATAATGGTGGTAACATAATGGAAGCAATTATTGTATTATTAATTTGGTATTATAGCCCCACTCCCCATGCAAATATTTGTTTCCCCTTTGAGAATTTAACGGTTTTATAATATATACTGATGTTTTTTAACATATTTTATTACCTGACGATGTAAGAGTTTACTTACGAAAAGCTTCGTTAAAAAAAAAATAATTTTAACATTTTGTTGTTCTTCCTGATTTATTTAAGAAGAATTTGATTTGAAATTCAGTGTTTTTTTCTAAAAACCGGTGTTAGGCTTGATACTTTGTCGGATTTAGCCAGATGCGAAATTCCGGAAAGTGGGGAGTTCGTAAAACATTTAGATTCTGAGTACAAGATGCAATTTCCAAAACACGCATGGGATGATCTTGTCAAGAGACTGCTGGTCATTGCTGGTCAAGCTGGTCATTGGCAGCCAGTCTTTATCAGGATTCTAAAAAAGATAAATCCGTATTAGACGGTGATGTTCAAACGACATAGAGTAATGTTATCAGAAGAAAGGAAGGCAAGGTCGAATTTGATTTTTCGAGCAGAAGGTTACTGCAAGCATTCATCTTGCGAAGTGAAAAAAATAAACGTGAAACTGAACAATACATTCGATATTTCAATCAGTTTTGATAAACCATCTGTTCGACATAGTGTAGGCGATTTCCAGGCTCGCCCGAACTCTCTTTCCGAAGATGTGTATATTTCTGCAAATAGAGATGGAATGGGAACTAATAGGAATGTGTTAAAGCAGATATGATACGAACAGAAGATAGAGATGAGATTGGACACCAGTGAACTAGATAGTTTACTGAAGCATGAAGATTAAGATGTTGGATGAGGATAAAGACGCAAAAGCTGCTGTGAAGGGGGTTATACATCATTTAAGTGTTGACCCGGTAATTGTATTTCTCCGCACAAGAGCGTCAGTAAAAAATATTTCATGATGTTGCACTTCTTGATACAATTTTCTGGGATGCCACAGCGCATGTAGTTAAATCGAAGTTGACTAATCAAAAGCTCTTCTATTACGAGCTAACTGTGAGAAACCCTCAAACAAATAAACTTTCGCTTCCGATTTCTAGCATGGTATCTTCTGCACATAGCCAACCTGTCATTCTTTATTGGCTCTCAACTTTTCGTAATCATGAAAAGCAACTTATGGATCAAACAAGATATCACAACCCATCCAAATAAACAGCGATCGTGCCTTAACATTTATTTTAACAGCACTTCAAGTTTTTAATAGCGAAAACCTATTGCAATTTCTGCAAAGATCGTGGAGAATTGTTACAGGTAGTGCATCAATACACGATTTAAAGCTGACAATTGTTCATTCGTGTTCATTTCACCTTACGAGAAGCGCAAGAGAGATAGTCAAGATCGGATTCACAGCAAAAGGTACAAGGTCAACACCAATGTGGATGATAAGCCTTCTTTTGAATTCTAATACTTTAGAAGAAATGAACATCATCTTTTCCATGATTGTGAAGATTACTTGCTCTAAAATTGTCGATAAAGAACTGTAAAAGAATGTTGCTATCATGAACAAAAAGATCGAAAATTTCCGCTATTCGCTAACGGAAAAGGAACTTAGTTCCATTACTGATACACAG